>CM037930.1:4294462-4764462 GCA_021346845.1 Apeltes quadracus | reverse complement strand
TAATCTAGCAACCTGTCATCACAGAGGTCATTTGTCAAATAGTTACTGAGCCTGACAGCACTTTTAATCTTAAAAACTGTAGCTTTGCATCTCATGCATAAATTAAGTCTTCACTTCCTAAATGTCCTTTGGCATTTCCTTGGGCTTTTTGTATCACACCCGTCTAAAAAACAAACCCAAAAGTGTATCTTTGAAGCCCTGTTTAGGGTGATAGTGTGACGTTCCTGTTCCCATCCAGCACTTCATATCCATCCCATGTTGTCCATAATGTTCCTAATGTTTATACCAAGTAAATGTTCACTGACATTTTACAAAGTCAATTTGGAGTTTTCTTCTCACCTTATCCCTCCCCTGTTTATCCCTGATGGGCCTGAGAGGGAAAATCAATGGGGGCCAGAAACATGTGGCAGGAGCCAGGTCTTCTCTCATTAGGCCTGACAAAACAGGAAGATATCTGTCACAATATAAAGCAGCTGCAGGGCCACAGTTTACCTGTGCCGTTATCCCGATTGGACTTTATGGATTTATCTGCCTGTTTGTCACGGTTCTAGCAGTTTTTAGGTGCACAGGGAGTTCCTTTATGTGAATCATATACAATTGCAGCAGGCTTTTCACTTCATATATAATCAATAAGGTATGATAAAGAGTTTGTCACAGAGTGCTGTTGTATTTTGAAGATGTTCCGATGCTGTAACTGAAATGTTTACCGGATGTGTCTGCATTACTGGGTGGTTGTCCGTGTTATAACTGATTCTGTAAATCAACACGGGTGAAACAGGTTTCCATTTCCCAGGTAATTCTGCTTCTTTTCCGACCCCCGCCCCCCCCCCCCCCGGCGCCGAGTTGCCACCATCAGTCGGCAGCAATCCGGGTTGGAACATTTGTTCATAATTCATGTCAAAGCATCTCTGGAGAGATGAGTGAGGGTGGTGTGTCGGGGTATGGAGGGGGGGAGGGGGGGCGGTGGGTGGAGAGGACAAGGGGGTGGAGAGGGCACACACTTAATCCCCGGGTCAAGATGTATTTATTAAAGATTAATAACCGAGCAGCAATCTCATCATGCTCTCGATGATTTTATAATTTGGTTTCTGGGTGGGTGGGATGGATGGGTGGGTGGGGGCGGGGGGGGGGTTATCAGGGACAAAAGGAAGAGGGAGAACGAAAAACATATTTAACAAAGGGGCAGAATACAGTGCTTGTGATTCAACATTCAACAATGTTATCTGAAGAGGTTTATGCACAAGCGTGTTGCGACTCTCAGTCATACACAGTCACATGGGCTCTTCAAAGGAAACTGCGTGTTTCAGCAGCATTGGAAGTAATAACTTGTTCAAAGAAACAGGTCGTCACCGAACCACAAAGGGTATAATGAAGACCGGTGCTTCTGTTCTGCCAGGACTGTTACATCAAACACCTTAGGTTCTAATCAACATTGTTTTCATCCACCCGGCATTGTTGTCTTTTTTAGGATGATAACCCAACTAAGAACAGACAACTTTTGAACGTCCTTTTTATCCTTAATCTTATTTAATTTCAGAGTGAATAATCTTAAATCTAGATTATTATTTATTGAAAGTATATATATATATATATATACTGTATCTAACATACATTAATAACTATTATTACATCCGTCTAAATCTACAGTGGACCAATACATTTCCCTGTGTGGAAGCTGCATGTGTTATGTGTGTATGTAGAGTGGCAGCATCTCATTCAGTTAATGGGTTTGTTGCACACTCACACCACAGACCGCCAGAAAGCGAGCTGTGGAGAGGTTGAGGAAGAGACACCTTTTGTCACCAGGCAACAGGGCGAAAAAAAATATGGTAAAAAGATCAATTTCAGCTGGAGGTAAAGGTTCGAGGTTCAAGGTGCAGTCTCTCATCCGAATTTATTTATACCCCTAATAATAAGGAGTGGATTGAATAGATTGTTCCGTCCCTGACCTCGGCGATCAGGCAAACCGTATGCCACTATATCAAAGGAGACAAGTCTGTGCGTTGTGAAGGCTGCCACGGTCCTGGAGATGGAAGGAAGGAAGGAATGATGGAATGATGGAAGGAAGGAAGGAAGGAGAGGTGGAGGCCGGGAGGTGCGTAAAGCACAAGTGATGCGAGATGTTTGCGTTTTGTCTGGAACGAGGAGAGTGTGTGAAGGGCACTCAGGAAGGACAAATATGCGTTGTGTTTTTATTTGTGTATAATGCATGCATTTGGGTGTGTATAAATGTGTCTGTGAGTGTGTGCGTGCGTTTGTGTGTGTATTGGTGTATCTATGTCTGTGTGTGTATATTTATTTGATGGTTTTAAAAGATGCAGAAAAAGGAGACTATGAAATTATTTGTTGACTGTGTTGAATATCCTATGAATAAATTACAGTCCAAATGTTACATAAGAAAATACATCTTAGATGTTGGTTCACTTGGGTGATAAATAATACATTCACAACCATTAGCTCAGCCAACAGACCTACACAAGCATGAATTTAATGGTTCAGTGTAAAAACTTAAAAAATGGCACCCCCTTTTGCATCTTAAAGCACAAATTCCAGTAAGAAGACGCTTTTACTGAACAGCATCCAACTAATTTCCCTATCAAAACCTTCCCCAACTTCCTTCTCCCATAAACGGAGTCACCCCCCCTCAGCACATCCCTCGTGAGACATCCCCATCTCTCTGAATCTCTGAACATTAGCCATCAAAGGTCCATCCCCGGCTACATTAAATCTATTTAGTTCTCACAAAGTGCTCCCCATTGAATCCATCGGTTCCTTCAATGACTTAAGAAGCAAAAAAAAAGGTGGCTGAGGAGGTGGCGAACAGGAGAAAGGGGAGCGCAGGGATTTACGGTGACAAAATGCCGGGGTCAGGTAGGGTGTGTGTCGGAGGTATTGATCAGCAAGGCATGCAGCGCAAACGTGGTCCGAACCCTGACCCTTAAATAGCAAATGAATCTCAAACCAATAGACTGGAGTGTCTGGTACAGCTTACACACACACACACACACATAAAACACCCACCACACAAATACACTTGTACAAATACCCTCACGGTCTCGTTGCGATTCCTACGAAATGACACACCGCCCCAATCGATATCAGCAGAGCATGATTTCCACATTTAGAGAGTGACAGCTCCTGAATAAAAGACACGGTCCACATCTGTGCATTGATATTAACATTTGTTAACATCAATTCTTTTGAATGTATAACAATTAACAACAATTGGGCACATCTGTGAGCGCGACGAAAGGAAAATGAATCAGTTCTGACACTCTTGAAACAGTTCGGTTTTTGTAAACATGCAGAGAAAAATGTTGATGGGGTGGGAAAAACAATGTGGAAAAAGATAAAATACTCAATTTAGCTAAAACTCTAATTTCAATAATTCAATGCAATCCACACGGGACACGAGGCGTGCAGGGATGTATGCACACATCTGGTGAGAGAGAGAGGTAAATAAGTTACTATATTCCATTTTTGTAGAAAAAAAAAACTGAAAAAGTCATTGACATACGTTATCCATCCCAAATTAAAATCAATTTATAGTATGTTGTTTTTTAGCTGAAATGATGAAAATGGGGAAAACAAATTTTTAAATAATTTGTCTGATGAAATCAAGTATTTGGTATGACTTTAATAAGCATTTGATATAGCATGCTTTAATTAGAGAGTTGTTTTTGTACCATGTAACTACGCAGCCATGTCATGATAAGCTATCATACAAAAAAACATACAATACATGGTTTTGAAAGGCACGTTCATATATTTTACAATATCCATAATTGAACGGGATTATTGGTATATGTAAGTGCTGTTTTCAAACAATGTCATAAATTATACTTTACAAAATAATTCATTCATATATTCCTCCTGAGGTTTATTGAAGTTGAGATCAGCCTTGGTTTAGCATTACTTAGAATATTACAAATTATTTGGATCTGACCTTATCAATTTAGTCCCATATGTAGATTGCCTACCTACATAAGTGTTTGGCCAAATCTCCAGACTAAAAACTGTTTGGATTATTCTAATGTCAATGAAAGGCTCTCCTCTTTATTTAATACCTCGGCCCACTTTGCATTTATGTGATCTTGATGCTGACACACACTCAACCTCGACCCTACACAATACGCACAGGCATGACACAAATAAGGCTTTACTCATAATCACGTCTTCTATCTTCTTAACCCCCCCGACCACAAACAGAACACAAGCCCCCCCCCCCACACACACAGACACACACACACATGCATAACCAACAAACACAAGAACCCTTTTACGTAATGAAATAACGTAGAGTCGTATGTTCCACCGTCGACTAGAGTTATGGGTGCGTTTTACATAAAATTCACATCGGTGGCATTGTGCGGGACGCATGTGTGCATACGGATTAAGATTTCAGAGGGTATTAAAGAAATGAGCGGGGTGCCGTAAAAAAAGAAAGGGCAAAAAAGAGAAAGCGGCCCAATTTCCGTTTCGTGCGACAGAAAATCCTGGCGGCCATAAATGAAATTAACACACGCAATGCTGTACGTGTTGTCTCTTGGTCACCCTTACAGACACACAAAATCAAAGCACACATTGTGCAAAAGGTGAAAGTTGAATGTTGTACGTGACATCCATAAACAAATCGATTGTTTCAGAGATACAAACAAGTATCATCCTGTTGATTTACGCACAGATTTTTGCACATTTTTTTGATCCCCTGTCATCTTGTCACTCGTCAAGGCGTCTTCATCTGGTCCTTTTGAACTCAAACCTGTGCTTTTAACACGTCTCTGCGTCCCATCACCGGGGGGCTCAGAGACAACGCCTGTGGGTCACCCTGGGCCATCTTTAATCCAACATGGCTCGTTGGATTCCAACAAGCAAATCTGATATTTCTAAACACTGGATTATGCTTTTCTTTTATTACTGCTGGATCTGGAGGAGAGTTGTGGGGTTAGGGGGTAAGGCTGAACTGATAGGATTACCAGAAAAGCCTGTGGACTTAAATATGAAGGGAAGAATAATAATAATAAAAAATACATGTATGTGTTCATTAAGATGATGACTGGATAAAAAATCAGGATAAAAGAATCCCTAAAACTACAGATAAAAAGCAAAAAAGTAGGTCCGAGGGCATGATAATCCCTCCGTAAACCCAAAAGCAGTTCAAAAATCACACAGAAGGGCACATTTCACATAAGCTCCACAACAAAGAAACATGCGTAGCAGCCAAAGCAAAAATGTAAGAAAAAGCTGACGCAGACAGCACACAACCACCGACGCACAAATCAACAGCTGCTACCTGGAGGGCAGCAATGCTGCAGATAACCGTGTGAAGCCCTCTGCATGCGTACACGTTCACACCTTTATGGGCACAATTCCACCATCGGGACATCGCGGCGAGGACAACACAGAGGGTAGGCTGAGTACAGAGAGAGGGAGAGAGAGGGGGGGAGAGAAGGGGAGGGAGGGAGCAAGGCGGCCATGTAGACTGTAGACAAGATGCAGGCGAAGGCGGTAAAAATGACCTTGCTGGAAGTAAGTACAGCAGCCCTTAATGTGTTGCATTACAAGATACGTGATAAAACACTTTTATGGGGAGGGCAGTAAATGCTGTGGTCTCATCCCACCCTGTGCCCACTAAACGCCCCATGTTGTGTGTGTTTGTGAGTGCAGAGGGCGTTGTGGATGAGAGGGAGGGGACGGGAGGACAACGATCGTTGTCACGTGACAATGAGCAAGCATCGTTGTCACGGACGTTTCAACAAAAACCAGACGGAATCCCGTCGCCTCCCCAAGACAAGACCAAGAAGATAAGAAAAAAACAATGGACGAACTTTCCGCTGACCTCCCCAACACATCACGTGCTGATGAACTAATAACTTTAGAACATCATTCTTTTGAAAAGGAGCCTGTGGATTTTGAGAAAGACGCACAACTGTCAAAACAAAACAAAAAACGACCACCTTCCTCAACTGAGAGACCGCCACAAGTGGATAACCTTCTAAATTAAAAATAATCTGGAGATCCGTTACCCGTTGGTGTAAAAAGAGGGTCCATCCCTTCACGCCTGTCCCAGAAAGGACATCCCCTGGATGTGTCTCCCGCCCGCAGGTGTTTGAGGACGACAAAGAACCCTTCCTCAACCCATACACACCCGGAAAACTCTTATTCCCGCAGACCTCTGAGTTCTGACACTCTGCAGTCAGATGACGATCAGGTCCATGTCTTTAAAACCGACGAAGGAGTGGAAAAGTTTAAGTTTGACCCAGAGGAGGAAGTAGCCCTTTGGAAAATCATATTAAAGAAGCTCGACGAGATTTTTGACGGACCTGAGAAGAGCTCAGTTGACAAAAATACGGTCTATCCGTTCGCGCCTGTCCCAGAATGTACGGTTAGATTTCTAGATTTAGAGGAAGTGAAAGGGGATAGAGGGGTTATAGAGGGGGAGAGAAAGTGGGAGAGAGGGGGTTAAAGAGAGGGATAGAGGAAGAGAAAGGGGATAGTAGGGGTTAAAGAGGGGGTCTGCTGAGTGAATTGAATATGCCAGCAGAGAGGCCAAACATGGTTAGGCCACCAGCTGATGCAGGTTGTGTGTGTAAAAAACTTACTTTGGCTAACCGAGGTGGAAGTGAACAATAAAAACCAGACACACACTCCATCTGACAATTTGGGGAAGGCAGCTCTGTGACTCTCTCTAAAAAATACCAACCTGAGTCAGAATTGCAGACTTTTTTGTGGCGGACAATGACCGCAGCACAGTTGCATAGCAATAGTCTTCTTAGATTAAATATTAGAAACAGAGGTCGAAATCTGTTTTTTTGTTTGAAACTAAAACGGAATAATGAAATAACAGTTAACTGTTTTCCCATTTTATTTTTTTTCGTTCTTAAGTGTCCGATTAAGGCGCTCCGTTTGGTTTGGCTTTTGGCTCCAACATTAGAGCGAAACCAACCTCACCTCTGTCGTTCTTTCACTCATTCATCAATGATTTTATCCATCTTTTGGTTCTCTTAATGCTCTTGACCGTCATTCTTCCCTTTTCTCCCCTCTCAACATGTTGCGTCCTGTTATTTTCATTATGTTTTTAGTCACCTTCTGGCCCCGTTCATGGACCCTGACACTCCTTCCTACCCTCATGTCCGGGCAGTGTAGATGTTAGGCCGGGACTTATCGATCAGACCATAAATTACCCATGCATCACCTCTCCTCTCCTCAGCGCGTGTCCCTGCCAGCCGTCTGAGACTTACAGAGAGAGGGGAGGGGATGAGGCACAGAGCGAGGAGGGAGAGAGAGAGAGAGACTCTGCAGCAAATTGTTAATTAAATACAAATCAATCCTCTGCTATTTATCAGGCCATGCATCCGCCTCACCTTTAAGAGGGGGTTGAGAGAGGTGGGCAGAAAGGAGGACGGGTAAAATCAATAAGGCGGACTGAGGGGAGGGATAAGTGTTTAATCCACCAATCAAAGTATATCATGGCTGTGATAGAGAGACAATTAGATATTATGGGGTGAAGAAGGTGGCTTCACGTTTTAGCTTCTTTTAGCACACTGGGGCAAGAAGCCTCCCAAAAATGTTATCCATGCCCGCTAAATTGTGGTGTGTCAGATATGTTCTACCTTCAGGCTTTAGAAGAACAGTTGGTAGTGGCAGTCAAACTAAACTCCAGGACAGTCAAAACAGTGAAGTTGCAGGCTTTATTCTTATAATAAACACAAGTGCAATAAATTGTGATCTGTCTGTCTGTGTGTATTTATGTGTGTGTCTGCACGTATTCTCAGTAATGTGTTAATTATTCCAGTACTGTCAAACCAGAGAGAGTCACCCAAATCTGTTTGGACAGAGAATAACCAGTGGTCTGACCCCACACTGTAGATCTGGCTATGGGAGAATGGCTCTGTAGGAGTGTTAGCACGTTTGCATTGACTGAATGTCTAACATAGTGGCCATTCCAGGGTTAGAAAACAGTTGACAAATGTCAAGGATCTGAACATCACTGTTACAAAATGTACGATGTGACTTTCGTCCACAGACTTAATTAAAATAATAAACAACATGCTAATATTTTAATGCGTGTTAAGCAATAAACAGCTGCATATATTTATGGTTTATTATGATAAATTGGTGTTAGGGTCATACATGCAGAAAACTGACAGTCCAAGCTGTTATTGTTCTTTACCCGTTGTGCCTTTCTTATCATTTTGCAGTTTTCCATCAAAAAAGGCCAATTAGATCTATACAATGTTTTTTGTTTTTTTTTCTGCATGGCAGTGCTTTGAGCTAAAGTCTAACACCCTCATGCTCAGAAGCACTACAACGCTAACAAATGTGCCAGTATTGCTGCAGGTGTGTTTACCACGTTTGCGCGTCTCTTAGCGAGCTCACATACCCAAATTCTCAAACAAAGTTCACTCCCTAAGATTTTTATGTGACCCCAACGCAGACAAACCCGGAGCTATTTCAGTACACAGTCAGACCAACTGTCTCTTCTCCTTCCCTAAGAACCCTGGGAGCTTAACAATCACCCAACATCTGTCTGGAGCCCAGAGAAAGGCAGAGGCCCAGATGTCGAAGGGGATTGGTCTTATGGGAGTAGGCTTCTTGGCCCCTTTACTGGGCAGCCCAGTTAGTGAACTAGGATTAGAGTTACGACATATCCTGGAGCCGAACGTAAGCCCGACTCCATCCTCAGACTTGGGAGTATGTAAATGTAAGAAAAACTCTGCCGTCGTTTATGTTTTCACAAAGATAATTCATTCATAACAGTAAGCGTTTGGTGGTTGTATAAAGTCCAATGTTGCGTTCAGTGATGAACAGCAGCAGAAGACTGTTCCCACAGTCAGGGTGATAAATAATGAGCCTGATTTATGACAAAAATATCCCCCGAATATTGCTGCCGATTCCAAGAATTCTTAAATCCCTTTATTATACAAACACATGTGTGTTTTTTTAGTATGGAGGTCATGTCTCTGTGTCTGTATTTCTAATGTGTCTTCCTGGGTGGGCGGCGGGGGCTTGTTCCACCCAGGCCGCTGGATTGTCCTGTATTAGTGTTGCTTCTGTTTCGCCGGCGTAATCCTCTCCACTGGAGCCTCGCCTCACTCCTAATCTGAAGCAAAATCTCTCCTGCAGATGGTTCTCTCCTTAAGCACCGCAAAAAGAAGTGAGCTCATCCCTGCATGTATCTCTCCTTTTATCTCTCAACTCTATGATCTCTTTCTCCCAACGTTACTCTCTCATTTCTCATCCCGAACGCTTGCTTTTCCAAAGAAGCATCAAGCGTGGCGCACGTTCAAGTAGGCCGTCCAGTGGTGTGAAGGTGTCCTTTCCAACCACACAAAAGGCACCAACTGCAAGGAATAGCAACAAAAAAATAATAATTTCAATTAGGTCTTCTTTGAGCTAACATGGCGACGATGCTAAGTGGAATCGGGAAGGACGAAAAAGTTCACAAAGAGTTCACACAGGTTGTAAACAAGCCAACACTTTAGCCAGAGAATCTTACTTTATTTTGGGCTAAAACCATAATGTACTGTATTTTATGTGTACGGTAAACTTCTGCATATTCTGCATGTTTTGTCCAAGTTCCGTGTATTTGTGAGGTATTTCAATGTACCACCTTCTTTTTTGTGTAATTTGAGTTGGTCGACTGCATGAGCAAGCACACTCCTTGATTTATGGTTAACGTTTTGTCACAGTTAAATTATGATGATAAGGAATTCAGACCCTATGTTTACTGGGATGGATCCCAAAATCCAAGTTCACGAGTCTTTTCATTGATTTTGACACAGTTCAGAAAAGAAATAAGGACAATGTCTGCCTGGAAAAGTGGAAAAATACATCACCAAATACCATTAAAGAATGGTTTGATAATTTTACTTCGTACCTTTAATTAGAGAGCTAAACTTTTCATCATGTTTTTGATATTTTAAACTTACTTTCTCTTCTTTCTTTGGACTAGAGTTCTTTTTTTTACTCAAAATAATGTACTCAAACCTTTATTTTATAAATGGCAAGAATCTGAACAGCAAAGCGTTTCTAAACTGTACGGCCACCAAAATTTCACATCGTCCCAGTAAATCAGCCGCTGTCTCCCTGGAGGCCTTTTACTTTTTCCTCCACTCTTCCCCCGAACAGCCACACTAATAGTCCGCTCTGATCGGTAGTTCTCTCTAAATGCTGCCCCAGGAAGGGCAATGTTAAGAACGTGGGTAAATGATGAGGGTCGATGAACAACAATCCGGAGACGGTTTCTATGGCAACAAAGAAATGGGAGCCCGGTGTACAATGTGGGGGGGTGTGTGGTGGGGTGGGGGGGTCGGGGGGGGTAAGAGGCAGACGCGGTGATCAGCTGCTGTCAGGATGCCGGCGAGCGGGAAGTAAAGCTTTGGGTGCTGGAAATGGATTGCAGGGTGTGATTCACTGCAGCGCGAGTAAAGAGACCAAAGGGGGGGGGGGGGGGGGGGGGGGGGGAGTGGGGAGGGAGGGCAGTGGAGATGAGGGTTGCACCACCATTTTTCACAGCAGACAAAAACATTTGCTGGGATATCAATTTGCAGCTGCGGAGCAGTCTTCCCCTGCTGCCCCGTCATCCATCATCTTTTCGCACTAACCACCACTTGGCCACTCCGACCCCCCTCTCTCACCCCCCCTCCCCCTCCAACCCACCCGCTTCCTTTCTCGCTCTCCTCCACCCTGGAACCACTCACCACTCACACACATGCACACCTACCAACCCCTCTGTGTTGTCATGCTTTCATACTCGGGGCAACACGTGAGCACTGTCTGCAGCCTTGTGAAATAAGGCCGCACGTACATACATGCATAAACACACACGCTAGGTGCAATGCAAGTGGATGTGCGCGCGCGTTTGTGTGTGTGTGTGTGTGTGTGTGTGTGTGTGTGTGTGTGGGAGGGGGGGGGGGAAGAAAATGCAAAGCAGAACTGAAGCGCAGCACCGAACGTGGTTGGAGTTGAGAAGGCGGGGCGGGGCTGGGCGCACGTCTCCCCTAGTCTTCTCCCATTAGCGCCAGTAGGGGAGACCCCACCCTCCGGCTGCCCCCTTATTGGCACCTTTGCCTGCACCCCATCACTCATCTCCCAGCCATCATCCATCACCCATCGCGATCAATAGTAGGCCACGCATTCATCAGCCCCGGGGTGCTGATGGGAAAGAGGAGGGTCAGCGGGGGGAGAGATGGAGCGAGGGATCACGTGGTACAGAGGGAGCGGAGAAAGAGGCGAGAATATTAGAAAGTGGGGGGCAAAGGAGTAAAAAAGGAGAAATGAAGGAGGAGGAGGAGGAGGAGGGGTCATCTAGGGGAGAATGTGGGACTAAGAGCTTCACTGAGAAGCGAAAGAGGTGGACTGATAAAGCAGTAAGATGACAGCAACGTGTTCACTTGTTTATGGCATTTGGTGTCCCCAAGAGGGAAACTAATACATGTTTGGGGTGTCAGATGTGAAAATAATATAGAGGCACATTAAAAAGGTAAAAATAAACAATTATATGAGTCTCGGGAAAGGATGAACGCCACTGCTGCAGGAATGATTAAAAGAGGCCTGTCTAATTTGCCACAGTTGACAGCGTTGAAGCCATCATGATGATATGTGGCGGCTCTGCACATTCCTTCACCGCGTGACAAGTGCCGCGGAAAAAAAAGAAAGAAAGAATCTTTCCGAGCAAAGACAGAAATATAACTCAAAGGAGGTTTAATGTGCATGATTATACACACAAGCATACAAACATGCACACGTACATATATGAGAAACATAACGGTGCAATGTCCCTGTCAGTCATCCGGTGTTTTGTCAGTTTCCGGCAAGGCTCTGCACTTTGTGCTGACAGCCCATAAGTTGTGCCGACACACACACACACACACACACACACATGCGCCCACACGCTGGCTCAGGCCTTTCCCTTCCTGACTGAAGGTGGACCGGAATAGATCGCACTTTAAGATGATGGATGCTCCCCCTGCCCAGAAAGGTTAGGGACAGGGCGATAAGTTACTGAGCACCACGTTCCGGGCGAGTCGCAGAGGTGGGCAACAAATATACTGTAATTGTGATTGCTTGACAGCCTGGACACGGACCTCTGTCACGACTGGACCACACCATGACGTATTTGGTGGGAAATGTAGCAAAAAAGGGACAACATGGCATTTCGGAAAGGCCAATTCATTTATCAGGTACTTCGTTTTATTTAAGCTAGCTATTTTTTTTAAATGACATTAAAATTTATTGCATGAAGTAATATTGCGGCAACCTCTTAAAGAATTTCTTCACTATATTATTTCAAATCAATAATATTAAACACAGTCACACCAAACCAGAGACTATATGATGCAAACTGGAACCTTGAAGGTGAGGGAGTGCGTTTGTGTTACAACTACTACACACTCTCCCCCACATAGGCATCCACCTGGTGGGTAAGGTGTCGTGTCACAAAGCCACACCACCGCCATCCTCCAGTCCCCCCTGGGTCCCCTCTGTGTGTCGGATGCCGCTCTCGGGTTTCGAACCCAGGCCTCCGTCTACCGGTTGCTCTACATTGGATTATTCAGGAGAGGCTAAACGCTCTTTTTAGCGAGCTGAGTGGGACAAAACTCCACCTGGGCAGGACAAGCCACCACAAGCTCTCAAGCAAGTCTCCTCCTGTAGCATTAAAATGTTTTGACATCTTAGCTGGAGGGACTTATTGGTAAAAAACCATCGCTTGGTGGGAAAATGAAGATTTTAGAAAGTAACAGTCTTTTCACAATAGTTTCTTTTCCCTTCCTCCCGCTGACCTCTAACACCTTACAGGCTCTGTGCTGCTCTTTCTTAAATATCTAATTGTGAGCCCATTCATTGTCTTCACAGGTCACAGAAAAGGCACAACAAAAAAAAGCACACAGCGCCATGTGCGTTGTGCATGTGCGCGCACGAGTCTCGTGTGCGTGTGCTCCTGTGTAAAGGGAGACCGGTTGCAGATAATGGACGTCTGTGTTAAATATTGGAGGAGTTTGGGGGTAACCGCAAACCCGGGGTCACCGTGTGTGAAGCTGGACACCCGATCTGCAGCGCCGCAGCACACGGCTATTGTCAAAATGGCAGGCTGGAGGACTGATATCCTAAACCTGATTTTTGTTCCATTGGCCTCCGTCACCGATCCATTTTCGGTGCGCTCAGTCTCCCGGAGCCAAAGGAAGACTCGTTCACATCCACGACTCTGCAGTTTCACAAGCTACTTACTCGTCAAGGTCATCAAAAAGCTCTGATAAAACCCCCTGTTCTCTACCAGCACAGCATCGAACAAGGTTAGAAACTGGCTGTTGAACACTAAAGAGAGCGCTATTTCCCTCAGGAATTGGAGACCAGACCAGAGCCGTGAATATTGAACTTCCATTAATCAGGCTGGCGTTCCTAACGAATGCAAATTTAGCTTTTTAAGTGATGCTAAGAGATGAGAGATATCAGACGATAAGAGATATCAGACATATAAAGTCATAGTTGAGTGAGAAGATTTACTTAGTCTGGATTTTGAGTTATTGATGTTCGAATTTGTGTTTTACTCTCTCTTCCGTCAGATAACGAGAAAAGAAAAAAAAAGAAAAGGTGACGAGCAACAGACAAAAAAGAAATACATTTAAGCTAACAAGTTCCTCCCTTTTAATCCTTTCATTGGAGTGATGTAATGAGGTTAGGGTCACGCATTTTCCTGACCCTTAACCTTTTGATCCCTGACATCATGGCGCTGGTAGCAGAGCGTGGAGGTATTCCTCTCCGGTGGATCTGGATTTGGCTGGTTAAAGGAAGAGCGGTATCCGAGCTGGGGTACTTTTGCGCGCCCCTGTATCATTAATGGGGCATTGATAAAGATACGCAGATCTCCTGGCGCTTTGCTGTAGAGTAGGCGACAGGCTTTGAAAACTGATGCGTTTATCTATGTTTTCTATCTAGGCCACGTTCTGGTTCACAACACATGTAGGTCTGGCTCTTTCCTTCTCTGAACTGATGTCCATAACCAACAGTATGGAACAGATGTTGAGTGGCGAGTGGAAAGTATCTGAAAATATCCCACGTTAAATGGCAGATTTCTGAGTATGGTTGAAAAAAAAAAAAAACACAAACAAACACAATGCTCGGATCTCATGCACTCGGGTTTTTACTACTGTGACGAAAAATGTGCGGCATAAATCTGCATTAAAAATGTTCTCTTGAGCGAGATGATGGGGCACGGCTGCAGTCCAGACGTAAATCAGCATAAGTGATCGGATGGATTTTTTCTATGTTAATGTAGCGCAGCCCTGGCGTACACAATTACTCAGATGAAGGGAGGGAGGGGGAGCGAGCGGCGACGTCCGGCGTCCGGCCCTCTGTTTGCCAAACCAACGCGGATGGGTCATCAAATCCACAGTGCGATTGACCCGTCAATTGACCCCCGCTGACCTCTCGGGCCAATCAGGCTAATGGCGGCTAGTGGTTTTCGAGCTTTATCGCTCCGCTATCCTTTCACTTGCACGCCGTAAACACTCGCAAACGCAGACGGACGTCCAGTCCTACCTCACACGGTGGGTTTCTAACCCAGATGACTTTTAACTGCCTGTATTGACGCGGCCTTCAATGAGGTACTCTCGTTAGCAGTGACCTTCCTCTCTGCATTGCTTGTTAAAATCAACGGTTCCCTGATCACTTCATAATACCGTTTTATGATAGGACTACGGATCTGTATGGATACACAAATAACTTTTTGTCACACTTCTCGGCCATAGGCGAAATGTACAAAAAATGTCTTTGTATCAATCCTTAAAATGCTGAATCACCATATTCCGTCAAAACTGCCCCACGTGATCAATATGTTTCCGCAAGCAGCATCTCCATAAATCAATGGTATACTAAAATGCAATGTGTGTGTGTGTGGGGGGGGCGGGAAGAGGGGGGGGTGTGGATGGGAAGTGACAGTGTGCAGTATTGATCAAATCCAGTATGTGTTAACTGTATCATGTTTCCACTTATTTGATGTAATGGTAGTGTATGGATCCTTAATTGACAGGAGGGTGTACATCAGTTCCACTGTGGGGCGGACAGGTCAAACTCATCGGCGGGGGAAAAAAGAAGTTCACCAAACCCTCATCGGGTGTCTGTATTATGGTTTTAAATGGTTTAGGTCCTAGACGAGCCCATAACACAGTAATGGAACAGTAGGTGAAAGGTGACAAAAGTCTGTACAGGAAAGTCCTCTCAATATGCATTGTAACATATTCAGAATTTCCTCTTATTATTTAAAAAAAAGGAATAAGTGTGTGCGCGTGTGTGTGTGTGTGTGTGTGTGTGTGTGTGTGTGTGTGTGTGTGTGTGTGTGTGTGTGTGTGACTTTATTACAACATTTTCACCATGTTACCTTCAGTCTGTGTAAATTTCAAGAAGCAGCAATGGAACGACAAGATAAAATTATAATATATAATAAATGTGCTTGCACAGCTCTCTCTCTCTCTCTCTCTTTCTCTCTCTCTCTCTCTCTCTCTCTCTCTCTCTCTCTCTCTCTCTCTCTCTTCTCTCTCTACAATTCCAACTGAAATGAATTGCACATCTTTTCCAAACAGAGCAATTTCTCCGCCATCTGTTCACCGACGTAAATCTGGGCTTGTTGATGTAAAACCTCGTCCTTCCTCAAACTCCCCCCCAGTGAGGACTGATTCAGGCCTAATCCCCCAGTCTCCCCTGCCCTCTAAATCAGGCCTGCATACGAACATCTCTGTGCAGATCGAATGGGTCTACATGCAAAAAGCAAAGCACAAAACAAATGCAGATATTGGTCTCGTTGGTGCAGCTTTTCTTTTAATCAACTTGATTAAGGGGCAGTGTAGATCAATTAAAAGGGAATTTAAATACCTTGATGCAAGTAAGCATATCAGGCTATTATTTCCCTTGGAGTAACCAATTTATTAGCACAATCCTAAAGTATAGTGGAGCTTGGTTTGAAGAATAGTGTTCTCATTTGTTCAATTCAATATTTTACTTAAAGGTATAATAGACTTCTTGATCTTTAGAAATATTTTTAAAAACTCCATTGGGTATTGACTCGTAAAATGTTCTGTTGTGTGCTAAAATGGCCGATTGAGAGCGGATGTGACGATGATCTTCATGATATGTGACGTCTAGGAGATTCAAATGCAGCTTCCCTCCACACGCATGCAGATGTTTCCCCAGATAATCGATAATCCAGCCTAACCCCCTTATGCCAAGGATTAAACATAGCCAGTCAGGATCCAGCCACATGCAGGGAACAAAAAAATAGAGACAAGATGAACTAAAAGGGGGAATGGTTTTGTGTCTCATTTAATAGTTTACTGTATTTTTATAGTCAAAACCTGGAGGCAAAAAGTGTAGTCATATTTTTTTTGGAATAACATTTTTCTATTTTAAATTTAAGCCTTTTTCCCAAGGTGTCCTCAAAGCACTAAAGAAAGCATGAACATGTGAACTTCTGTTTTATAAAAATTTCGCTAAGCTATTTAAAGTTGTTGGAGGTTTGTGTAAAAACAACCAGCAAACTTTAAAGCTACAATAGTGCAAAGTAACATCTGGCCGTTGGAGGGTTGGATCTGAACGTTGGGATCTATGGAGCAACAGGAGCAGGTTTTAATGAAAACAGATGGCTCGACAGGATTATGAAACACACACACACACACACGCACACACACACACGCACACACACATAGAGATGCATCCACTCAAGAGGGGATAAAACCTCATGAACAAAAAATACTGAGGAAGATTGAAAGTGTTTGAACAGGCTTGAGGTGATTTCCTTAATAATTCAACTTTATATAGCAAATAAACTTAGAAGTGACTGTCCGACCCGACCAACTGCATCCTGATTTAATTTTAATTAGTTTAATTGAGTACTTAATTCGCTCTCTGAGGCTTGGCATCGTCTGCACACCCAACTGGCTAAATTGATGTGTTGGACCCTTTCACTCATCTGTATTTACTTTATTTCTTACCTCTCATAAGGTTGGAAGTCATTTCTTCTCACAAAACATGCACAGTCACACGTGTTGGTTGTCTTCTAGAGGCCGAAAACGAAAGAAGGCGGAAACTCTTAACATTAAAATAGAACTAACAAGGAAGCACATAGGACAGGGGACACACACGTGCTTTCCTGTGGCTAAAGTTTGCTCCGACAGGCTGGATGGATCTCTCTATAGGAGATCCGTCGCTTCATAACGCAGCGAAGCACCGACGCGGCTTCGAAGAAACTTTCACTAATTAAAGTCTCCCTCATCTTATTAGCCCGACTAATTGATTCAATTTGTCTTCGCCCAACTATTGGCTTTGACCTCTACTTAGTTAATGAATTAATTGATTCAGCCCAAGTGTACGTGGAGGAGTCAAAGAGGGTTTTGACATGTTGCCCCTTTAATCTTGCTTACTCCAGACACTCTCGGGGGCCACGGCGGCCCAGTTATCGGCAAAGGCTGGAGGGGTTGGAGGCTGGAGAGCCATTCCCGAAAGGCCCACGAGTACAGGAGTTGTTTTGGCCTTCGTCAGCTTGTGAAGAAGTGGCATTCGCGTTGACACTTCAGAGGCACCATTCCTCAGCTGCTTTTAAAACTTGAAAAGGCTCTTAAACCAGCACAGAATCTGCTTCCTACGATCCAACCTGCATCTTTCGGAGAGGTTAGGCAGTACTCCAAAGGTCTTTCATGTTTTGGAGAGAAATATGAGTGGATAATATTGCCGTAAAGTATTATTACTACCAGGATACAGCCTTAACAAGGGCCTAAATCGCTTGCGTCCACTTTATTGACGTCGTTTTTCTTCATAATGGTATGAGACGGAGGAGCTTCCTCAGAGTGGATGAAGTTATTAATGTAGACACAATGTAGATGCATTTTCGGCTTCAGCGGTGCTGCATGTGTCCATTTATAAAAGAAGGCAGTGGAATTTTGTTCCAACAAAAAGCCTCCATAAGAAGAAAGCGATATCGTTTGGTGCAATACACTTAAATGTGCTGCAGGGTTGGAAAGCACTGAAACCTGAACGAACAGCTCCCTCCAGTGGTGAAGCACTGCAGACGTCTCATCTAGTGTGCACGTCTGCAGGTCAACAACTCACTCGGAACTTTCATCCACTTTTCTCCCATTAATGTCACACACATGTGTTCAAAAATCACACACAAACACAAAAAAAGGACAAACAACTACTTCCCCTTAGATATCATGTATGGTAAACTTCTACTATTCTACGTCAGTGTTCCTTCGAGCGGATTATGTCAGATTGTGAAACACTCATTTGGAACTTGGCGTCGCAATAGAATTCAAACGTGGCTTTGTTTTGTGTGATCAGTGAGCCTTGCAAATAGGCCAACTCATGTGATTCAGGCTCATTAAAAAGAAACAGCCCATCTGTTTTGGACAGTTGTATTTGCGGTCAATTTTTGACCACATTTGAAAGATTCTAAACACTTGAACTTGTCCTCGAATAAACCAATCAACAGCACCTTATCTTTCTATGTCCTCTATGTGTCCTCAACTGTTGAGAGAAAAATCTTAGTTTCACACTTCTGATACCTGTGTTTAAATTGCCAGCATAGATGTGAACTCGCATGGGGACCATTCCGAAGCTTTGCCCTTTATCAAGCAGTCTCCTTTTTTACTGGGCCAACACTATTTGTCCTTGAGAAGAGATCATTTTTCACTCCCCGACAGGCAGAGGATAACTCTGAAGGTATTTTTTATAGAAAAAGAACCACCATTAATCTTCTAACCATAAAATAGTGCCCACCATTACAAGAAGTATTTTCTAAGGACTTAAGAGGGGAAGACAGGCAAAGAAGTTTCACGCTTCAGCCGGGTCGAGATGGGCAAAAACCTGCACGTCTCCAAAACTGCCAACTGGGTGTGTTAAGTCAGTGATTTACAGTCTGAGAAAGTATTTTATGAGTTTAAGAATACTAGGATCAACAGAATCTGTACCTGAGATATCAAGTTTTCCGTTTCCCATTTAGTGAGTTTAAAACAGCAAATCTCAAAATAACTATTAAAAAATTAAACCACTACTGACATTCAGTATTCACGGTTTCTGTAACAAATTCTCTGATGTAACTGTCTATTGATAAAGTAAAAGGAGTTTCTCTTGTTTTCTGAAGATTTCATTGCCTCGGTTTAAGGTTGTTTGTCACATCGTTTGATTTGATGGGCCAAAAAGCTTATAGATAAGCTACATGATTACACAAGCAAGTGAAAGAGAGCACTGTGAGCAGCTCCTCCAATGGATTCAACATATGACCCCCAAGCTTAAAAAAAGATCTTCATCAGAAAGCCTGCATTGAGAATACTTATTTGAAGAACAAGCCATTTGTGCCGACGGATCATGCAACCAACCACAGCATGAATGGTGTTAGGTGTTTTTTTGGGATGCAGCACAGTGAGCACTCTCTGGTAGAGAAAATGTCCTACATTTTAGATTTAGCATTTTTAAGTGTTGACCTCTGACTTCTGATGCCACACAAATTATTATTTGATACATATTGTCAGAATGTCAATGCAAAGACATTCATATATTCAACCTTTGTCATAGTTTTATGTTTGATCAGATAACACAAGCTTTGTTTTTCTGAATTTGTATAATCCAGCTTGAAGTCTAGCAGACTATTAAAGACTGTTTTCACTCTTTTTTTAAATAAAAGGCTGTATTGTGATTAATCAACACTTGCTGTGGTGTGCAATCAATCATTCAGGCAACCCATAAATCAACACAATGAAGGTTACTTGATATACCAAGAGAACGTGAGAGAGGGAGAGAGCGAAAAAGGTGCTTTGCCCACTTAGATACAACCGTGTGTCAGATTTACTGACACCTGACTACAGATGCACACATGACCTTGGCAGTGCAATTCCTTTGGGGAAATAAAGGGGAACAGCCTTCAAACTTTTAGATATGTGATGACGGTAAGAATGATAATTCGAAGTTTTGGTCTTTAGTTGAATTTTGTGTCATTGTACTCGATGCTGTTCATCTCTGTCAAGGACACATATTGGGACATGTTTAAATCTCAAAGCAAACTGAAATCAGCTTCCCAAAGGCAAAACCACACAAGCTACAAACTACAACTCCACGCTATGAGGACCGAAATCCAGAGCGCGCATGCGCACTCGGGCTCACGTCCCCTTTTAATCGGCCGCTGACGTCACAGCAGGATGACTCGTAAATTTTGCGACACGACGTAAACGCACCGGCTCTTCCGTCGCTGCCTCCGTCTTCCGCTGGTTTTTAAAACAGTGCGACGTGAAACATGAGAGCAAACGAGCCCGGCCGTTTGTAACGTGAGACGATGCTCCGGTCGTCTGAGACTCAAACACCGGCGGTTTTTGGTGAGGAGGAAGACGTCGTAGTGTTACGTGTAAGATCACGGCCACTTCACGTTAGTTCCAGAGCAGATTATGGATATGCGGTGTGCTAGCTGTGATTTAATAGCTTTAGCTCAGACCCACTCGTATTGTTAAAATATATATATGTATGTAGTCCAATGCCTTTTCTCTCATTGTGTATTTTTGAAAAATGTATGAAACCCCCTTTTTAAATAGCAATGTTGTTTCTTGTTGCATTTTTTAAGGGGCGAACCTTTGCTGAGTGGAGATTCAAGCGGACGGGCACTCCGACCAGCTCCACCTCCCTCCTGGGCTCCTGCGAGAGCCCCTCTTGGCCCCCGCAACCAAATGAAGCCACCTCCCTCCCCGCAGGCCGCACTCGCAGAGGACCCCGCCTGTCACCGGGACCCCTGCGCACCTCGCCGGGCTCCCGTGGCCCACCCATGCCTCTGATCCCCATCCCGCGGCGGGTGCGCAGCTTCCATGGCCCCCACACCACCTGCATGCACTCGGCCTGCGGGTCGACGCACGCCTCCAAGCTGGTGCGCACCAAGTACAACAACTTTGACCTTTACCTGCGCTCCCGCTGCATGTACAGCTTCCTGCGGTTCCTCCTCTACTTCGGCTGCAGCCTGCTGACCTCCCTGCTCTGGGTGGCGCTCTCGGCCCTCTTCTTCGTGCAGTACGTCAGCGTGCGCGTGCTCCTACGGCTGCAGTACAAGCTGTCGGTCATCCTGCTCCTGTTAGGGCACCGGCGCCTAGACTTTGGCGTGCTGAACGACCTGATCATCTACAGCATGCAGATCACCATGTTTCTGGTGGGAGGCCTCGGCTGGTGCTTCATGGTGTTTGTGGACATGTAGCTTAACATCTTGCGTGTTCCCAGCGTTATGTGGGACTCTACCATAAGCATGTCTTGTTGACCCCTTTGAGGTCTAAGTCAGATTTTTAGGTTCATTTTTTTTTTTAATTTATTTTTTTAGGTTTGGTGTGTGCGTGTGGTCCTTTTGAAATTGTTGGTCTTGTGTAACTCTGAGAACCACGTGGCGGCTCAATATCTAACCTGATGCACAATGTCAGTCGTGAGTCATCGTGCCGGACCGCCAAGAGTCGGATGGGGTCAAAACCGCCTCATTTTCAACAGTCTTTCACACATTTTGAAACGTTAATGGAGAATGTCAATGTTGCATGGCAGAAGTACTGAACATATGAACGATGGGCACCGCAGCATGTCATTTGTGCCAAAATGACATATGCTGGTTGAGGTAATTACGGGATCCGTGTACCACACGGTCTCTGAAACTTGTGGTGATAAAGAAACCAGACCAAGTGTCAAACTTGTGTGTAATGTGGTTTTGTGGGGACAGAATATGAAAATAAGCGACTACACGTCAACTTTTTTTATATATATATATATAAAGTTATTAAATGTATTTCCTGTTGACTAAACGTTTGGTGCTTTCAAATGCCCGGCACAGTGACTGTGTTTACTGCTCGGACCCATGATTGAGTGCCTCGAGCCGTGTCACAAGAGTGTGTGACAGTTCAACTTGAATGTCTTTGGGGCAAATGTTCCGTCGATCGCGCGCCCGTCGTTGTCTCAGAGCCGATGTGACGGACTTCTCTGTTTGGCTTCCTCCAGCACGCAAACGTCAACCACAACTCTTAACCCCCCCCCCCCCGCCTCCTCCCTCCCTCCTCCACTCGCTGCCAAGCATAACAATGGCAGTGGCTGTGTTCCCATCACCTTATATAGCCTCATTTTCACACGGCATTGAGTACACGTACACAAATTGAAGGACTCGAAATGTTTTAAATTTCCCCCAGCATAGGAAAAAACACATTTTCGTGTTTCAGCCGCTAAAACCGAGCTAAAGAGTGTGTGTAAATCTAAACTAGTGGCTCGACCGCGACGTGATTTGAAATTGGATCGTCAGGCTGAAACAATCAGCTTTTGTTTCTGAGGATCAACACGTAATATGCTCAGAGCCGGGCCGATCCGACGGGCCAGTTGCAACAGGGGAGCACCAGAGAACATGAGTTGTCTTGTGATGTCATACACGGTGCAGGAAGTAAAGGGATTAAGTTGCGGCCTGCTCGTTTGTCTGAGTGACGGGTGGGTTTAATTTATTTTACGTTTTCCGGATCATCTGTTTGACGTTGAAGCCTCTTCTGTGGTAGATGATCCTTTTGAGGTTCATGAAGCATTTCATACATCAACTGTAGTCGCCCACATTTTAGATTTACCGTGCCACTACCAGGCCCGCGGTTAATAACGAGATTGAACGAAATCAGCCGGCGTTTTATTTGACCACAGTTATAGTTTTCCAAGTTATGCAGGATGATGAGAAATGTATTACTTTTTTTAGAAATTGGATTTCCTCGTAAATATTAGTTAGACCTACACGTAATAAAATAATCATGACATCCCTCTACCCAGTACAGACACATGATAGTCCATGTCTGTATTACAATGCAACTGTACACCAATAGGTACAATACGTGCACTGTGAATTCCACTGAAGGAAGATCACAGAACTCATCATTGCACAGATGCTATGATATATTGTACTCTGGGTCACTTGAAACAGTGGTTTGTGAACTAGAGGTTGTGACCCCTTCAGGGGGTCACATGATTTTGAGTGGATTGCGAGATTATTAAGGATTTAGGATTTTGTTCATAAACATGCCTAAATTTGTTCAGTTTGGAGTTTACCAAAATACTGGTAATTACACGTTTACATGTTAAGTTTTTAAAATTAAAATTAAGAAGTGAATCTAAAAATGTGATAATGAACATCCTATGCGGATAATTCTTCACAAATTTGCTTTCTGGATACGTAATGAAATAACTACATCACTAATTCAATTTAATATACATTCTCCACCACTGGCAGCAGGCATGAGTCTGTGTAAAGCCTTGCAGGGTGACGTGGGTTATTCTCTGCCACGGTAGGACAGGCAAATCGTTAGGCATTACAATGCTCACATAAACCTATAAGAGCCCGTCGCTAGTGAGCTTTGGCACCGCGGTATCGCATGCGTGCCGTAAAGAAAAGTTGACTCGAGGTCACACACACACGCACACACACACACACACACACACACACACACACACACACACACACACACACCCCTTCTCCCCCCCTTACACCCCCGCCCCGCCAGTTGGCGCTTATAATTTAGCAGCGCACATGCGCATCACGCAGCCTCGAGCTGTCTTCGCGTTGAAGGACACGTGAGGCATTCCACGCATGTATTTCTTCTATAGGCAGCCCTTTCGTTCTCGTAGCCTCCAATGACCCCCCCCCGCCCCGCACCCCCTCCTCTATTACTACTACACTCCAGCGTTGGTTGCGGGAAAACTCGCCGGGGAGGGCTTCGCACACACACACACGCACACACCGCAGACAGCAGTCTGCACCTTTAAGCCCCGCAGAGTGCACCGGGTTCGCGTGTCCGCAAAGGCGCGCGACGTGACGGAGGAGCGCCGCTCGGCCGTCCCGTTGTTTTACCGCGTAGACTACTGGATATATATAAAGAAAACGTCTGCGTCTTTAAAAAGAACTCTTTACCGGGTGGCGCATGATGTCGGGCTGCGTGCACCGTTCATGTGAGCGGCGTTCACTTCCTGCAAAGGGATAGGAGCGGACAGAGAGAAGGAGAGTGGGATAGAGAGATGGGGGGTGAGGAGTAATTGGGGGGGTGGTGGGGGAAGGAAGGGAGGAGGAGGGGGGGGGGGGGGGCAGCCAAGATAGGACTGGAGTGATATAGCGTGAGCCAGCGGACGAAAGGGAGAAACCGGGCCCTGTTGTTTGTGTGCGGGTGTGTGTGTGTGTTTTTTGTTTTTCGACACGCCGCAAACTTTGTACGTTGATCCGAAGAGAGAGCGAGAAGGAGAGCGAGAGAAGAGAGAGAGAGAGAGAGAGAGAGAGGGAGAGAAGAGAGAGCGAGCGACCGTCAAGTCTGCGCCAGCCGGCAGCCGCCAGTTTATGGAATAGCGACACATCTCTGGTAAATATACGCCTTTCTGTCTCGCCTTGATAGTTACAATGTCTGATTTGTGTGACGCATAGTTGTTGTTTTTTTTTCGTCACCGTGCATTATCCCCCCGCTGCGCCTTCTTTAGGTACAGTAGACAGCTGCACACCCCGACACAGTGCTGACATTACAGCATGGAGGGGAGGGTGGGGGCGAAGGGAGGGGGGTCTTATTAGATAAAACTATCAGCTAAACTAAGTACGACTCTTAAAACTTTCGCCAAGTGTTATCGCGAAACGGAACGCGGGGTCTATCCACGCGGGGGGATAAAAAGGTTGGTGTCCCACGCGCCACTAGAATCATTTCATCTGATTTGAAGGGGACCGTTCGGTGTTGATTGTAGACTAGTTATAACGCTCGGCAGTACTTTTGGTCGCAGCCTAAAAGTGTAAGAAAGTGGAACCATATTATCGGTCTTGCGTCAGGATGAAGACATAACAAAAAAAAAAGAAGAAAAAAACAAGATCCCTCCGCCCATAAGGATCCATTATAGTGGTATACGTTGCGTCAAGGCATGGCTGCTAATGGAACAATCGAAGTTGCTGCTGCTGCTGCTGCTGCCTGGGTGGTTATTATGGCACAAGTGTCGTAAAGAGTAGCGTGGAGTGAGATCCACTGCAGCTGGCTCCTCGCAGTCTCCACCTAAGAGCCTTTCACAAGCATTCAATCGTCAGCACGGGGAGTGCAACTCTGATTTCAGCTTTAAACCAGAGACAAAGTGATACACGCTGCAACATATCCAGGCTGTGAGGGTTTGTAAACCAAAGTGGATTCGTAATGTTAAAGGCATAAGAGCAATTTGGAATACATAAAAAAAAACAAGTTTAGTTTGTAGACTCTACTGTCGCTGCAGCGTCACCCCCTGATAGCTGTGGGCCCTGTTTACCTCACCTGAACACCTGAACCCGCCCCTCCCACCCCGCTTTCCCTCTCATGCAAATACATACATGGATGCAGTGTGTGTGTGTGTGTGTCTAGCCTCCCATCTACTGTATATACAAACATGTACAGTGTGTGTGTGTGTGGTTATCCAGCATGCAACTTTCTTCATTTCCTGTCACTTTCCTTGCCTCTCGCACACCGTTTTACTGTGTCACCCTTCTCTTATTCGTATTCCCGCCGCTGTCAAGCCGATTGCATTTATTCTATTGCATAACTTTAAATGTTTCAAAGTTGGTTGCAGGGATAATGTCTGTCTGAGTGTGTCACCTGCAGGATGTGTAGCATCCCGAGCAGGTGTCTCGCAGGTTGGACATTAAAACGGCCGCTCGGCTCACGGAGTCGCATTAATGAGTTGGCCTGCGAGGTGTGCAGCGTTCGTCGCGAGTCTGCAGTTTTGAGTCCCACTTCGGACTATTGGAGCCTTTTGGTGCCCATCTGTTTGTGCTTCTCCCCTGTGGAAACATCACGTGGGATATCAAGGTGTACCACACTTCCCCTTTGAATAACTAAAGCATTATGAATCCATAGATTTGCATGCCAGACTTAAGGCAACACAAATACAGCTCTTAAAATGTTTTATATATACAGTATAACCCTTATAATATCCCTCTGCCCTATACAGGGAAATCAGATATCATAAATCAGGAAGTTTTACTGCAGAGAAAGTTTCTATCTTCTGTGTTTAACACAACAAACATGGAAAATAGTGAATAGAGGGTTTTTTTTTCTCCATCCTTCTCTCTAAACAGAGGCTTTCCAACATCACTCGTCTTTGATTTGGACGTCTGCAAGAGGGTTGTGATGCCTCTCAACAGCTGTATTTGTCCGCGTGTGCGTGCTCGAGTATGTCGGTGTGAGTGTGTTAAAGCATGCGTGTGGGTGTGTGCATGTGTGTGTATGTGTTTGTGTGTGTGTGTGTGTATGCGCTCTGGCTCTGTCCCGGGATGCCCTTCCTCCATAGGCCTCACAATATACAGCATTCCACAAGGGGGCCCAGGGCTGTGTGCAAGTGGGGAGTGTCAAGGAGAGAGAGAGAGAGAGAGAGAGTGAGAGAGAAGACAACACAGTTTCAAATATAACTGATGCGGATACTGGCAGAGAAGGGTGAACAAGAGAGAAGAGGACAAAGACTGTGAGGGACTTGCCTCATCTCTGGTTCCACTGCCGAACGAACAAGAGTCGAGGTCGCCCGCGCTGCACACATGAATAACATTTTCCGGGTTATACAAGCTACGGTATTCTCATTTCGTTAGAACACAAATATTTTGAGGACAACAATAACACACCGAGAACATTCAGAACCTGTAGTGTTTGTCCCCAGCTCTGCTTCAGCCGCCCTGTGAGTATCCCTGCGTGGTGCGCTTTTATCTGCACTCTATATGCGTGTGCACCCGTGTGGGGAGGGTGTTTATGTGTGTTTGATTTTCCTTTCCTGAGACAGTAATGAGTCATTGCTGATGGTATGCGATACAGGGCACCAGTCATGCATCATATTCTCACAGATTCTTGTACCCACCATGCGGCTCACAGATACCCCTGCTGCTGCTGGTGTGTTCGGGCACGTTGGTTGCTGTTTTTGGGGGGACTGATAGAAGCCAAGTTTAGGTTTCTTTAATTCTAGTCCACAGTTTCCGGACCAAACGGTTGGACTCTGCGCTCCAGCTGTTTCTAAGGTGTCATGCTGTTTATTTCCTCCAAGGGGCAGCAATTTAAATCTGTCTGCGGGTTAACTGTTTCCTATTGGAGCTTTTTGGCCGGCGTGATGCAAATGTTTCCTCATGTACTCTTTTACAGAGCACTCAAAGTAATGCATCAGTGAGATTGGGGAAAGAAAAACACAATACGGCTTTGGTTCCCTTCTTAATCCGGTGAGTAGTTCAGTAATAAAGAGTCCATTTATGGGGATAAGCATGACGATAAGCATTTTCCATCGCCGCCCAAAGGCCCGCCACATGTCGACATGTGGCGGGCCGGCTCATCTGACTTAGCCAACAGGTCTAAAAAGAGCAAACTTAAGCGAGAATGCTAACAGAGCTAGCGGTGTTTACCCGAGGTGGAACTGGAGGGGGTGCTGTTTCACGCCCACATGCGCTAACATGCGCTAGGCTTTGACGAAGCATTTAGAAAACATCATAGAACGACACAAAGGGAGTTAATTCTTTTTTCAGGTCAGACATTTTTTTTCTTTACATATCATCTTAAAAGGGGGTAAAAATAAAGTACAGATTAATAGCAAACTTAAATTGGGACTCGCATTAAATCAGATTGTTTCATAGATGAATCTGGCTGCACTGCTAAAAAAAAAAGTGATGAAATTAGATTAGCTCCCCTGTAGGTGACGTCTCTCAGCTGAAATCAAAAGTAAAAAGCGAAAGGCTCAGATTATTTATACATGCAAGACTTTATCGCCAAAGATTTGTCCTGCATGACACGATCAGTTTGCAACCAAACTACATGTTAATGTTTGAGGTTTTACAAGGGATTTCCAAAGAGGTTTGGGCATTTCCTAAAAGCAGTGTAGCAGGTTCTCGGAATTATTTACCTTCCAACCTTCGGTCTTTCCCTCAGGTTTAAGGGCTAAGTTAAAAACATAATGATATTTTTATGCTTTCTTTATTTATGCATCCTTAAAATACATTCTTTAACCCCGCCATGGTTTCTACTTCCACGAAGAACCCTTTTTGTTATTTACTGCGTTTGTTTACAGGTACAGTCCATTTAGGTACAAGCTCAAACACACAGAAACGTGGAAACAATGATGGCGAGGATAAGAGGAAAGAGAGGATCAGCCATTTGGAACCTTAAACTGTAACTCGCTTGGTTACAATTTGGCTGGCTACGTGCTTTTCAGCAAGCCTTCCAAGAATTTAGACAATGAACAGTAAACATGGCATGTTCCTGCGAACAATTCCACATTAGATCTCAGAGATCACGTGTCCCTCCTTTTCTCAGAATCGGCTGCCCCCACACGCTACATAGCTGACAACTACAGCAGCCAAATCTCATGTTCCATGTGTGCGTACTGTACTTACGCCCGGCAAGAAGGAGCTCTCACAAACTGACTCATGTGCAGAGTCTCTCGCTCGCTCTCTCTCTCTCTCTCGCTCGCTCGCTCTCACTCTGTCTCAAAGATTTCTGGTAAGTGACATGTTTGGCTGTTGGCATAATGCCTAGCAAGATCACATGGCATGAATGTCGTGCCTGTGTTGTGTGTGTGTGTGTGTGTGCGTGCGTGTACGTTTGTGCTTGAGTAGAAAAAAAGAAAAGAAAGGGAGCATGTGCACATTTGATTGTTTTCAGCATGAATAGGAGCACGTAGCCGTAGCGAAGAATAACGCGGTGAGACGTATGAGGAGGACGTGTTTCTGATAGTCATGAGATTTCACTCCCAAATTGGATGGAACATTTGATTTAATACTTCGAATCTCTTCTGCCTGATGTTATGGTAAACAGAGCATGGACGTTATAGAGCCTCATAAAGGGCTGATTTCGCTCGGCATTGTGCATTTGGGGCGTTTCTGAACAGCCAGTGTTACCTGGCAAAGGGATTCCTGATTCTGGGAACTCTCGTTGAACTCCTTTTGTGTACTTAGTTTAAAGTACACGAGGGCCTAAAAGCTTAAGGTTACTCGCATGCACTTAAATGTCTCTACAGAAGAATGTGTAAGCTCATATCAGCTTCTTCTTTTAACCCGCATATTTTTGCGTGGACTTCATTGTAACTGAAGACTCCGGCCTAGTTTCAGGGGGGGCATTCAACTTACTGTGAAAGTCAAACCTATAATTCGGGGGATGACGCCACGCCGACGTGCACAAACACACAAATTCACTAACACATAAATAAAAGCCACGGAATCATCCTGCTACATGCACACACACACACACACTCGCACGAAACTAGAGTGAGAGCACTGTGGATGGCATTTATCCTCGCAGCCCACCTAAATTTTCTATGCTCTTTAGCTGTGTGCCGTCCATAATTAAATTGCCTGCGATCTTCAAGTCTCTCTTGACTTTGAGCCGGTGGACGGAGCTCGAAAATTGAAGCCTCATGGTAGCAGGCGAGGAACGCAAAACGGGCTGACCCCTTCTCCAGCAGTGACGACCCGTTCTGTGTGTGTTCATGTACAATTCTAACGTTGCTTACCTGATGCCTGCAGTCGTGTACCCGGCAGAAAGGGGGAAGGCCACTGTGACCTGTGAACTGTGTTTTTCTAAACATAAATAAGTAGTTCCGAAGGCAACAAAGTCAATTCATCGTCTCTTGATGATACCATAACACATTGTGTATGACCTTGAGGTCCTTGTCGTTAGTGCCTTTTACATTTAAGACTGAAAATGCAGCCAGCATAGCAAAGATTTAAAAAATAAATCCCCCCCACACACACACACACACACAAAGCTCGCTATTTAACACGCTGCATCTCGTTTATTTCATCCACAGTGTTGGATGTCAAAGACAAGCTAGGATTGCCAGCCGCTGTTGACTCCGCTATCTATAAAAATGAGTGCTTATTATTTGGTCAAACAATTAAAAAATGTATTTTTTCGTCCATTTGGAGCTGCAGGAAAATTGAAAACTGAAGTAAAAACCAAAAAATCATCCCGTTTTCAAGATTTTACGACCATGTTACTTTAGTACAGCAACAGCGAGCTCGTCATAGTCGTCTGAATGTGTGTGTGTGTGTGTGTGTGTGTGTGTGTTTATCCTGTGAAACTACAATAAGCAACAACAATACACTCACCCTTAGTTGACCCACATGTATATATAACTGCCATTTTATCATAGTTTCTGAACAAGACCCATTGTCATAGGTCAGCTAGAGTCCCTTTCATTGTTACGCATGAGGTTGGCATGTTATTTGAGTCTGGTGCCGACTGGGAGAGTGTTGGTCACAGTGATGAGTGTTTGAGTGGGGTGCATGCACTTAAAATAAAAGTGAATGTATCGGCGTGCACTTCAACAAACAAGGCTTTTATAATGCGTCACAACACCACACGGCATTATACGTTTTATCACGGGAAAAATCATCTTTTGATTTTTATTCCGCTAAACCCCCGATGATCACGTCAGACGGCGTCTCGTTCCCCCCCATCCGTATAACATGCGAGACAATAGGTTAAAGCATTTCTGTCCGCTCAAATTGAAAAAAAATGTACATGGCTCAGTTGGCGTGGGCGATGCGCCCGGTGTGTACGTCTTCTGTATGTGTGTGTGTGTGTGTGTGTGTGTGTGTGTGTGTGTAGACAGTGGGGCACTGATGCTGAAAGATGTGTCCTCGTTTCTGCACTGCATTGGGCTCCTCTGGCGGTCATGTCGGGCTGCTCTGATGTCACGCATGTGCCCCTGCAAAACATTCAGCAGAGCGCTGATCAAAGTGGCATGTTCATCATCTCCATCCCCCCACCCCCTCCCTCGCCCTGCCGCCCCCCGTCTCTAACTCGGTGTCACTCTCTTCCTGTCGCTCACTCGCAGACTCACTGCGGTACACGCGCTGGGGACTTTAACATACAGTGGGTTTGTTTTATTCATGCAGAGGGACGTCTCATAAAGGGGGGTGGGGGTCTTTGCTGGGGAGTAATTCAACTTTCACACGTAAAGGAGGGCCGCAATCCTTTTCCTCTCACCTGGAGTTGTCCCTCCCGTTTGATTGACACATTCGCTGCGGCTGCTATTTGTCATTTTTTGGTTCTTGGATGAACATCCGCTGGCAGAATGAGTCACATTTCTCCAACACGTGAACGCCTAAAGACCCGATTATTGAAATTGCTTTGCAGCTGGTAAAAACCTCTAGACTGCCACTGGAGACTTTTTTTTTTTTTTTCTGTAAATTAGAAAGCCCCTTAGTCTCAAGGATGGAGCTGTGCTCAGGAAGTACAACAATAGGAATTTGCTACCAGGCCTTTTATTAATGCTATATTTTCTGCTTTTTGCTGAATGGCAAGTTATTTGTTCTTTCTATGGCTCTCCCCCAAAATGACTCACATTTTGGTAGCTGGATTGGATTGAGGTTAAAAATTGAAGAAAAAAATTGAATTAGCTAAACACTCCACATAATTCTTTTTTTATTTTTTTTTTATTCGCCTCTGTTATCAGCTTGAAACTCCCCCAGCCAGAATTAAGCTCTTTTAGACTCAAACGCCCGGGAACTCCCCACCCGCCAGAACCGTTTGAAGTTCCTCGGATGAGTCGACAACAGCAAATCCAGCCCGCATTGGCTTTCCAGATCGAATTAGCTCTGAATGAATAAGAATCTTCGTAGACAAGAATCACAATGCTGACATAAAGGAAACAATACGCATTCCTTCCACACTTCAGTGTGACGTAAAAGTGCGGCAGGGAGAAGAAGGTTATGGTGAGTTCTAAACCTAAAAATAGAAAAATAATTATACCCGGAGTTTTGTAGATCCATTTTTATTAACAATATTAACAATAATGTTGAAAATGCAAACATTCTGTACAAAATATTTCCCCCTCCACTCTATTTGCTTAGTATCTCTTTCATGTACAGTATGTGTGTGTGCAGCATCGCCGCTGATATGCTTTCATTTCACGCTGATTCCCCTCTATTTCCCTTTTTTGTTCAGCTGGAAAATCTAATTATGTTTGGCAAAAAAAAAAAAAAAAGCACACAGTTTCACCATTGATACAAACACGCGGACCTGCAAAATCGTAACCTCATTGTAGTCCTGTGTGACAGTCAGTGACACTCAGCAGGCCGACTCATGGCCCTCGTCCCCAGATGAAGGTCACCTTAAGCAGCACACCAACAAGGTTTTAGGGGCCTGTGCATTCTAAACCAAGTGCGGGCGCCTGCGCCGATCCGCTGTGTTTCAGCATACTCCAGTATCAGATGTCTTGTGGCCAGGAGCGCCAGCGCAGCATTGACGCCGCTGCTTTTGCAATTTCACTCGCGAGAATAAATGACCAAGGAGCTTAAAGGGAAGGCGTCAACTGCGGCCGCGTCTCAATCCTGTACACTCCCCGACGCGGCGCGGCCGCCCCAGAAACGAGGCAGCACACTGGAGAGGAACCGAAGGCTTTCTGAACCGACGTCATCGTCAAGTCAGGAGTTCAGCATGCCTACGGCGACGCCGAGGAAAAGGCGCTGTATGTTGCAATTTAATTAACAGTTATCTGTTCAGATCCGCTTTGTACCCTGGAAAGGTTTCACAGTTCAGAGGCATTCAGACTGTTTCCACAATCCGGTGCCATTACCTGAAACTAGCCCTGCAATAAAAACAAAAAAAGAAAATCCGCCTGACCTTTCCTTTTTAAAAACAATTAAGTCCCCTTTAACTATAATTAAATATGCCATGCATACCGAACTTTAGACCACTATCAGTATATTTTAAATAATGTCACCACTAAATCTGCAAATCTGGGCGCATCAAAACGGATACTTTGCTGCCAAAAGTTCAGTGTACGCCAGCATGAAATCAGCCCCCTTAGGCTCATTGAAAATGTACAGTTGTGTGTTACGCTTTGGACACCCACCAGTCACATGGCAGCTAGAAGCCAAAGCCGATTTAAAGGATTTATGCGTATGAAACTGGTCCAAAACAATTTCTACCTCCTGAGTCATCTCTCGTCTTGGTGGACTCTCTCTTCCCTGATTTTCTCAGCTAGCTTCCCTTTTAAGTTGGAAATCGGGGGGGAATTTTCGGTCTTGTGTCAGTGTCTGTTCAAAATATCTCCGTCTTGCGTGCGTCCTGAGCCCGAGGTCTCTAACGTCACCCTTACCCATTGCCATAAACTGGAAACGACCTGCTGGTCTCCGGTGGTTTTTGCAATATGAGCATTCCTTCAAAACCCAACTGTCTTTGTGCTCCTTAACACTTTCCCGAGTTGATCTCAGGTTGTCCTGTATTATCTTTCTCTTGGCTTCCCAGAAAATGTCATTTTTAGCAACGAGTCTTTGGAACAGACATTTTGGCGTCAGTAATGTGACGGTGGAATGTCTTTTGATTGGAACAAAGTGTCAGTTTGTGATATCGCTCGGCCTCGTCTGTTGCCTTCCCAACGCGGACGGTTTAGAATGACGCCATACACCCAATGATTCAACACTCGGCTACACTTTTGAATGGGAACATTATGAGATACATGCTATCAGGTTTATTTCATTTGATACTATCTGATCTCCAGCATTTTGTGTTTTCTTTGTCGTCTTTGACCCCGCGTAGTTCCGGATGCAGAACTCTTTTTAAGCAAAACCTTTCTCCATTTTGAGTGCTTTCCCTCTTGCCCTCTTACTCTCCGTCTCTCTTTGTCAACTTCTCCCTTATTTTTCTATTTGCATCCTTTCACACGCTGACTCCCTCTCTCCGTCCTCACTCCTTTTGTTTGTCTATCTCCTCTATTGCACCCCTGCTTTTTGCCCCTTTCAATTTATTCTTCTTCGTTTTTTTTTTTGTTCTCCCAGCGCCGTCTCTCTCTCTCCGCTCAGCCCCCAACCCCGGTGCCCAAAAGCCATCATGTATATTCAAGTGTACGTAGGCTGATAATGTTTACGGGGTTTCGGGTGTGTGCAGCAATCCCGAAGGCCGAGTCGCCGGAGTTTGGCGCGATACGCTGGCCCGCCGTCACTGTTTGTTTGTTTGTGTCTGTTTACCTCCCTCAGCCACTCGGAGTTCATTAGCGATGCCTTTGCCTCAGGAGGATCCATACGCACACTGACAAACCCGCGTGCGCACACACACACACACACACAAAGCGGACGCCCTCTTCCTAGGTCTTTCCACACTATCTTGTTTTCTCTCTTTTTTTCGAGAACGTCCCCGCCACTACAGAACCACCCGGGCTAAAGGCTTTGAGGTGCAGCGAGAGGCCGTTCGCTTGCTGCAGTGCTATGTGGTGCTCTGTGTGTTCCTTTAGTACTTGCCCCTTGAATCCATTTGAATGAACGCACGGCGTTTTTTTGGTGCCTTGTGGACTTTAGAGGAAAAAAACACTAAACACTAATTACAGTGGCGATAAAAATGACAATAACGCTGAGATGAAGCAGTGGCACGTGGCATGTTCTGATGCGTGAACCCATTTCAGAGCGGCATGAACCCGCCTCCCCCATATGCAATTCCCATGTAAATGAGTATCTTTTACGACTATTGCTTTTTCAGTCGTTGTTTTTTTTTTTCTTTGCTAAAACGATAGTTGTTTGAATACAATTTGAACACAACCTTGTAGAATCAGATTCCGTCCGCGGCCAACAAACAAGGAGATTTCACATGCTAACTTGTTTGCGTGCGGTTGCCTATTTACACTGACAGTATATCTCGGTTAGGAGACATTGGGAGGTGTGTTTCTGTACACACGGCGCACATTCAACCGCCTCTACCTCCGTTTTTGCTCTCAACTCAAGAGCAATATATGTTCCACTATGTTCTCCAGCTACGACGTTTATCACTCTCCTTTTTTTCTGCCGGGAAGGAAGTTTGAAGTAGGTTTGTTCTCGAGGCTGGATTAAAAAAAAACAATGTGCTTAATGAAGTAAAAACCCTGTTTTACATAACACTTCATTCCTTGGGACTAAGAACATTTTGGTTCATGTATAAAAGTGAATTCCTAAGAAGCGACTTTAGATTCAAATAACCGGAGATTATCTTAGAAAACTTTACGCGGTTTTACCGTTTTCAGCCCAATAAATACATTTTATTTTAACTCGAATCATCCCGCCCTGGGATTTATTTACAACATGCCTTTATATTCACCTTGTACTTTTTGTATTGCCGCGGACAGCATTTTGTTTTACCTCCAATTCGACCTCTTTCTTTTCTCATACTCAGAGCAAGTTACATTATGTGTGAATATTAAGGGAATACAAGTGGAAAGATACCAGACAATATCCAGCCCACCACAAATCATTCAAGAGTTGTCTGTTTGTTACATAACTGCATGAATCATTGGCAGTTTTTTTTCTTTTCTTTTTCTAAAGAAAAGATGATCCCGACTATGTGCAGGGTCCGTACACAGAGAATGATGTTGCATTAAAAGCAGCGATAAGCAGCCTCTCTCTCTCTCTCTCTCTCTCTCTCTCTCTCTCTCTCTCTCTCTCGACATCCCATAATGAACCTCAGACAGACTCAGGCAGACACCCGCTCTGTCCCGATTGGTAGAACTGTTGCCAGGGAGCGTTGCCGTCTCAACGTGGATAGAATCTGTTGTCTGGTACACTTTAGACATGAGAACAACTGCAGGATCTGAATATTTATAACGAGGGGACGGGTCATATTGTATAGAGGCAACATAAGCAAGACAGGAAGGAGCCCACTTCAAAAATAAATGTCTTCTGATTTAGTTTTCGTATGTGTGAAGGCTGTACTGTTAAACGGTGATTAGCGTCATCACGTCTCTGTATTCGTTTTTATAATCTGCATTGAAATATGACACCAACTTAACCTCAAGATTAAACTTACTGGAACTGTTCTAAAAAGCATTAAATGCTGCATCAGAGTTGTGTAGGACTTTTATAGTCGTATGTTTGAACTATGCCCTTGTGGTATTTGGCGTAGCCACAGTATAAGCAGTAGTCTGTGTTCATGCATGTGTGTGTGTGTGTGTGTGTGTGTGTGTGTGTGTGTGTGTGTGTGCCATCTGGCAAATGTCTTCATTTCTTCATATTATTCAAATATGCCTGGACCTGCTGCTACAGTTAATGATACTGTGCGTAGGTATAAATCCTTCAAATTGCATGTAACACATTCCAACAAAGCAACCGATGGCAAGCAGAATAGCATTCAGATGTCATATTTAAAGTCACAAACTTTGTTGGTCCACACACACACACACACACACACACACACACACGCACACACGCGCGCCCGACACCGTCTGTAGTGCCAAAAATCACAGCCGCATATATAGCGTCGATGATTAAAAAGAAACTCCTAGGTATGCGAGAAACTTTGACACGGCAATGCAAACACGGAAGGAAAATGAGGACCGAGGCAGCAAGGAGGCACACGCACACACACACACACACACACACACACACACACACGCATGCACACACCTTTTATACGTTTTTATTACGGATGTGCAAAGTCTATATTTAATGCAGGCAGAAGTAGGCTGCATTTTCCGTATGAATGTTTGTGTGTGTGTGTGTGTGTGTGTGTGCTTTTCTCAGGCTTGTGAGTGTGTGTGTGTGTGCCCGTCCTCGCACTGTACTCGTACATGCCTATAGGTTTCACATTCATTGGCGCATGCGGTTGTGTGTCTGTGTGTGTGTGTATATATGTGCAGTGTGCCACACCGCCGTCCTGTCTGCCTGACTCAACATATTCTCCGTTCACTCTGCTCTGCTCCTCTTCGCCCCCCCCCCCACCCTCCCTCTTTCTCTTTTCCCTCACTCCACCCCCCTCCTCCCGCCGCCCTCCCTCCCTCCCTCCCTCCCAGCCCGGCTGGCACGTACATGCATGTCTGCAGACTCTGTACTGTGCTCGCTGCCGTGGCACGCGCCAACCTCACTGCAATGCAGCCCTGTGTGCATTAATTGGCTGAGAGAGACAGCGGGTACGTGGTGTGCAGGGCAGGAAGGAGAGAGAGAGAGAGAAGGGAGAGAAGGGAGAGGCGACACTGTAGTCACGAGAACTTAACGGCTGACGGCTCGACGGACACGCAGAGGGACGGAGAAACGCACAAACAAGAGTGTGCGCGGGGAGACTACCTGGCCGTGTTTAGGGGGAGGGAGGGGGGGGATGGGAACGTGCGTCTCGTTTTCCATTACCGTGGCTTTGCAGAATTTGTGTCTCCCTGTGTTTCGACCGTGCATTTTGTGCGCGCTGGCTCGTGCGGCTGTGTGTGTGTGTGTGTGCCACGCAGGTGTCAAACTGCCGGGGCAAAGCCTTCTGACTCACTTTGTTTGACACTTTGCGATAATCCCTCCCTTTCGTATTTCCGCCGTGACCGAGGGGAGTGGAAGTTTGCTCAGTTTAACAAAACTTTCTCCACTTCGGGTTTCTTCGGTCAAACAAAATAACAAAATAAAGGGCAAACATGTCCTTGTGTTCAGCGTTTCTCTTTATGGGGACGCAGGTGAAAAGATGAAATGAGATTTTGAAAGCCGAGTGCTTTGCTCCACGTCTCCTCGACCACAATGCAGTACAGAGGTCGGAGAGCTTCCTCCATTGTGTTGCTCAGCCTCTACGCGTGTATGTGTGTACGGGCGTACAGTATTGCACAAACGCACTCGTCTGTCATAGCGATTTGCATTCTTATCCTCCCACACGCATCTTTTTGGAACATATCCTCTCGGTTAGCCGTCTTTTATCTTTCCTCTCCCTGTCAAGGCGCCGACATCTGGCTCCCGTCCTCCCTCATCCACGCGGAGCAACATTTGGGGAGGCCTTCCGTGCGCCCGGTCGCCGCAAAACACAGAAGTGTCACCTTAACAAGCGGAGCCAGCCAAGTTGGAGGCGTGAATGAATCATTAAAATGTCCAATTTATGTAAAAAACAAAAACAAATAAATAAACACGAAATAGTCTTGCGTGAAAGCAGAACTTCTCTCCACTTGTGTGTAGGTGTTTGGCAGAGAGATCCTTGCATGATTCAGAGAAAATACACAGTGAAATACTTTTACAAAAAGTAAAACCTCTTTTTTCTTTTTTTACCATTGTCCTCCACAATTGGTAAGACAATGGGGAACACCTTGAGGTCTCAGCTCGTGTTCTCGACAAACATTGTACATGGAATAGATTTGGAAGCTTCAGTCCACCGAGACGTCGTGACGTATTTTCTCACCGGACTTGCGTGAAACAGGGATTTCAGAAGTTTCCCTATTCTACGTTTTGATTAATCAACGGCGCCGACGACCTCTTTCCCTTTTTTTTTCCGCTTCTCTTTTGTCTCAGTCACCCCCCCCCCCCCCCGCCCCCCCTATCTCCCCTTTTCTGTTGGACCGTATAGGCATTTGAGTCTGTGGGGCAAGTGGCAGAAGTTCCTTCATCCTAATTGTCTTTCTCTGCTCGTACTGTCCTCGAATGACTTTCTCTCTGTCTCAACTCTCCCAGCCCCTCCCTCCGTCCCTCCCTCCCTCCCTCCCTCCCTCCGTTGCTTCTCCCTCGCTCTGCCCAGTCTCTGTCTGTAACTGTAGCCGGTGTTTTTCTCTCCCTCCCACTCCCTGCGACGTATAGATACTGCATTGATCAGACACGCGCGCGCAGACACATGCGCACACACACACACACACACTCGCGCAGTGAGCCTCCCACTCCTTTCATCATTGATTCGCTCTGCTCTGCTCTCATTCTCTCTCTCTCTCTTTACAGCGGCACTTGTTGAATTCAACCCTTGGAGAATAGGGGGAGAGGAGAGCGAAACGGAGAGAGACGGGGAGAGAGAGAGAGAGAGAGAGAGAGAGAGAGATAATGACAGGGAAGCAGAGCGAGGCTTTGAGACAGCGCTGAGGCAGACAGTGAGCAAAGAGAATGGGGCTTGGGAGGATATAGACAAATAGGATAGGTCGGGGGGGTAGGGAGAGGGGGGGGGGGGGGGGGGGGGGGGGAGACAGACGGAGGAGAGAATCATCTTCAAGACGCTCTGAAGGGGGGAAAAGAGCGAGTCGATCAGACGGAGGAGCACACCGGAGCGAAATCTCCTCCCATCTTCAAACTAACCCCTCTTCTGTCTTCTGTCCGCCGTCCCGACCGCGGCTCCACGGTGTGTTTTAACCGGAGGGCTGGCTTCTTACACAGGTCAGAGCTGTCCGGGCTCACAGTGAGCGCTTTGCTCCGCGTCTGTGCATGTGTGAGAGAGTGCCGTGTGCTGGTTTCCTCAGGTGAGTGCTTGCGTGCCAGAGTACACAGTAATTTCCCTCTGCAGCCCGTAGTGTGTGTGTGTGTGTGCGTGCGTGTGTCTGTGTGTGTGTGTTTAGGCGTGAACACTTTTATATAAGTAAGCCCGAGTGCATGCTTGTCTGTATGAAGTGCATGAGGTGGGAGAGAGAGTGTGTGTGTGTGTGTGTGTGTTTGTGTGTGTGTGTGTGTGTGTGTGTGTGTGAGGGAGAGGCGGTGACATTTTTTTTTTTTTTTCAGTTTGTATTCCTGGAAACTGTTCTGCAGCATTGCTTAATAATGAAACCAGTGCGTATATGTCTGTGTGTGTCTGTGTGTGTGTGTGTGTGTGTGTGTGTGTGTGTGTGTGTGTGTGTGTGGGTTGTTGGGGAAAAGAGAGAAAACAATGACACAAGGTTTCTGGGAGGGAAAGATGGTGCAAACATGCCCGGAGTATTGTACAGCGAAGGATGAAATCAAAGTCAGGGGGAAATTGTGTGTATGGTGCAAGTTGTGTCGTTTGGTTTTCCGAGCCAGAGTTCAGAAAGCGGATAAATGCTGACATTGGTAGGAAGAGTCAGCAAAATCTCTGACATGACAAACTGGTCGTATTCAGTGTGGGTTTGCTCCCCTCGGAAAAGTTGTCGTGGAGGCTGATTTACCGGCCGGCTAAGTGCAAAACATCGAATGAGTTTAAAGTTGAGTTAAAACAACGTAACCCTGAGGTGTTTCTCAATACCCTCATGTACAGTAAGCCCGGCGTTGCGTTTCTTGTTTTCCTATGTTGACTGACTTGATTCCTCCTTTCTCTCTACTGCCTCACCCACTGTCTTCTGCGTATCCATTCTCTCTTTCACACACCTCTCACTTCTCCCTCAGCTGCGCTCAGTTTCCCACTTCATCTCAACTCTATTTTCATTCTTGCTCATTCTTTCGTTTCAAGATTCTCTCAGTTTCCCGTTCTCGCCTCTCTACCACCCTCTGGCATCTCTTTTAGTCTTTCACGCTCTTTGTCTTTTCACTCCTTGTCAGTGCATATCTTACTGACGAAGCGTTGTGCGTACCTTCTTTTTTACAGATGCCTCTCTCAGTGGCGGCGTCTGCATTGAATATCTGAAACCCCCGCCTTCCTCTGTGGCCAAAATGTCCCAGCTTCTCCATGTGGAGATCCCAAACTTTGGAGCCACAGTCCTGGGCTCCCTCAACGAGCAGCGTCTGCTGGGACACTACTGCGATGTGTCCATCCTGGTCAAAGGTTCGTTACCAGGACATATTTAAATTTGAGTTTTATTTCATTTGGGAATTTTGAAAGAAGACAAAAACTTTGAATCTCAATTTCTCTTCTTTGGTTCTCTGTTATTTCCATCAACCAGGTCAGGCCTTCAAAGCCCACCGGGCCGTCTTGGCTGCCAGCAGCCTCTACTTTCGCGACCTCTTCAGCAGCTCCACCAAGAGCCAGTTCGAGTTGCCCTCCTCGGTCACACCCGCTTGCTTCGAGCAGATCCTCACTTTCTGTTATACAGGGAAGCTAACAATGGCCGCCAGTGAACAGCTGGTGGTCATGTACACAGCCGGCTACCTCCAGATTCAGCATATAGTCGAACGAGGCATGGACCTAATGTTCAAGGCAAACTCGCCTCACTGTGACTCGCAGACAGCCGGGTCTCTGGAGGAGACCGGATCCGAGCCGCGGAGTCCTTGTAATAACGGCAACGGGCTGGCGGTGGCCGCCCTGCTGGGGAACCCCGGCTGGTCTCCGTCTCTACTGATGTCGCAGCGCAAGATCAAACTAGAGGGGGGCGACCCGACGCCCCTGACGACGTCCCTGGCGCAGAGCAAGATTTCGTCTTCGGAGCTGGGGAACCGGCTGGCCAGGGGCAGCTCCCTGTTCTACACGACGGCCGGCGGCACCGCCATCCCCGGCCTGCCCTCCTACCACCTGCAGGGGGCCGGCGGCGCCGGAGCGGGGGCCGGCGGGGGAGGAGGAGCTGGAGTTGAAAGGTCCAGTCCCGGAGCGTCCAGCCTGCCAACCACGGACAGTCCTACGTCCTACCAGAATGAGGATGAGGAGTTTGAGGAAGAGCCCTACGATGGGATCCCGGAGGACTCCTACAGTCATCTCTATGGGCGCTCGGCGAACCCCTACGGCAGTGAGTATGCTGGTGAATTAATGCTTTGAGGAAGTTGTTGTGAAGTGTTGCAGAGCTTTTGGTGTAAAGCGCTCTTTGCTGAAGCTTGTCACATGGATAGACTTAAAAGATACGTAATGTTACTTTGGTAACTTACGACAAACGCAAAAACATTTGATTCCTCTAGATCATCTGTTATATGTTATATTGTCATCAACATTCTCTCACCAATATCTTTAAAAGCGATTCATGTACGTATCTGTATCTGAGTCAATTATTACTTTCTCAGTTGCACTTAATTTAATATCGGACCGACATCAAAATCAAATTCAACACGACTTATATATCCATGAATGTAAAATGTATGGTGCATTCATTTCTTACTGTCCTGAAAAAATCCCAGATGCAAATTAATTTCATCCCATGAGTTAATCTATATAAATCTTCTATCCTGAGTATCTTGAAAATGCAGGATGTTGTGCCTCCATTGTGTGTGTGTGTGTGTGTGTGTGTGTGGGGGTTCTCTCTGCATAAAGATAGCTTTATGGAGTTATGATTGGAGTGCATCGTGACCAACAACATATCATTTTATTTCGTTTTCATGCCTTTGCAGGGTTGCCTACACACACAGTTATAGATTTCAGTGTGTTCACTTGTGTTTGCTTCTACACATAAACTGACGTGTGTGTGTGTGTGTGTGTGTGTGTACATACACACATACACGCACACACTCCATCATTATTAGCATTGTGTGGCTTTTTAAAATTCTAGAGTTTCAGTTATTTATGAAATCCACTCTGTCTGCAATCAAAGCACCGCAGGGTGACATTGTGAGATATTTGAGAAGCATGCACGTCTTTCCTTTGTGTGCGTGTCTCTTTGTGTGTGTGTGTGTGTGTGTGTTTTGTGGTTTAAAAAATAATTGTACCCGACGTTGAGTCTTTTTGAACTGAATTGACTAATAGATAGTCAAACTTGCCTTTAACATATGATATTGTAATCTTGCAAGAAGAAGCACAGTTAAAATTCATACACAGCTATACAGAGCCGTTCAAGCAGTATGAGAAGTGCATTAACAACAGATATAACACAAATATATACAGTAAGTATTTTTTATCCTTCAGGCATAGAACATGTGAACATACACTAAGTACTTGTTATCCAACACAAAGAAGAAGAGGACATGTTTGCAGGCAGTCAGCTGAATGCATCACAAGTTACACAATGCAAGGTTATGATAGTCTGTTACACAACAAGTTATAAAACAGTTACATTTTATTAGAATATAAAACACATGCAAGATATCCAAATGTCCATTAAACAAATTACGCTCAAACAAAGGGTGAAGATCTACTGAGTTCAGAACAAACGTACAAGCATCTACACAGAAATGTGCCATTCAATGGGTGTGTTATGTTCAAGTGGGAATGCATTACTCCTTCTTTTCTAGATGCGCACAATGCATGTATGGGGCGTTTGAAGGATTTAATTCTCCTGTCATCTCCTGTCATCACAAAGGTTGAGGCAAAAACCATTTTCGCGAGTGAACCCAACACCCAGCTTCGGATCACTCGCCCGTCCCAAAGTCACGTTGTGGGCGCAGCATCGCGGCTTATCTGGGATACATCTGCAAAGCCCTGAAACATTCATGAAACACAACAACCTCGTCTGAGATTACACCAACTTGCCTCGATAATTAAACTACGAAGCCTCTCTCTTTAGATAGAGGGCACAGGAGGGTGTGCATGCTCGTTGTTTTTTGTGGTCGATAATATTCACATGGACCCATCCATGTGTGTTGGCCGTGTCTTTTGCTTCGTAACGGAAGCTTTCCTATCCCCTTCTGTTCTTGCGCTTGCTATTCTCAGTCCAGGACAAGCCCGAGATGGCAGCGATGCCCTTGGCCTTGGAGAGCCGCAACTGCGTGCTGATCCGTAGGGACCTGGTGGCGCTGCCTGCGAGCCTCATCAGCCAGATAGGCTACCGCTGCCACCCTAAGCTCTACACTGAGGGGGACCCCGGGGAGAAGCTGGAATTGGTGGCCGGTAGGCGCGCACACACACACACACACACACACACACACACAAGCGCATGCGTACACTCACACACGCGTTGACATTTCACCAGATGCAAACATGCAGAGAGGAACTTGTATGCAGTGAGTTTAGAAAGGGAACCTGCCACCACCATTACACCACTGCCTGATTTTAAGGTCGCTTAAAATCCAATTGTTGGGTGAAATACAGAGCTGTAGGTATTGCTTTGTGAAAAGGAAACCTTTTAAATCCAGGCTTTTTGTTGAATCGCTTATTTGCAACAAAAAAAGAGGTTCCCAGACCTGTATTTAACCCTCGGGTGGCTGCCGCCAGAGATCTCTACTCATCCCTGTTTACAGTTACTGAACTCTGGCTTTTGTAAATATTACCATTTTGGTGAAGACATCAATATGATTACATTTCCTCAAGATCCCTATTAGTGTGATAGTTTGGTCGCTATGGCAAAGCGGCAGAACTTTTCTGCGGAGATTGAGGACCGTGACGGAAGGATAACTATCTCTGCAGAACTCATCAATCAGGGCCTTTACGGTGGAGTGACTAGACAGAAGTCACTGTAGAGTTAAAAAGCGTATGACAGCCTGCCGGGTGTTTGCCAAATGGCCCTTACGGGGCGAGATTGAACTCTCCGGTCTGACTGCCAGACGTGGCTCGCAGCGGTCAGACCAGAGACTTTCAAAAAGACCAGGTAAAGTTCCACATGAAGATAACATAATTCATGTAAAGGAGGTTTGATGAATTCAGTGTTGAATCTTTTCAGACGGAAGAATAGAGGTGAGGTCAGTAATAACTCAAAAAAACGTTCCGGTACCAGAGGTTAAAAGGTTTCGGATTCAGATGTAATTTAAAAACACAAAGGAACATAACAGAACCATAGCAGGGCCTTACAGATCAGTCAGTTCCGTAGTCTGCATGAAAGATACAGAATACAATAGATGAATGTGAAAGGGGTGTTTTTTAAAAGAAAGCAGAGCCGGGTAATTTAATAGCCTGCTGTTTTTATGGCCTTTAAAATAAATTCTCCTCCTGATTTCAGATTTTTCTTTTCACAGCTGAAGCTTTGTCTAACTACGTTAAAGATCTCCTTGAACATTAATTTCAAATGGAGCAGAAGAATAAAAGATCATCTGGCAATTTGGAGAAAGGGCGAATGCCTTGAACCAGAGAAGACAGATTGTAATAAGACCAGTTTCCTACTAAATCCTTTTTTTTTCACCCACACCAGGTACACAGGTGTTCATGACTCGAGGGCAGCTGATGAATTGTCACCTATGTGCTGGTATCAAACACAAAGTCTTGCTTCGCCGTCTGCTAGCCACGTTCTTCGACAGGTGAGTGTAAATTTCATGCACCACAAAGCGCAGCGAGTCTTTAAGGGTTTTACTGCAAGATCCGAGTTCCTTTGTGTGACTCTCAACACCGCCGCTGTTGTCTCAAACCAACTTTCACACTCCATCTGTGGCCACGTTGTGCAATGCGGTTAGTTGTGTGTGTTCCCATGTTTGTCTACTGTACGTGCCTGCTGCTGACTCTGCCCCCTGGTGTCGACTCTGTGCCCCTGCAGAAATACTCTAGCCAATAGCTGTGGGACGGGTATTCGCTCCTCGACTAGTGACCCCAGTAGGAAACCCCTGGACAGCAGGGTCCTCAACGCTGTCAAACGTAGGTTCATTTGTCTAAATCATCAAATCTATGCGCCGTAATCGAAAGAAGAAGAAGAGCTCAAGTTGTCAACATGGGGTTTTGTTGTTTTTCTCTCTTTTCACAGTCTACTGTCAAAACTTTAACCCCAACTTCAAGGAGAGTGAAATGAATGTGATCGCTGCTGACATGTGCACAAACGCGAGGCGCGTCCGCAAGCGGTGGTTGCCCAAGATCAAGTCGATGCTGCCCGACGGCATGGAGGTGTACCGCGCGGGCATGGGCATGGGTGCCGCTGTGGGCCTGGGCCTGGCACTGGGAGCCCCCCAGCAGGGCGTGCACCTCCCCTTCGAGCCCGACTTCAAGGCCCTAGACCAAAGGTTGTATCCGGAACGCAAGGACCCTCTCAGGACTCACCCACCGCTGGCCGACAGCAGCCCCGCGTCGGCGGCGGCGGCGGCTGGAGCAGAAGCCGAAGGGGAAGGCGAGGTGGCAGCAGCAGCGGCGGCCCGCGAGGATCAGGAGGAAGACGAGGAGGATGCCGGGTTGAAAGGAGCGGACGGATCACTGGGGGCGCCGACGCTGATCCCGGGAGTCGAGGCGGGCAATTGCAGCGACGCGCCCGCGCAGCAGGAGGTGGAAAGTTTTGGACAAGGTCTGAGGGTGAACGGACAGTGAACGTCCCTGCGGGCCGCCTCTCACGTTGTGAAATCTGTTTAACGCCGCATTTTCTTTGGCTTGCTCTCCTACTCCTAACATCTCGCCCACCACTCTTTCTACTCCTCTGTGCTTCCTCAACGGAAATTATTCCGCACACAAAAAGCAGCAGCGCTCGTAGATCTTACTATACAGGAATCTGTCACATGCATGCGTACCCGCGTGCTTGCGTCCACACACACTTAGCGATAGTGGATGGGGAGCATTCCTAGTAGAAGTAGACACAGGCATGGCATTAGCACATTAAGATAATCAACCCTTCTTGCTACACCCTTTTCTTCGTGCACTTGGTATTTCGGCACCTGCAGCGATATTACAATGGCGTGATAGAAGAACAAATGGCAGGAATGATTCATAATTTCGGTGTTATACAAAAGCAACGGATGCTTTGTTAGCAGTTTATGGATTGTGGTGCAATTGTGTATTAGTTAAAGATTCTGGGGGGGGTTTCTGAATACAGCCCAAGCAACCTTTGGAAAAAATGACTATCTTTTAGAAAAGTGGCTTATTTGTTGTATGATAAATGTACCTATACTACCATTTTTAAACAGAACAATTTTACTTTGTTGAAATCTCATTTGAAAGATGAAGACGATCCAAGGAAATAATCTATCACGTGCAGTTGCGTTTTCATGGATATCTGCCTGTGACATATTGGATTTAGACTGTCAATGTGATGCCTGTGTCTGCTCCAATCATCCTCTCCCAACCACACACACACACACACACACACACGTGCGCACATTTCTCAACTTATGATACTAAGCCTTTAATATTTGCATCAAAGCAGTAAAAAAATACACTGTCCCATAAGAAAAAGTTTAACAGTGCTTTTTTTCCTTGGAAAGAAAATCCTTTTTGATCACATCGTTCTGTTTTGAAGATGAAGAGAGAGAGAGAGAGAGAGACGCGCAGAAGATTGTGCACTAAAAACTAAAAACCAAGCTTGCATGCATGAACACAAACAATGGATTCAGATCATTATCGTAAACGACAACAAAGCCACAAACCTGCATCTAAATAAGCAAACAGCTACTGTTTTCTCCAGATATGCTATTTAAAGACTTCTTTCCATTTCTCACTGGGATGTGAGCTCAGTCTGACTCCTGTTGGAACTGACCAGAGTGCGACGCGGTATCGACTGTGTTTGAGTGAATTAGGATTTTTTATTTTTTAAACCACGGGGCGCGCTGTCACCGCGCGTCGAGGAAGTTGATTATATGGAGTAGTAGGAGGAAGCGCACTACACTGAGTGGTAGAAGAACAAAGCACTGTTTCGCCTTGATGTGGTGCTGTGATGGACATAGTCCTGCTTCCATCCTGGGTTTTTTTTTTCTTCTTTTTTTTTCCCGGGGTGAGTTTGGGGGGGGAGGGGTAAGTTATTGAATAAAACTCACACGAGCAATCTCTGCTGGCTTATTTCATTTGCACTCAAGATTAAAGGGTGGGAAACTAAGGAGTTTAGGCTAAATGTGACTGTACTAAAGAGACTGAAAATGTCCTCCACATCCCCCTGATTGTTTATTTGATGAGAAGATTGTGGGTTTGTAAAGAGAAAAAGAGATCTGACTGAAGATGATTTTCTGTTTTTCGGAAGGGGGAACTTAAACCTAATGTCTAACAGGGACAAAAACCTGTATGTGTCATACTTTTCTTTTTTTGATATCTATTCTGCTGTTCATGCTTTATGCCATGCATATAGGGACATAGTCCAAAAATACTTGTTCTTTGTTTTGTTCGTTGATTTTAAGAGATACACTGTTGTACTTTCTTTTTTTTTTTTGTTCTTTTTCTCTGCCTCAAAGCACATTTAATCCCAAGGTCAGACCAACATAGTTAGGGAACCCCAAAGTTGCTGGCTAAATTAAAAATACTTTCCCACTGTAAGCTTAAGATAGAAAAAGCCTACAACAACTGAGTTGTTTATGCTTCAGCGCTGCGTTGCCACCTTAAAGGTTGTGTTCACGTGTCTCATGTTGGATTCTTTAGGAGAAGATTTTTAAGATGGACCTGAACAAGGAACACAGAGTTATGATTGCACTAGGTAATGAGAATAGTAATGTTTACAATATGTGTGTTTATTAACTTTTCTTTAGGAGGAAAGGTGATCCAGAGTAGGTGACACGGGGCTTTGATGGAACGACTTGTATGATGAATGAATGTGAATTGTAGCACTGCTTTGGCGAGGGCGGTCGAGCCTTGATTGAATATCCTTAGATTACGGTACTCCCCTTTTCTGGAATTTTTAAACTGGTCTTCCAAGGTTTTGAAGAAAGGGGAGTATTTACCTAATATAACAAAACGTAAGAATTTTCTTATTTTATTTCATCCCAACAAGTTCCAAATGTCTTTCTTTATATCTAGTATCTCTAAAGTTAAAACGGCTTTCCACAAAGCTGTACCAAGCTCAATATTTAACATAATATCTCTATCATGTTTTTAATTTAAAACTTATTTTGTAAAATTGGTCTCATGAGATAAGTGAAGATATAGCCACTTCTGATTTGGCACCTACAGTCACTGTTTACCCAAAATGTATATCATTTTGGAGGTTATGGCTGCTACTTTAACTTAGAGGAATAAAAATGCAACTCCAGTTAAATCTAAGCAGTAAATCCATCTAGGCTGGGAATCATTGACATACTCCTCTGTAGGGGTGAAGTAGGTGGAGCAGTGCCTTAAAAAGACCGTGTGGATGTTGTTGAGATGTAAACCTCTATGGGCAGAGACAAACAACACAAAGTAGATAAGGGTAAAGTACAGACGTGCTGGACTGACAGCCTCACCTTCTTTATACAATTGACAGAAAAAGTATTTAAGTTGCAATCCCTCGATTGCATCCAAAGGCTAATTACTTCTATATACATACATTTATTTCCCTTGATGCATTCATTTTTCAGCTTGTTAACTGTCCGCCGTACACCAAAATATGTCTGAATCTGTCCTGGCCAACCTTTTTAAAAACAACTTCTGTGTTCTGCTTAGGGTCTATTTTTTGTGCAGGGTTTATTTAAAATTGAAAGATGTTGCACTATAAACTGAGCTATTCTCAGAGAATGTCACGGCTAGATATTGGGATGGGTAAACTGTTTGAGGTGGCAAAAAGCCATGTAAAATGTATGTAATGTTATGTATTTTACATATATCCTTCATTTGACCAGTGTCTTGTGAATTGATCTTTTAATTTCATGACAGAGATGATGCCATTCACCTAGACGATCATTGAAAATAATAAGAAACTAGATAGAATGGGTTTGTTGGTTGAAAAGAACCTGCTTTAACCAACATTTCTTTGCATAAAACATTAAAAAAGTGCTCTGTTCCTACCCATTACTGTAACAGCTGATCGGCACAGTAGATTTTGTTCCATTGAGTGGTTTGTGCTGAAAACAAAACATTTATATGCAAAGAGACAGTTGTATTATAAAAATGCATGCCATTCAAACACTCACTTTAACCCGACGAAACCTCTGCTCTTTATGCACCATGCATTTTAAGCTGAATTACTGTTGCCACTGTAAGCAAACAAAGACTGCGGAGTCTTGCAATGAGTAAGGTTGTATTTTTATCACACACCCTGGCCTTTTATTGACTGTTTGAAGTTTAAACTATTATAAGAATGACAGCAAAATAGTGAATCCAGAAAAGTGGAATCCAGAGACTAACTACCCAGTTGAGTGTGCATTTGAACCTTGAGCAAACTCAGAAAAAAATGCACTAACAGTTTATATGTGTATGTATGTGTCCTTTAACATAATGCCAGCACTTTAGAACTACTTAGAAACAATGATAGAAAAGAGTGGCCGAGGGTTTGGCGAACGACGGGAAAACGCAACTTTTAAAGCCATGTGTTCAGAGCGCTGACAATCAGAATAGGGATGAGACCCAAAGTGCATTATGGGAGATCTGACATGACTTGCTGTGCTGTTGCTATTTGCTTTGTCTTTCCCCAGCTTGCTTTGGTCTAAGCTAGCTTATTTCCAGTGGAGGGACATTATAAACTCCAGCCTCCTTGGTTATAACTGCGTGTCTCTGCAACAACGACTGATATCTTGGTGTTTTGTGAACAGAGCTGTCTTATGTTGACATGGACCATATCTGTAATGCTCTGGTAAGCATGTGCCAGACTTCCGACCATCAGTCTGGGCAAATCGGTAATGGACAATAGTCCATATGACAAAATATCTTATCATGCAACCCTACACTTTGATCTTGGTAACGTTCTTCACTATCAGGCCTTGGACCAGGCAAACTGGGATTTGACAATTTCCGTGTTGATACTGCTTCATGTTTCAAATGAAAAATGTTAAAAATGTTTATGCGCCTTCTGACTCAAGCATCAATAATATATACAACAGAAATGCAAGTTGCCACTTTTGATGTTGCATAAGAATCTACCTTTCATTCCCATCATGATATTTACTGTCACCAGTTTCAGTTGTGTAGTCCAAGAGCAAATGATTTCTTTAAATGCAATACAGAAAACTCTGCTTTCTAATAAAAGCCCTTACTTCACCATATACTGCCCTTCTCTTCCTTTTAACTATATATTTTTTTACTCTATTAAGTAATATCTACCAAAAAGGTTTTTACCTTCAGGGATTTGACAAATCCTGACTCTGAAATACCCATAGTAATTTAAGAGGATGACATTTCAATGACAAAGGTTTGTAAATCACAATCCTTAACATTTTCGTCCGGGTCTGGAGTTGTGCTTAAAATTCTTAAACTGTCAAGTTTTTTTCAAAAATGACGAATTATTCACCAAAGATTGCCAACTTCTACAACGGTGGATATTCATTTGGCCTATTTAATGATTTAGTCAACTTAATTTAATAATTGTATTACATTTAATACAATCCATTATCAAACTACACCCTGCTGTTATTCCCCCCCCCCCCTTTTCTAAATCTAATGTATGCTGCAAGCCTCTGTGCTATCCTATTTGATGCCATTTGACTGATTTAAGTTTTTATTAGATTAGTGTTAAAGTAATCCTCGCGGTGGAGTAATGTCTTGGTAATAGGGGGGATTTAAGAAGGGCGTTTCAGAAAACGTCACATTTATATAAGGATGTTTAATCGAGTTCGAGCTCACGGCACTCTGGTATCGACTCGTCTTCCTGCAGAGCTGTTACGTCTTCCGATGATAAAGTCGCGCGTCTGTTCATCTGCGCTGGCACACGAATGTGGATCGGTGAAATTGTCCCACAAACAAGGCAACTAAAGAATAAACTCCCACAACAGATCTCAAGGAGAAGCAACAGCTTCTGTCCCTCAAAATGAGTGACGACACGGACTCCCCCCCTGAGAGGGAAATGAAGGTAGGCGGCTATCCACGAGCTGTGTTGACAAGTTTGCATGTTTAAGCTAATGTTCGCTCGCACCTGGTCAGTTTATTTACTGTGGTACCATTGAGATAACATTAGCACAGAGCATTAAGCGACCAAGAGACACATTGATCACGTAGACATAAACGACAGTGTCATAATGTTACGTCGCTAACCGCTTAAGACTCAAGAATAATGCACTTTTATCAGCTACTTATGCTAACGTGTTAGCTACTAGCACACCCGTTGATGCATCTTGTTACGTTATCCTCAACGTGAGTTCCTAATGTCAACGTGCCATTATATGAATTCACCATATTCTGTTTGAAGACATTTAATACTCATGTATGAACTTATACGTCATGTTCAGTAACGTTACTATGATGCTACGCTACTTTGGTTACTACGACGTTACCAACGTAGCGTAGCATGATTAGCTAACGCGACGGATCACTATCAACCAAGGTTTGTTATCACTTTCATTTTTTAAAACTGTAGCCGAGTTGTGCACAAATCATTCAAGTTGAAGTCGCCTCGGTATTTGTTTTAAAAGGAAAGCGTCACTTCATTGAAAAGCTTAAGAAAAGCCGGCTGTGACGTTTGTGAACCCAACATGTTTCCTGTAAACCTCAGTTTCTCACCCACACGTAACTCTTCACCTCCAAAGTAAAAATCCAAACTTGTATTTCTATTTCAGGACTTTCAGTTTCGTCAGATGAAGAAAACCAGAGTCTTTGAACCTGCCGAAGATCTGCCGAGAGAAAGAAGTAGTCTGCTGACCATTTCAAACAGATTTGGTTTAACTTTTGTCGGGCTCGACAGAACTTTCAAAGTTTACCAAACCCGAGACATTCTGACCGCTAATGCATTCGACGGCAAGGCCAACGAAATCGGTATGCGCGTGGCTTGGGTTTAAATCTCAATATTTATCCACTGTATTTTCCACTGCGTGTTATTCGTCGTTACTAACAAAACCTACTCATGTTGTTTTCCCCCGTTCACGTCCCCTGTTTCACGCGATGCGATCATCGCTTGTCCCCAGTTGAGGGGACACCGGTCTTGGCCGAGGTGACGGTGGACCTGACTCTGCACCACTTGGCTCTCAGTTGCGATGAGCTTACTCTGTCGGTGTGCGGCGTGTCTGTGGCGGCGGCTTTGTCCCTCACGTTCTATGATGTCCGCACCTTCGTGAATAAGGTGACTACTCTTAGTATCATGCTTATGTCAGTAAATATTTGTCAGAGAAAGATTAAACTAATTGAAATGAACAATGTTTTGAACATTCTATGCTATAAGCTGACATAGTTATTCAGATCTTTCCATTTTATTCAGATGCCATAATCTATAGTCCATAGCATAATATAATGAGAATTGGTTTCATTTTCATATTCTTTCCTTTTTTCCAGGCACGACCACAGAAGCTACCTTTCGCATCGTTGTTGCCAGCAGTTCCCTCCGGCACCTTAGTACAGGACCTGAAGTGGAATCCTGGACAGGCATCCATGTTGGCCGTCTGTCTGTCTGACGGCCGCATGATGATTTTGGGTGTTACTGACACCGTCAGGGTGCAGGCCGAGCTGCCGCCTTCGACTGGCATCACATGTAGTGAGTGAAAACACTGTGTGTAACACTTGATTCCACTTGTTCTCCATATATCTGTTGCGGCTACGTTTCGGTTTTATTTTTTTACAGTTTGCTGGAGTCCGAAGGGAAAACAAGTCGCTGCTGGAAAAATGAATTCCACATTTAGTCAGTATACACCAGTAAGTGAACCTAATTCACCCTTATTGGAAGTGAAGCACAATTTGCTCCATCAGAGCTGCAGCCTTCTACGACCAACAGTGGCTGACGTGTTCTCTCCTTTGTTGGAAAGGCGCTGGAAGAAAAAAAAATGATTCCATGTCCACACTTCTACACCTCCGACCAACCTGTCAAGGGTAAGGCAAATCCTGTAAAAAATGTATTTGCATCTGTGTTGTATGCGTGCAAACTGAGTCATCGATGATGAAACGTACACAGACTTCAAGTACGACCAGTATAGTGCACGTCATGTAGTGGAAATCCACAGCTAATGCTCCTCTTTCCCGGCGTCTCCCGCAGTTCTGGATGTGCTGTGGCTGAGGACCTTTGTGTTTGCGGTGGTGTATGCTGCTGCAGATGGGTCCCTGGAGACCCCTCCCGAGCTAGTGTTGATCTCCCTTCCTGTGAGTTGGCCCTACATGCAGTCCGCTGGATTCCCATCCTCACCGTAGCTCCCATGCGCAGCCTCCGCGAGCATTCTAATTGAAGTAGGAGGCTTCATGCAAATGACCACAAAGCCATACAGGATACGGCCGTTGTTGGTTTCATGTAGCTACTGAGCTCACGACTTGTCACACTTCTCCATGGTTATTCCAATGGTCTCGATAAATGAGACCGTTTGAAATCACATTCGGAAGTCCATGAACGGCATGTACTTGTTGGCGTATGTAGTTCTTTCTGGTAGGAAAAATGTATTAAGCAGCCGACACGTATGATCGAAGCACATTTGTTGTACCAGCATTAAGCAAACGTGTTTAAGTGTGGTTTTATTTTTATTTATTTTTGTAGAAGAAGGATGAGAAGGTGGAGACAAAGTATCTGAACTTTAGTGACACGGTGTACGGCAGCTGCACTGAGCGACAGCACCACTACTTTCTCACCCATGTGGAGGACTGGTAAGAATGACAATCAGTATTTACAGGCATGGAATGTATATAAAGCCCCCAGAAGCATTGTGCTAGTGTAGTTTATCACTGCAGACTCTTAAGTGGGATTTATTTCAATGTCGTGTTGAATGGTGAAGCAAAGCGTCACACCAAATCTTATTTCATCCAGGGACGTAGTGTTTGCTGCATCAGCGGCCGCCATTGAAGTCAGCGTCATAGCCGCCAAACCGGAGGACAAGGTACCTCTCCTGAGTTTATTTTTTTTAAACATGAATAATGTTTTTTTTTTTTTTTTTTCCCCAGATCATTTCCTTTGAGCATTAATATTCACTGTGGATGCTTTCCGCTGTCGTTTTCCTCTCAGACCTGGGAGCTGTGGATCCTGGAAGACGCGAGTAGGGCCGAGCTTCCAGTGACTGAGACGAACGAAGACACTCTGCCCCTTGGCTTGGCCATAGACTACACCAGCCAGCAGGAGATCTACATCAGTGAGTGGATTTGGCTTTCTGTTTGCTTCCCTGCATCACTTGCCTGACCACATTTGCACATGGACACAGAACGCTTACGCAGTCCCCGCTGGGGCTCTTTAATTCTTCTCGGCGAAGCTGACACCTCAGCTGGTAGTCAGTGTACCCTCTCTTCTTAAGATTTTATAGGGATTTTACTAGTTTTAGGTGTGGTAAACATTAGTTTTACCGGTGACACTGCCCACCCCAGAAGCTTTCAGTATTTCAAACCGTTAAGAATGAGATCTGTTTCACTGCTTTTAAAATCCTTCCAAGCAATGCAGCTCTCTTCGTTTGTCTTCTCTGATGTTTTTTATTTGAGAATCTAGAAGGTTCCACTCATACTGAAGTTGACATTAATTTCATAATCGCGGATGTCTTGAACCGCCTTTCGTATTTGTTTAAGCTCCAAAGAATGTTGTGTCCAGTAGTCCCTCAGTGATCGGATGAAGCTTAAATCATCAGTTTTCTTTGTGTGCACACAGCATCCACTGCAGTGTTGGGTGCCGCATGCGTAGAGAATATAGAAAAGCCCGGTCTCAGTACACCGTTTTTTTATCTTAAATGGCTTCTAGTCTGCTAGACACTCACGTAGAGCTGCTGTTGCCGTCTAGGCCCGTATCTCCCCCGCTCGCTCCAAGAACTGCCTCCCTGGCAACACAGAAACCTGCCATCGGGGCAACATTTTGACACCATTATAATTCTGATGTAAAAAGAGAAAGGAGGAAGAAACCCAAGCTACCTGCGAGGAGGGAAAAAAATGTCCTCATTAAAATGGCTCAGGCGGGCTAGAGGACCACAACAAACAACGCAGCCCAGACAATCGTGTTGCAGAATGCTGATGAGGTTCGCCACGTGCCTCCCCCTCATGTTCACTCGCGGCCACTCGTAGGACTCCTCATTAACTTTCAGCCATAGTTTCATACCTGAAATATAACCGACGGACACGGGATGGTGTTTTGTCCCGTTTTGCGTCGTCTGCTTGCCTTTTCTAGTGTTTGCATAATGAATATGTAAAGTACAGGACAACAGTGAAGAGAGGTGAGTCAGTGGCAAACCCCTCAAATGTACTTTTAAAAAGGGCAGCCACTGCTGTCATCTGAAAGTGGGTCTGAAATGACTCGTTCCAGTTCTGACTAATGCACCTTTTAATGTGTCCTAGTTTAAATGTTGGGTGTAGAAGAGTGCAACGGAGGCTGGAAAGAGTTCGGTGGCGGTGTCATGGGCGGTGTTCTCCCAGATGAGACGTGTTAGGAGGGCTGTCTCTTCACACTGTCACAGTGTGCCGCATTTACACTGAAACCTGCATGCTAATTTAGACCACTGGGCGGGCAGAATGAGCCCCGGCCAATCATAGCGCCAACATACAGCTGAAGAGTGTTTTCAAGGCTTTCATGGTTAAAGAGACCACCAGCGTTTACCATTTGTTGGCCCAGCGAGCGTGAAGCACTGGGTCAGTTATTTCCCCCTGCCAGCCGTGTGAGGAAAGTCCTTTTCTTCACCGTCACGTACAATTCCGCTTCACTCCGTCTGAATATCTGCGTCTCGTCTCTCCCCCACCCCCTCCCCCCTCTCAAAGGCGACGAGAAGACCTTGCCTCCAGTGCCCACGATGCTGATGCTTTCCACCGAGGGACTGCTCTGCCCATTCGCTCTGCTCAATCTCAATCCGGGGGTGAAGCAGCTGGTCTCTGCACCCACCGCCCTCCCCCCCTTGGAGGGGGAGAGAGCACCCAAGCCAGGTGAGGATAATAATAATCATCTAATGCAGACTTGTCAGTCAAGATTTTACATTGCCTGTTGTACATGGACATTTCATCAGACTCAGATGCGTGAAAGGGCACACAATGCTGATTAAGCGTCTTGCTGCCTGGGACCTCTCCAATGCTCTTTGCAACTCATCCTCTAAATATCTTTTAAAACCTTTTTTTTATTTTGCATTCACATGCCTCTTTAGGGTGATCCCAGATGTTTTGGTCAGGGATCCATGAATACACTGTGAAGTCCTTACTTTGATCCCGCAACGCTCGACACGAGAACGAACCGCCGGAAATGTGACCTCGGTAAATTTAAATGAGGTCAAATGAGAGCCAATTTATTTTTATTTTCTGTTCAAAGGTTCTCTGGCAGCCCAACCACCCAAAATGTCTGCCTCGTTCCCATCTGCCCTAGCGGCATTCCCAATGATCGGCCTCTCTCCGGCAGCTGCTTCCACTCCCATGGCGCCCGCCGTGTCCTCCTTCGCGGCCCCTTTCAGCGTTGCTCCTGCAGCTCCTGCGTCCTCTGTGGCGCCGTCGTCGAGCTTCAGTTTCTCGGTCCCGACGACGTGCGCCTCCTCCGCCCCTCCGCCTTTCTCCATGGGCGTGTCGGCGCCGTTCGGCTCAGGGTCCCTCGGCCTTTCCTTTACCTCCAAGGCTCCCTCGGACGCTCCTTCGGCGTTTTCTTTCACCCCTTCGGCCAGACCCTCCGCTGTGGCAGCACCGGTTCCCCCTCAGACACCCCAGAGCGTTGCCGCCGCCTCCCCCCCATCAGCAGTGAAACTAAATCTAAACGAGAGGTAAATAATGAATGCCCTGTTTGTTTCAATGGTTTGCCATTTGTATACATACAAAAATCCATCTGCTCTTTCCTAAGGTTTTCAGCTCTGGAGACCCCGGCAGCGTCGCCGCAGGCCTTCTCCTTCCAGCCCAAAATGGTGGCTCCCACCTCCAGCAGTTTGACCGCCCCTCCACCCGCGTACACAAAGACACCTGCTGTGTTGCGTAAGCTTTTCTTCTTTGCGCAAGCGTGTCATTCCCATTCAAGTCTTACATTTATAAATCTTTTAAGTCCCAACCGTGCGATTCTAACGTTGCTGGTTGTGTCTCAGCTGCAGTGCGTCCGGTTCAAACCGGTACAACAGCCACAGTCGTCCAGAAACCTGCTCCTGCTCCCCAGACCCGTGTCCAGACTCCACAGGTCCTGTCTTTTTATTGTAAAGGATTTTTCATCGTTTCGTACATTGTGTCAAACTCTTTTTTTATTATTTTATTATTTGGTCCAAAAAATAAATATATTGACGATCAAAATAGAATCCGCTTTCAGTTGAACATTGAATAATAATATATAATATATGTAAGAAAAGGCTGTAATATGAAAACGATATAGACATTGTGATATAGACACATGTAGTAGACATTAACGAAAACATTTTTTACATAAAAGACCGAAACATTCTTTGACTTCAAGTAGTACACGTGTTCAGAAGCTTCTGTGATTTTCACACATTCAAAAGGCAATAAAGTGCAACAATGAAATTTTATATTCTAGAGCGACTAATACAGTGACGATACAATGTGTGAGAGTGAGAGAACAGGCTGTATTAGAGAAGAAATGGCGAGAAAGCACAGCTTGTTCACGTGTATCAACAGTGTCAAAATAAGAATTGACAGACAAAAAGTGTGATTGGAGTTTTCTGCATTTGTGTTTTTGTTTTGTGTGTGCATGTTTTGTTTTCTACGGACGTGAGTGTAGGTGTTCATGTACTTTTCTACTTGACTCCAGGCATCTGTTAGTGTGAAGGCCCTGGAGAAGCAGCTGCAGCAAAATAAAGACTCTGATCCCATTATGGCTGGTATATTGGAGGAGGTGAGCCATGCATTCCAGTACACACTAGAGCAAGGGTGTCAAACTCGTTTTAGGTTTGGGCCCCAGATACCGCCCACTTTGATCTTTACATTTCCAGAGGATTACCAGTTAATATAAATATATCACTTTCTGGTACGCGACTCTATGCTGCAGCCACTCCTCGTTGGTTTTGGAACTGAACATCTTTGTCTTCTGATCAGATCGCACACTTCCAGAAGGAGTTGGATGATCTCAAGGCGCGAAGCGCGAGGGCTGACTTCAAGGTCGGCGCCGTTGACGAGATGAAGGAGCTGCGGAAGGAGTCAGAGGACCTCCATATTTTCACCCTGGAGATTAAGGAAACAACTGAGGTAAAAAACAAAACCATATGTTTTTTTGCATCAACAATTTTTTTTAAAGCAATGTGTTTAATTGTATCCCGTCTTTTAATTCTTGCGTGTGTGTGAATCAATGGATCAAATGTATATTGACAAAAACAGTAAATGATCATTTATTGCTTTTGTTTGCAGTTTGCTGCCTGGCGTCTCCTTGTTGGGTTAAAGTTCATTATTTTCTGATTCACAGTCTCTCCACGGGGACATTGGCACACTGAAGACCACTTTACTGGAGGGCTTCGCCGGGGCAGAAGAAGCCAAAGCCCAGAGCGAGCTGAGCAAAGACAGAAATTACAGACAGCTGCTCTACAAAAAACCTCTGGACCCCCGCAGCGAGGAACATCTCAAGGTGAACATTTGGCACGAATCGATGCCCTCCGTGAAGCCTTTAAATGAGTCGCCTGCACGCTTTAATTGTATTTATTGATTTTTTCATTTTAGGAGATTCGCAGGCTCTACCAATATGTCACGTTTGCTGTGGAAGATGTCAACGACGTGCTGGATGTGGAATGGGAGAAACACCTTGAGAAGAAGAAAAAGCAGAAGTAAGCACAAACACCAGCCGTATGAGTAATCTGATCCTGAAGTTAAAAGAATTAAGTTTTTAATTTATCATTTTGTTTGAAAAATGTCCCTCTTCACAGACACATGGCTGTGCCGGGGCGAGAGGGTCTGTTCACCACACTGGCCAACAACCTTTACATCATCAACCAGCAGAAGAACCGACTGGAGCAGCTGGTCAAGCAGCTGACCTCGCTGCGCCTCTACAACAAGACCGCCGCTCCAACCATCAACCGCAGCGCCGCCGCCGAGACCTCTGCTGGGTAGGAGCAGCAGTAGAGACGGATGAGTGGGAATCCGTGGTGCATTTTAGGTTTAGGTTGTGAGAGAGGAGACTTTGGAAAGAAGGTTCGTAAACCTCATGTTTCTCTGCTTTTTTTTTTTTTTTTTTTTGGACAGTTTGGAGAGTGAGCTTGAGAGCTTAAGGGACGCACTCCTGAAAGCGAGGCTGGACACCAGCCCGCTTAAAACCAAAGCCAAGTCTCCAGGTATTTAACTTGAATAAATAAATAAATCAAGGATATCGCATTTCTCAATTTCAAACATATACGTGAATGTTGTTCCAACAGTCAAGTTCTCACCGATGAAACAGTCCCAGCTGCGTAACTTCCTCTCAAAGGGACAGATGCCTCCCGTCCGCTCAACTGCTCCAGGTACACCAAGGCTGCAAAAAAAACAGATTTTTAGGTCTACTGATGAATAATTTTTCATCCTGGTAAAGTTTTTAAATGTAGTTTAGCGTCAACAAAATCCCTCAAATGGACTCCCAACAGCAGTCAAGCAAAGAAACCCCTTGATTTCAAGGTGTTCATATTTTATTTTGTATGTATATGTTTGTTTGTATGTAAGTATTGTAGTCAGGAAGTTCCATTCATAGCAATTTTATCATAACTGCAAAATTCAGCATAAACAATTTCTGTTTATGTTTAAAAAAAAAATTACTACAACACAGCTATAGTTATACATGAACCAAATGTTCTCCGTCTATTCTCCTGCAGCCAACCTGTCCCGCTCGGCCTTCCTGTCACCGAAATACTACGAGGACTTGGACGATGTGAGCTCTTCGTCCTCGCTGTCGCAGCCTCTGGAGCGTCACCCAGCCGACTTGGAGGAGGAGGAAGAGGAGGAGGAGGAGCTACTGCCAGAGCCCCCTCCGGTCATCCTCCCGTCCTTTTCCGGCCCCCGCCACCCCACAGTTGTGAGGACCCCCTCTATCCACCCCGGCTTCGGTGCCATCCAGTCAACCCCATTAGCGAAAATTCCCTCTGTGCAGGGCATTGGCTTTGGACTCAGCCCCATTGCCAGCCCTGGTGAGTAAACCACACCCCCACTCTCGCTTCAAGGTGACTGCTTTTTAAACGGCAAATTAAACCGTCGATCAAATTTGTTTTTTCATGTTTCAGTTCCAACCAATAAGATCAGCCTGTGTGGGGCCGACAGCACGGCTCTCGCCACGAAGACGGTGAAACATGGAGCCCCGCCGACCGAGCGCAGCGTCCCCGTCACCATCCCCGCCCAGCAGGCGGCGGCCACCGCTGCTCTGCGCCGGCAGCTGGCCAACCAGAAGACAGGTAGCGGGAGCATGGCTTTGACTGCAATTGAAAATGATGATTTCTTTTTATATTTTGAAATGTTAATGTAAGACGTGTGAAGTTATTATGGGCCACATTGTGTGTACTTCTACTGTAATTCACCAGGGGGAGACAGAGACTTCTGTAACGGCTCAGCACAGTGTGCTCATAATCGCTTCAGTAGAACCCAAGGCAGGCTTAAGTCACCATGGATACACAGAGTTCATTTAAATACAGATGACTTCTATGTTCTTTTTTAAATGTAAATGTTGTGTATATTGTTGTCATTTGGTTTCATGTTCGTTTTTGTGTGTTACAGCTGTGGTCAGTACTTCCTTGACAGAGTCCACTTTGAAGACGGTTCCTCAGGTGGTCAATGTCCAGGAGCTTAAGGACAAGGGGCCTCCCAAGCCGGTTTCCAATATAGTCAGGTAAAAAATATACATATTAATATTATATTATAACTGGGGCTGTCAAAAATGGTGCACTAACGGCGTTAATTAGATGTTTGTTTAACGCATGCGCAGTGTGACAAATTATTCAGGTCAGGAATGTGTCTGAAATGCGGTTGTGTCAAAAGCGACTAGAGACAAATCTAGTGACCTGTATACAGCATATTTCTCATAATTTAAACCAGTTTCCTGATCGTATCGCTCTCTCTCCCTTTTCCGCCTGCTGCGCTGTGGACGCGTGTGTGTGTGTGTGTGTGTGTCTGAGAGACGAGGGCGTAAATCCCAGAGCGGTCAGGACCCCCCCATCTAAGGGTTGTCCCCCTCTAGAAATATCAAAACAATAGTGTATTTTAAATAACAATACTATAATATTTATAATATAATATTTATACCTAGAATATCTGTGTAAGAAGTAAAACAATACAAACCCCCAAAAATGCGCGAGCCCCTGTTCGCGCTCGGCCGGCCGTCCGACCGAGCCACCGACCGACCGTCCGTCCGACCGAGCCACCGACCGTACCGTCCGAGAATTAATTCCATTCTTGCATAAAATACTTTGCAGCAAAGGCCAAACGTTGCCTCATTCAGACATGAACACCCCATATGACTAACTTTTGAGGTGTGAGTTCTTTTTGTGGAGGTTTTTTTTTTTTTTCAAAGCGAAACCTTTACACACTTTGTTTTTTGCTCTCTTCACAGCTCATCAATACCAGATCCAGCAGCTCCTGTCTTTGCAACAGTTAATTCCGCCAAACGTGTGAGTACTACATCTATCCATCAGTTCCCAAGCCGCCATTCATCTCGTCATACGTTGTATGTACACCCACACAGCTATAATGTGTATATATAATTTCATTTAAGAGGCTCCTCTCATCTGTAAAATATATCCTGAATGGCAAACAATGGAACATGGGAGACTAACACACTATATGCTTTAATGCTGTATGTGTATCAGTCGTATACACCCCTTGTGTGTAAAAAAAATTAAATATAAAGCACACAATTATTCTCTTTTAAAAAAGAAAGGTCCAATCGATAAAGACCAACTGTTTGGTCAAGTCCCTGTTTAAATACCCAAGGTCCAGCACATTCAGTATTAGTATATGACGCCCTGCAATTCTGGTGAGAATTCACAGATTGGTGACAGGTTTACATGCCAAGACGAACGGTTACCTACATGGGCGGGAAAGGCCCCAGTCCCAGCCCAGGTGTTACAAATTGCACGTAGGTGACACGGGTACTCCTCTGCACAGACCTGCGTCACTGTTAGATTTATTGGAAAGGACCCGAAACATGTCGAGCTCCAGCCACATGGGTTCGCGTAAACACCCCGAGGTTTCAGTAGGCTACACAGTGTGTTCAAAGAAGACTGTTCTATGACTGTTTTAACCACACACAATGTACACACCTCTAATATGCTGTTTTAAAACTGTTTTGTACAGAATTCTACCCAAGGTATCCAGAAGATGTCCTCGGAAGGCACAACCCCGGCACAGGCGGGCTTCGTCTTCGGTAAGAACCGGTACGCTGCAACCGGCGTGTGAAAGTAACAACAAAAACGGAGACTGGTGCTGCCATCGATTAAGAGCACTGAGATACCTTTTCAATATTCAAACAACAAACTGTATTCTTCAGCCTTCGTCATATGCTTTAAGATGCTGGGTCGAGACTCCAGCATGGCTTCTTTTGTGTGGCGTCTACGTATGAGTATCGCGGCCGTTCCCCTCGAGACGTCTTCATTTGACCCTCTTGATTTAACAGAATAGATTTTACACATCCAGCTGGCGTTCGTCTTGTCATCCAAGCAATGGTGTCGTGACTGATTTGCGCCACAAGCTCATTCTTTCAAGTCACAAACTTTTAGATCCCCTCTGCATCTTTTTTTTTTTTTTTTTTTTTTTTTTTTAAACACTGGCACAAAGTTTGTTGTCATGACAACACATCGCCAGTAGTTGCCTTTAAGTTGTTTGTCTCCAGTGATTGACATTCATTTCCCTGTAATCAATTTCCAGACTGTAGATGTAAACCAAGTGTAAACTTTGTGTCTTTCAGGTCAACCGTCCTTACCGGAGCTTTCCGGGGCCACTGCTTTCTCAGCAGAGCAAAGCACCGGCAAAGGTTTCTCTTTTGCATCAGGGTGAGTCAATAATGAAACTAATGCATTTTGTATACTATATCTTTGTAGTCATGGAGTCCAAAAGATGGCTGTTGGCTTTTTAACGCCGTAATTTAACAGAAATATAGCAATTAGTTGCATTTGGCTATTGCAATGTCATTGGGCATATACTTTTACAAAGTGTTTAAATTCTGCAGCAGATTAATTAAATCCAGATCCAACTTCACTGTGGCTTAAATTTTCTCTTGCAGGCCTTCAAGCTTCAGCTTTGCTTCTGTAACTCAAGGAGCTGGAATGTCACAAGGTAAGATGATGCAGCAACCTGGTTTTAAGGGTCGTCAAATGTCCACACGCTCACCGCTGTCCTCTTGTCTCCCCAGCGAAAGATGTGACTAAATTCTCCTTTGTTGGAAATGGCAAGAATATGTTTGGCCAAAGTGGAGAAGAGCCGTTCGCCCTGACCCCAAAATCCGTGTCCCCCGCCCTCGGCGGCAGCGGGTCCCCCACCCTGCCTCCCAACGCCACGGGGGACAGGCCGTCCTCTGCCCTCCGGATAGAGCCACAGCCCCTCAAGACCGTTGGCGGGGAGACTCTGGGCAGCTTCTCCGGACTGCGCGTCGGCCACGGGGAAGAAGGTAAAGATTCGGCCGCCAAACCTGCGGTCGGCGGCTCGTTCGCCTTCGGGGAGGCCGGGCTCGGCGTGGGAAAGGCCGCCCCGTCGTTTAGCTTCGCTTCCGGTCTCCCGAAGGCTGCCGACGATTCGGCGGTGGCAGACTTGTCCAGGGGGGCCGCCTCGGGCAGTTTGTTCAAGCCCCCCGAACCGAACAGCAAGCCGGCCTTCTCCATCCCTCAGTCCAGCTCTGCGCCCTCGGCTTTCGGTAGCCTCCTCGCGGCGTCTCCGGACTCGTCGGAGGAAACCAAAGTGCCCCCCCAACCCTCCGGGCCCACGCCGCCCCCCGAAAAACAACCCGTCGCCGGACCGGCTGTAGAGAGCGCCGGTGCCCCCGCAATACCCAAGCCTGCGGCGGACTCGACCCAGGCCCCGGCGGTCGCGGCTGCGGCGTCAACACCTGCAGCTCCTCCGGTCACGACCGCCCCCGCCGCCAACCTCGCCCCCATCCTCCTCCTCCTCCACCACTGCGCCGACCGAGGCGGCCTCTCCAGCACCAGCCGGTGCGCCTCCCGCAATAGAACCCACGCCGGACAGCACCACCACCACCGTCGCTTTTGTGCCCACCGCCGCCGCTGCAGCCGCCTCTGCTGCACCCCCCAGTCCCGCTGCCGGCCCCGTCTCCCATGTCGCACCGGCTGCATTCCAGCTGCCCGGTTCTGACAAACCGGGTTCCATTTTTGCTCAACCTGCTCTCGTGACAACAGACGGCAGTTCCCTGGGCATCGTCCCGGTGATCAGCACAGTGGCCGCCGCGGCCACCACGCCCAGCCTGACCGTTAACAGCGCCACGTCTGCAGCTGGGGGGGCTGCGTTCGGGCAACCCGCCGCTCCTGCGGTGCCCGTCGCCCCAGCGTCCACCGGTTTTGGCTCCGCTGCCTTCGGCGCGCCAAGCGGGACCGGCTTCGGCAAGTCCATGTTTGGCCAGGTGAGCGGCTTCGGCCAGCCCGCCAGCAGCACCGACGCGCCCGGCGGCTTTTCGTTCGGCCAGTCGGCATTCGGAGCCGGTTCGAACAGCGCGACCACCGGAGGAGGTGTTTTTGGAGCCGCCACCGCTAGCGATGCCAGTTCCTTCTCCTTTGGCACGAGCAGTGGCAACGCGGCCAGCAGCACGGGCTCCGGGTTGTTTGGACAAACCACAGCGCCGGCATTCGGTCAGAGCTCGGGATTCGGGCAAGGGTCCGTGTTTGGGAGCAACACTACCACGTCCTCGTCCACGGGGTTCAGCTTTGGGCAGCCGTCAGGTGAGTGAGAGTCTGTGCTTTGTTTTGGAATATGTAACTGCAGAGTTTCTTCCCTTACAAGTGATCCTCTCCGCTGAGGAGGAGAGCAGAGCAGAGGAAAGAATGGAAAGGAAAACCTTCATTTTGAACAAATTGGGGAGAAATATCTGCCTTTTTACCTAGATTGTGTTTCTACCCTTTGACAAGTTGTTTTATATTATATTCTTTTTGGGTCTTTTGTTTTTTTTTTAATGCCACATTGAAACTGTCTAAAGTGATTGCATTATCTTCTTTTGGCTATTTATAAATCAGGGGAAGGACGCCGCCGCCGTGCTTTCAAAGGCATCGCATACGCAGGGCTCTCAGATTTCAGACCAGTCAGCTGTAAAAACAAGTCAGCCGGAGACAGCGTTGTCTCTCGGAAGTGGTGTGACATTAACTAATCGGAACCAGAGAGCCGCAAACGGTCTAAGTTGCGTTTGACAGCGTTTAAGGCGACGTCGGTGAACCCCCTAACCCGAGTTCAATTGAACAGCGAGCCGGCACGTTTTGGGCCTGATGGAAGTCAAATGTGACACTTCTATTGGAATAAATCTCGCAGCGGAGAGGACGTCCCATTGTCTCCGTAGTATTCGCCCCCCCCCGGGTGGATCGGGCGGAGTGAAGAGGCTGCTGTGAGGGGAGTTTCCCAGGGATTCTCTAAATCCTCAGCATAGCAGGGGAAGGTCTGTGTGTCCGTGGACAGCTGACGCTAATGTGTCGGCTCAGCAGTGAGATGCAGCCTTTGACTGCAGATTTTAAGGGAGCTCAGTTTCCCAAGTGAACCTATTCTCATAAACGATATCGGGGGGGAGGGAGGAGATGGCGCAAAAACATTCCTAAGCGTCTTGACATCCGGCAGCGCCAAGCGGCCCTTGACTTCTTTTGTCCCTGTCGTTCTTTTCCTCCTCGTCACAGCTTTCGGCTGCTCTACCGCCGCCCCGGTGTTTGGCCAACAAGGGAGCAGCGGGAGTGTATTTGGACAGGTATCATCCTCCCCATGATTTGTTTTTAGTTTTTGGAATGATGGAGCAAACCTTGTCTGACTAGCTAACATTCATCTCCCGGCGGCGGCGGCGGCAGCAGCAGCAGCAGCCGTCATCTGGTGGCTCCCTGTTTGGGTTGAACGCAGCCAGCGCGGCGGCGTCGACTGCCGGCGGGGGCTTCTTCACCGGCCTCGGGGGCAAACCGAGCGAAGACGCTGCCAACAAGAACCCGTTTGGAACCAGCGCCCCCAGCGGAGGGTTTGGGCAGCCCGCTCAGACAGGTGCTAAGAGAATGAATTCTCTAATCCTTTACCCGATCGCGACCGTCTGCTTCTTGTTTCTATCCCCGTATACATTTTGTTACTGCACTTCCTGTCGTCGTTGGGGGAGTTAAACCGCGTACCAACAGACCTTCAATCTCCTCCAGGGGCCAACACTCTGTTTGGGAGTAGCAGCGCCAAGACCTTTGGTTTCGGACAGTCGTCTTTCGGGGAGCAGAAGACAAGCGGGACCTTCAGCACCGGTGCGGGGAGTGTCGCGTCCCAGGGATTCGGCTCCTTCTCTTCCCCAACCAAAGCAGGTACGGCCGGCCGTCATAATTCTCATACAACCTCATAATATATGTTAAACATTTTTTTGGGGTGGGGGGGTTTGGCTTCGGGACTGTTGGTTTAGTGATGCGGGGGGGTCCACTGATGGCAGCAGCAAGGCTCTAATAGCAATCCTCGGCATGGATCCGTAGTGTCAATTTGCACACCAGCTGACATTGCCTTCTCCTTTTTAACACCTGAGCTGCAGCTCGTGCTCTTATCTGCTCACCGCAGCGCAGTGGAAAGCGAGGTAGTCGCGATGTGTCTGTCTGACGCAGTGTTACTTCTTAACGGTGGACCTTTTACAATGTTTTTTTTTTTTTTTTTAATACAACGTCAATTATTTATTCCTTAGTATCAGTTACGTTTGTCATCCGATGTGTTGTCAAAAGGAAGGTTTAGCCCATTTTGTTTTCCCCACGTAAACCATCCACTATGCCTTGTATGGACTGTTTAGTACACAAACTAAAACTCCGAAAAAGTAGCCATAAGTTTCAGAATAAACTGAAAACCCTCCCGAACACATCTTTTTATTAGATTTAAATTAAGCTTATGTTCCTTTCTTTATTTGTTTATTTTTAAACCTCTAGTTTATTTGTTATTTTTTAATTCTCGGTCAAATAAATAAATAAATCCTTTTGTAGTTGTGGTCGCTGCTAAGATACCACTGGTAGATAAAATCCACCTCGGCACACTAATGCGCTGCCACCGGCCTACGTACAGGGAAGGTAATCTTGTAACATTAGCTCGCTAAATTATTTATTTGGCCATGCTGGTAGCCAGGCTGTAATTTCAGCCCACCTCCGTAGCTTTGAGGTGGTTGCGAATTGTTCATGCCGTCTTCAAGCTGTCGATGTGTGTTGTCGTGCGATACCCCATCACGACCGACCTCCTTCTCTGTGTAGAAACGGTGCCGATGACCATGTGACTCCCGGCGTAGATGTTCTGGTTTCTGTTCCCGAACTTTTTCAGCACCTTCTCCCATCTTCCTCCCCGCAGGTGGCTTCGGCAGCGCGCCGGTGTTCGGCAGTCCTCCTTCCTTTGGTAGCGCCCAAGCATTTGGTTCCGGAGCGACGTTCGGCTCGAGCCCTTCCTTCACCAACAACATGGTTCCCTCCGCGGGGAAGGTGTTTGGAGAGGGAACGACCGCCGCCAACATGGGAGGATTTGGGTAAGAAAGTTATTGTGCAGACACAAAACCGCTTAGGTTTGCCGCTATCATGACTCGGCGATACAGTAGGACTTGGACCTTTTTCATATAAAGGTTTCACAACCAAAGGCCCAATGTAGTGAACTGCCCCTCCAGTTCCAATCACAGCCCTATTAAACAGGTGTATCTATTATTATTATTCGTTTTTCTATATTTAATATATGTTTAAGTATCTTCTCGCCATTATTTCCACTCAAATCATTCCCCCGGCTGTATCAAAATTGTTTGTTCATCACATCTTATGTGTGTGTGTGTTTTTTTTTTTATTTTACTTTGGCTATGAGCCCGAAACTCCGGGCTGCTGTGAAGGACTAGATTATTTCCCCCAGATAATCTCACTCCAGCCTCATGCTGCCCACAGATTAAACAGGCCCACTCGCTCGCGCCCCCACCGCCCTCCCCCCTCCTCTGTTTTTCTTGTTCTCCCCATTCTCTCCCTTTGGGAGTCAAGGGGAGTGGGATTACCTCTTAAACCCGCCCTCTCGCAATCCAAACACACACACACACACCATCTGACACCCTGTCCCCTGTTGCGTGTTTACTTGGTAGCAGCTGGAAAGGGTTTATGTACTTTATAGCAGTGTCCCTTTCTTATTATAAGTTATTTTCAGCAGTGCTGCAAAATGTATTATCAAAAATGTTGTGTCACACCGCTCCGTATCGGATATCTGTTATCTACACATCGTAGTAGTCGTAGCTCGTCGTCACGGTGAACCACACCGAGCCGTCTGCCTCTGCTTCCGTTTTTCAGGTTTGCCCCGCCTCCCAGCGGCCCGTCTTTTGGCGCTCTGGCCAATCAGAGCGCTCCGTCGTTCGGAGCCATGGCCCAGCAGGGCCCCGGGTTCGGGAGTCAGCCCAGCAGCTTCTCGGGCTTTGGACAGCAGCCACAGGCGGGAGGTGAGACCACAGAGGCCTTTCTTCCCTCCTCACTCATCAGAAGGACATTAATAGGAATGGCGATAAATGGTTTTCTAGCTTTTTTGAGATCAGTCCAGTATTTTCCATTTATTATTTAAGTTGGAGATTTTGGGATGCTTTGAAATGTGGACGGGAGTGATTAATTATTGAAATGGTAATTAAATAATATAATAATAATAAAAATGAGTACACACAAGGTATATAAATCAGAACCAGAAATGGTTCTGTTATAAATAAAGCTGTAAATATTGTTTGTTTTCATCACAATCATAATGCTTTGTTGCTGCAATCACCCAATAAATTACTGTGCTTTTTTTTTTTTTTTTATTTGTCAGGATTCTCCGGTAACACCTTTGGATCTACAAACCAGTGAGTGTGGTCAACACATCTTCTTTGAATCAATGTCTTTCTGTGGACAAATGGACGCTCTGTCTCTGCCCCTCACATCTTACGACCTCAACGCAATTCCCCATAAAACCCCTCTCCTTGCTTAGAAAGGTCCAATCGATAATAAGATAAAATGTAATGTAATTAGTATATTAGCGCTCATAATACATGTACGTAATAAAAAAAATCTCTGAGCCGCTTCCTCACTTGTTTTTATCATCTAATTCTCATCCTGCCGATTCTCCTTTTTTGTTCCTTCGTCCCTCAATCCCACCTCCTACCTCTCCTCCGTCGATGCTGCTTCCGCCTCCATTTGGTGCCGTGTGTCACAAAGCAGCCGGAGTTCCCTGGGGTGTGTTCCAGTGAAATGCACTCGGGAGCGTTAGGAGGCGAGCTTTAGCCTATTGGACGTGTGCATATGCTGTTCATAATCCCTCTCTCCGTCTGTTTCAGTGGTTCTTCTGTGACCTCCCTGCGTAGTAAACATTCATATCGGTGCTTCTTTGCTAAACTCGACTCATTGAATGGATTACTTTATGCTTTTTTTTTTTGTTAATCCAAAACAAGCATCTCTCGTTTTTGATGTATGTAGCCCCAAATAAATGCCCCCCAAAAAACATTAAAATAGAATGGCTAATTCAAAGAAATCTCTAGCCTTCCTAAATACAACATGTGGAGCCCTTCCAGGTTCATTGTTTAGAAAAAAAAAATCAATTCATGCTATTTGATGAGTGAAATGATACATTGGTGATTTTTTAATGGCGGTTTTTATCCTCTTAAATCTTTTCAAATACAAAACTTCCGTCTTGGTTCCTATTTAAATAAACGAAGCTGCTCCGCATCGCCTAATATCCATTTTGTTGTGCCAACACGTTATTGAAGCCATAATCATCACATGCTGATGGAGATATTTAAATTCAATGTGCAATAAGTACCACAAATTCAAATGGGAGCTTGTACAGAGCTTGTGATGAATCCAATAACACAACTGGTGCCCTCTCCTCAATAATCTCTGCCTCTCTGCTTTGTCTGTCGTTTCTTCTTCCAGATCGAGTCCACAAACATTTGCCAGTTGGAGAAGCTAGTTTTATTAAACTTGCACCTCACTGCGACAGTGCTTTCTGCAATCAAGCTCTTCGGGCCACGTGGTTGCTGAAGGGAATGGGGCGACGATTGTGTTGCATTCGGGCTAAATAAAGTGACTTAAAAGAAATGCATGCATTTTCTTTCCTAGAAAGGTTTTATAAATATTAGATTTTTGTTTAGACGTTTGTTTTCATTTTATATTGACATTTTCTTAGAATATCAAGTATTGAACGTAGAAAAAAAGCATCAAAGTTATTCTTTGTCATGCAATTCATACCACAGGGCGATTTATGGCTTTAGTTAAATTTGTTTCCTGCATTTTTGCGTTGTGGTTCTTTCTTTGAATGGTGGGGATGTGTTTCCTTTGCATGGCTGTACGAGTCCAAATGTGGTCCTCTCGTATCTGTCAGTATGGTTGTGAATGAATATTTTAAAAGCGGCCTACAACCATGTCAAATGTACCAAAATGAAACAAGCCCGACATCCTAAACAGTTTGTGGTCAATGGTGAAAAGTTCTAAATTCTTCCTCAGATGATTTTTCCAGTGAATTCCAGCTTGATATATTTTTACATGGAAATGTGGGAATAAAGGCAATTTCTTGAAATATTTATCTCTTCAAAATTGTATTTATAAATGGAGAAATGTAAATTGCTCATTCATAAGGTCTAATTTAGCCTCTTTTACATTCTTTCATTCATATAAATGATCAAAAGCCTTTGGATACATTATGTTGCATCTCGACAGGCATTGTAACACAATTTCACAGCGCCACGGTTTAAAAAAAAAAAAAAAAAACGGCGCTTCAAAGGGAAAATGCCGTCTGAAGGATTTTCATACCAAACAAAATTCCATTTAATTGGAGGTGGTGTGAAGAACAGCATGGCAGCCAGCCCTGGAGCCCTGAAGCCGTGTGCCCGCGCCTCACTAATTCATGGCAAATCCTGGACGTGCAACTCATTCCTCCATCTTCACTGTGGAATTCATTGACTCGCACACAGGCCTAAATTGGGCCGTGGGAGAATGCCTGTGGTGGAGGGGCGGGGGGGGGGGGGCATCGAAAGGCTCAATGTTGTGGCATACGGAATGCCATTCCTAGCCCTCGCCGCCTCTCCGCGCCCTTATCTTTATACCTACCCCCCCTCCCAGACTGGTGGCTAAGGCCCTGACGTGTCCTGAGCCACATGGTGAAATGTTCAAAAGCCGCAGTCAAAAGCCTTTTCAACGTATCTACAGATCTAGAACCCTTTTCCACATTTCTGAGTGGAGACTCAGAAATGATGCCGTTTGATCAGCGGCCGCTCGGCCCGACGCCCCGGGTGAAGGCTAATGGTCGGACACGCCCGTGGGATTACAGCGGCACACGGCCGGTTAGAGCCCAAAGTCTGTAATGCTTTCAGCTAAAGCGGATGAGCTTATGTGATTTTCTGCACCCAGTCCACAACTGGGCCCCTATGAAAGCATTAATGACGGAGCTGTTGTTACTATTTATTGCAGCATAAATGTAACGGAGACTCCACAGGGAGTCACTGTGACACTGTTCCTGGTGATGGGAAGTCTCACCGGCACTCTGGAGGACGGCAGCTGTCTACATGGAATCCAGATTAAAAATAGCTTTGTCAGAAACACCCCACCGCCACATCTTCATTCTCTGAGCCCCCCCAACCACCAACTAAGTGATGATTAGCGGCTCTTGAGAACATCCGACATTGCTGAGCTGGCACATTCATCACCTCTACATCAGAGGGGCTTCATCGTTTGGGCATTGAAGCATTCCTATATGAACACCGGTGAATGCCACCATGCATGCGCCAGATTGCACGGCCCAGTAATCCCCTGAAGAGACCAGGGCGGGTTAAGGGATATTATATATATATATATATATATATATATATATATATATATATATATATATATATATATATATACAGCCGCAAGTGGCAAAGTTAAAAAGATTATAGTAAGGATATAAAAAGGATCAGGAAGGGAAAGCCTGTCAGCGTGCAGATGTTAGCATTTAGCTCCAAGTGCCTGAGTACCACCTTGCAGACTGTTGACTCTTATTCAACATCTTTTCTATAATGTATTAAAGTGGTATCATGATCTGTGCAGAATGTGGTGCGGGTAACCACACAAACATGTGTGCACCGTTTATACCATTTCTATGATTACAAATCCAAAGCAAGAGAAGAGGAATTTAATTTAACCGTTTGCCTTTGTCTTCATTCATATTCATTTCAAATGTCAGTTTTATTTAATTGTGTTTATGTCCCCCACTCACCCTTTATACCCGGTAAGATGCACAATGGGATGAAAGGATGACTTTGTGTTTCAAGTATTTGTTATTTAATGCTAATCACTGCCTTGGGCATCATAGCAGGCTCTGACAGCAAGTTCATCCCAACCTCTGGTTACCTGCCTGTCTCAGTTCCTCGTCTCTCCTCTCCGCCTTTAACTGACTCGCAGGGATTACGCGGTTCAGTGTCATTACTTTTCCTGATACTTCAAAGGAGCTTTAAGCTGAGACTTTTATTTATATCAAACTCCCTTATTCCAAGTCTACACAACGTGCCCCCCCCCCCCCCCCCCCCCCCCCCCAAAAAAACCCTGCCTGTGCAGAGAACGCGCCTCTCCGCCATTCAAATATAAAGCTCGGGGAGCGCCCCAAAACGAGACCGAGCACTTCTGCAGGGGACGTGGAACCCAACTTGTGTGAGCATGTGGCTTCCTCTGACAGCGTCTCAAGCACACTTGACATTGGCCCCTCCCTTTTTTTTTTGGGGCTTCCCAGCAGCACCTTTGCATTTTCCACTCAGGTGAACATTCCCTGTTTCTTCAGTGCTGGCGTTCAAGTCCCTCTGAGACCCTTTCAGTTTGAGCTCTTTAAACTAATGCGGGACAATTTTGGAATGCGTTAATGCGGGACGATGTCAGAGTAGGCCATCTGATCCCCGGCTGTTATTGTTTCTTGACTTTAGCTCCATTAGCAAATGCTGCAGAAGTGAAGGTATGATTCCATTATATAATATCAGCCAGTAGGGTTGTGTGTACCCCAAATCTGTTTGCATTTGATCTGTGAAACACATCCAGCATTAATACCAAGTGCAGCCTTGGTATTTGTGTAAGCGGGGCCGGATGGCTTGTTGCTGACATTCGGAGGTGCTACACGTGGCACAGCGGTGTGGAATGACGAGGCGTCGCACAATGTTGTTTCACACTCTGTCCTCAATAATATCAATCAAATTTAAAGGTTTGGGGTTTTTCTCTCACTATTCAGACATACGTGGCTTTTATCGCCACGAGAACACGCACATCACCGCCTGGGACAATAGCTCACAAACACCGGTGGTGTAAAGAGCGATCAATGTCTCCAAAATCTGTTTCTCTCTGCCTTTTCCGAGCTCTTTTTACACCTCGTCCGACCTTTTTGGAAAGCGCTTTAAACCCTGATCCCAGTGAAAGGAAAGGAGATCAAAATCTTGTATTTGAAGTGAAGGTATTTTTTCATTTCGTTATGGTCACAGGTCAGCTGAGGTGTTCACTTTAACTTTTCAGGAAATAGTTCCGCTTACAATGAAGTAAACAAGGCTTTCCCTGAGGTGATCTCTGCGTTTGTTCCAAAGGCCTCGGCAGAAACGTACTTGGTGACGCTGAAAAGTGAATCACTTTATGTATTTTATATTTCCTTCGTTCCCGCTGTGTTAACTTATTTTCCCCATTTTTCATTGATGTATTTGTCGAATGAATACATCCTCACAAATATGCTTTTGGAGTCTTTAATGCTTTACATGTCTGACATTTGAGATTTCAGGGCATGTTTTTACGTTATGTCATTTATCAGTCTCTGTGTCTGATTGAATGCTCACTATTATGGAAATAAATGGAACTGACACACTTCCAAAATGCGTCGTTGGCCTGAAAGACGAGTCCGGTGAGACGGGTTCAGCGGAGGTTAGACAAGTTCAGTTACGTTTGTTGCAGACGTGGCGTTAATACGTTATTTTGTCCCTCAGCAGAACAGGAGTCACATGACAGTGCTTCAGTGACCACCTCTCCTCTACGTACAGCACACTAAGGCACACTGACCCTTCTCCACACGACAAAGTGCTGCGGAGCTCCATTTTTCCGTGTTAAACGGAAACAGCCGAGTCAGTGCATTTCTGTGAATCGGCAGCTGAAAATAAAATCCAATATTGTTACTGGAGCTCACTAAGAGCGACGTAGAGCTATTTCCCCCCTCTAACTCTCACCACGAGAGTATTAATAGTTGTGTCTGGTGCCACAGTCGCACAGTGATTATTTGGTATTACTAATGGGGACAGGCGGATGCATGTTGGGAGACAGACTCGCCGACTCTCGAGGCGAGTAAATATAGCTGTGAATGTAAAGCTCAGGAATGTGACCAGGATAGCGTAGACAGCAGAAGCTGCTGCAGAGGTGGAGGGGGGTGGGGGGGGGGGGGTGTAATTTGCTGTATGGACACTTCATAGGATCAATAATGTTTATTAAGCAAGACATTCAAGTGGGAAGCGTCACTTCACTGTCAGCCACACTTTTCACAGCGCTTTTTCTTAAAGGCCAAATTTCAAAGTTGTGTTCTTAAGATTTGTGAGTCACTGTGCTCCGTATCTGCAGCGATTCTGCACAGAAGGGGGTTGGAATCGGCTCCGAGCTAATGCGGCAGACTAAAGATTAACTTTATGTGCTTAATATGGTAAAATGATATACCAAGCAATGGACAGGAAATTAAGCAACCCGATTTCAGCTCTTTGTAATCCTTTGAGGACTCTTTAAAGAGGTGGAATGGAGGTGGGAAAGTACTGGTGTGCTATCATTGCTGTTCAGCCTACCTGTGTGCTCACTACCCATTCCAACCACTTCATTCACATTCATCCTTATTTAATTTTCAAAGGATGTTCCCTCGACGGGCAGAGGAGAAAGTATTGGGCTTTTATTGGGCTTAACGGACAATGGCGAAAATAAATGAAAGGGCTAGTTTAAAAAAAAACTAAAACACAGAATTGTATGTAAGAAAAGATTGGAATGAGTCGATGATAAAAGATGGCGGAAAGCTAATTAACTCTCCATCCTCCACACAGGCTGGAGCAGAGCTAAGAGATATACATCACTCTGGAAGCATCATGGAATATCATTTATCTGTCATTTTATGCAAAGATGTATGGTTTTTTTCATTCATTGTTTTTTTTCTTCTTGGACTTGGACCTTAAAAGATCTTTACTCTGTGTCTTTTTCTTTCTTTATCCACCGCTGATTCTCTCGCTGTGTAATGTTCTTTTCTTCACACCGGCGGCTTTCGTTCCTTTTTAATCAACAAGGTCAACAAGAGTGTGCAGAGCGGCAGCAGCAGCAGTAGCATCCTCTTCAGTGCACACGGCAGCGTCATGTGCTCAGCCATGTGTGTGTCCGTAGCCTGCGGCTCTGCTCCTATGCAGGCTTCTGCGACTCACTTGAGCACTCAGGACTTCTGTTTCTTTCTGTTGTGGTTCAGAAGACATCTGGTGTTTTGTGCGGTGAATGAACACACGTTTGGGAAGGAAACCCCCCCGTTGAAATTACCTATGTTTAGATTAAATTATTAGCTTTGTTTAGTATCATTAGTCATTAAGTTAAAGAGGGAAATGTAGAGCGTAAAGTCATTGTCGCTTTCAGTTTGAACAAAACTAGGGCTGGCCAGGGGGCCCCAAGCAGCCGCTTAGTTCGCTTATGCCTTGGGCCGGCCCTGTGAACATCACTGTGTGAAAAGTACGTCTCCACATTACAGCTGAAGAGAAGAGGGAAGCCAACAGATGATGTTTGTACATTTTATTCATTGATGAAAAATATCTTTTTGTTATATCTATTTTTTTCCGGGTTTGTTTTCCCGGTGTTGTGCATTTTCACAGTTTTAAATATTTGCCAGAACTGACCCATTTTCAAGTATTGGTGGTAAAAGTCAAAGCTAAACGAAAGCACACAAACTGCTTTAACTTATTCAGTGCTGGATTCCCGGAAAACAAACTAAACAAAATGAGAAACAAACAAAGTCACTTTTTTACCTTCTATGCTACATTTAAGGTTAGATTTTAACCACATGGACTGTGTAGATTTCATTTTCGAAAGAAAAAAACCGGCAAGACTAACTTTTGTCTTATTCACTGAGACAGTAACCAAAAGTCAACGTCAGGAAATGAAGGCAGGCGATCCCGAGCGTAAACCCGGGATGTCTTATTGGTTTGAATAAAGGGATGTTGAACACAACGATCACGAGCAAAGGTAGCAGCCCTCCCCTTTCGTCCAGTCGACTCAGCCCCAAAAGCAGAAAGCCAGCGTCCACGTAGCTGCGTTCTGCACACATATGCACTAAAACCTGAAAAAAACCTGTTATTAAATGCCAAGAGTTCATGAGTAACAGTGACCTACTGCATAGTTTTTGGCTTTGTCCAATTTTGGCACCTTTGGCAGAGGGCCAGTACAGCAAACAAAGAATGTGCCATTCCCTCCCCAGCCCACCTGTGGCTTCGCTAATAAAGCACGTAAAGCATTTATGAAGTTCCTCTACGTAACATAAAATCGTTAACACATACTAACAGATTCATACACACACAGAACTCTACAATACATGCTGTTGATACTTGATAGGCACCCACTGGATGAGCTCAATACTTCCTTAACATGTATCCCCTGATACCGATCATTGTGTAACATTGTGTGTTATGTGTGCATATAGCTTCGCAGCATGTGCATGTGTTCCGACGCTCTACGTGCGGGGCTGATTAATAACTTCTCAATGCCAGCGTCCTGCCGCCACAATCAGACACCACGCCGGGCCTGCTCCTTTGCCCCGCCCCCCCGAAACGCTGTGTGTGTGTGTGTGTGTGTGTGTGTGAGAGAGAGAATTGTGACTCAACAACAGCAGAAGCACAGTGGAACTCCTCATCCGGCCTAAGTCCCTCAAATGAGACTTAACACACACACACGTGCGGGTTGCGAGTGCGGGAAACATCTGCGTGTCATGGTTTAATTACATTACATGTAGCCTACTATCCACAAGACATTAAGGGGAAGATACAAGTACTACGTCAGGTGAAAGGTCGTGGAGTTCATAACGCGAGGCCCCGAGCGTTCTCTGCCGCGTTCGAAACAAACCACAAATTGAAATAAATCACGGTTGACATCCAAGTTGGGTTTGGTAAATGTCAATGTTATTTTAGGCCGGCTGTGATGACCAAAGGGATTTCATTCGTTGTCACCGCCGCTTGACTGTGTGCAGTACATTTTCAGGACTTTTCTTCGACCTGTTTGCTATTTAGCCTCACTTGAAACCTCCACCGCGGCCCGACGCGCCGCACGACAATGACTTGGCTCAGCTCAGCCCACCTAGGGCATGCAACTGTGTCACTTGCTGGTCTAATTATGACAGCAGTCACCCAATAACCTCTTCCTTCTCTTCTCACCACGGACCCAGCCTGGGGGGCGAAGGCTGTCTCGGTATGACGTGAACATGTAGTTATAATGTGAACAGAGCAGCGTTGTCCGTGGCGGCAAATGGACTGAATGGTTAAGGTGAGCTCTTGTTCTGCGTGCTGCATGTGAGCTTAGCTTAGCCTTAAGCATTGATACACAGTTTTTCCAGTCTTACTTGCGGCTGTGTCTTCATATTTAGCTTGGACACAGGCTGGTATCAGTCCGGCCCTTTAATGTTCCCCCAAAACAAATCGTAGTACTCGCCCTATGGGTTCATTCACAAAAAGAATTTGTTTTGTACAGTACACAAATAAATGCTGCCTGAACCGTTTTCATGGGTGAATCCTTTCTGCCGTTGCTGGTGAGGAGACGCCGATACACAGAAATGGCAGCATCTTACTGATCTTTGTGAAATTCAAAAGCGTGAAACTACTTCTTTGGTTTGAGGCAAAACACAGGAACTCGGAGAGAGCAGTGAGCCGGCGACATGTTTGCAACATCATAAAATGAAAAACTGACCGAGCTCATTAACAGATTGTAAAGGATTTTTTGTGCATAAAAAATGTTTTCCCCATTTTTTGGCCTCCCCCACGAGTCCAAAATCAGCCTCTCACTCTGTTTTAAAGTGGAGGAGTTTGCAGCTGAAGCAATTCTCACAGATTAACAGCCCAACAGGCCTCCTTTTCATTTAATGTTGGGATTTAGCTGAGCAGAGCTGTTTGTGTATGCGCGTCTGTGCGTTACCGGTGGGAAAATAAAGGGAGGAAAAACCCCCCACATTTCTGCCGCCAGTAAAGAAGTGGGTCAACCACATGCCAACCGAGCAGTCAAGATGAAACTTGCTCACTTCCTGCTCTGCTCTTCAGCCTCGACAAAAGAGTCGGGTGGGAAGAAGCACATGACTGAGGACAGTTAGCATGTTTGGATTCAGTGCTATCGAAAGAGCAGCGGTGTTAGTCATTCAAACAAAGGCAACGACTCCAAACAAAAAGTGTACAAGCACCTCAAATCTGCTTCGCAGCTTGTCAATTCCAAGTATTGATGGTTTAAACGGCTGCTCGCTGTGCCGAGGCCGATCGGGCCTCCGACGGGACGGATGCGACGACAGAAAGGGAAGTGAAAGCGAGGGGCCCTGAGATGGGGGTGAAACACAGCGAGGGAAGACGGCCGTCGAAGGCAAAGCCCATAAACAGGAATAAGTGAATGAAACGAGGCTAGCGGAGGAGCGCCGTTGCTATTGCATGTGACTGAGTCGAGCGCTATCAACGAGGGGTCGGCTTCACTGGTGTCCTCTGTATCCGTACAGAGCATCGCTACTGTTGCATAATGCACTTGAAACACAAACTGGTTAGTGTGGTGGTGTAACCGTGTCCACCCCTGGTGCTGGTGGTAGCCGCGGGACAATACACAGGTCTTCTTCTGTGGCGTCGTCCCTGTTCTAAACCCACGCGTTGCAGCGCCAACACGTCTGGAAGAGGCTTGTTTGCGATTCAGCAAAATACTGCATTGCACTGTGTTTAAGGCTAAAAAGTTTGCAATGGAAAGCAATGTAAACTTAAGGCAGCATGGATTGAATGTCTTGCAAGTCCTAAAAGCTAGTATGTCAACTAATGCAACAAAACATATAAGTTCCCACAACTTAAATAAAAACACAACTGGTATACCCATATGTGTAGCATGTCTGCACACATGGTTATGTAAATACTTAAATCCCCCTAAACTCACAAAACCTCATGTCACTTGGCCCAAAGCAGCCCAAATATAACACTGAAATAAAAAAAAACTAAATAAATTATTTTGTTTTCTCATTTTTGCAATGATTTCATTTAGCACAGTGCGCCCCGACCCGTTTGGAAGGTAGAATGGTTGCAGTTCGTTCACAAGGGTTTCAAAAGCCTGTTCAAGCCCCTCGGCCCTCCCTCTCTCCCCCCACCTCCAAACAACAGCTGTTTTTTTTTCTCAGAGGTGGTTTTGTTTGTTGCTTTTCTCTCTATACTTCTCTCTTTTGTACAAAAAAAAAAGGAGGCAAAGAGCCTTAAAGCAGTGAGAGCTGGTGACGAGCGGGAAACAAAATAGAGAGAAGAAATAAGAGACGATACGATCGAGGTATCCAAGGCCGATCTGGTCGGTGAAGCGGGATCAGTATTTGGGCGGGATCACCACCATGGGGTCGCCGCTCTTTGGCCGCCACATCAGCACCTGGGCGTCGTTGGCGTTGGGCTTGACCATGGCGTTGGAGGAGATGGGCTCGTTCCTGCCCAGGATCTGGGGCTGCTCCTGGGCAACGGGTTCGTTCAGAGCGGCCCTGTGGCCCAGCGGCCTCTCCGGGTCCACCCGGATGTGGAGCCGCATCCTCCAGCGGATCGTCTGCAACACGAGGGTCTCGGCGGTGGCCTGGTTGATGGCCACCAGCCACGTGGTGAAGCTCTGGTCGCGGCGGATGCTGCTGAGCTGAGGCACGTTGCTGTCGCTGACGGGCACGCCCCAGGTCACGCTGGGGTAGAAGTTGTCGTTCATGCTGACTGTGAACTTGCTGTCCTTCTTGGTGGGGCCCACCACGGTGCACGTCTCCGTGGTGTTGCCGTACCACGGGTAGTTCACCCCGTCCGAGTCGCTGATGGCCTGGATTTTGCCGTCCCGCAGGTCGGGGAGCTCCCAGCTCGACCTGGAAGTTAAAAAGTCACAGATGAGGGTTGGCCCACAAATGGATGGAAATTGAGGGAAATTTTGCAGTTTCTTAAAAAGATGGGCCCCTTGTCTACCGGTTATGACAACTGACAAGCAAACAACAATCTATCTTATTTATTATTATCATTAGAACCATTTCTTTTGGAAGCAATCATTTGTAAAATGTAGAATATGGATGTTTAAAAAGGTTCCCTTTATATCTCACTCTAAAGGACAATGAACCAAACCAAAAGATTATTCGTATTTAAAAAACTCTCCAGTCTAATCCTCCCTGTAGAACAGAGGACAATTTGCATCTTTATAACAAGACGATTAGTCTTATTCTTGATATCAATATCAACAACAACACATGAGGGAAAAATAGCACGCAGGAGTAAAAATACTGTGAGCCAGACAGCCGGCGGCACTGAACGACTCGAATGACCTCGCACCTCTGGTCTGTGTTTTTTCTGCCCCCCCAGCAGGACGAAGACGACCTTTCACTCTGAGAAGACTGGGATCATCAGAGCAGACAACATAACCGTGTGATCACCAGCCACAAGCCTTCCTGCCTGCGCGGCCCGGTCCCGCATTCTGATTTATGCATTCACCCAGGGGGTGAGATTAGCATGTCACGCATTATAATAGCTGGCCCCTGTGTGTGTGTGTGTGTGTGTGTGTCTGTCTGTGTGTTTGCGTGGGCACATGCGTACAGTTGTGTTCGGGAAAAGAAAAATCCCTTAATCCTCTTCACGGATGCCTCCAAAACAACTTGCAGTAATTCTCCCATTTTGTCAGGACTTTAACAGTCAGCAGATCAAGCGGAGCCGCTGTGAAACTTTAATCATGAGTGGCGAATGGCTGACTTCCTGTCTTCACGGCCTGCTTCGTCATGGTCGGAACGGTGTGACACGAGCGTTGTGAGCGTTTGTGACAGAACCGCAAGGAGGTTGAAAATACATTCGCCTCAAAAAGGAAGTAGTATGCATACGGCACATCTTGTGAATGCTCATCACGTCAGTCGGTCAAATGTTGCATGCGCTGTAACTGCTGCAGCTTCCAGGGTCATTGGAAAGATGAGAAGTTTATATATGTATACTTGTTTTCATATATATATATCCACAGATTGAGAGAGCTATAACAACCTTACTATATATTATATATATTTAAAGTATTGTGGTTGGAATATTTAGCTAAACTACCGATTTTTCCGGTTCGGCTACACGTAGTATTTACAAAATAAAACATTGAAAATGCAATTATTTAAAAAAAATTGTAAGTCAAATTATTGAGAAATCCTGTACTTGTTGAGCAACATGGAAGCACGACTCATTTTCCTGTCTTGGCAACTCTGCCGCCACATTAAGACACACCCTTGCTGGGACGCACCGTGCAACCCTTTTCAGTACCACACTTTTGATGAGACATTAAACACTGATGCCAAAGACGGGATCATCTTTATAGGAGGCATATGTTGTGTGTACACTACCAGCGGCTATTATGTCTGTGATATTAATGTACAAGTCAGGGGCTACAGGGCTGATGCTGATTGTACCAAACTGCTTGAGCAGATGCATACTCCTCGCTTTTTTGGTTTCACTTCTGCCTCCTATTTTTAGCACTTGGAAATGTCTTCTTAAGGCGACACAAGAGGCCTCGCGTAATGAACACACGCCTGTTGACGAACGCACACATCCTGCTCAGCCTTACGAAACGCCGCCGCGGTGAAGCCATTCTGAAAGGGGCGGCGAAGAAGAGTGGGTGAACGTGTCCGTAATCCAGAGCACATCGTCCAAAGGCCATCGGAGAAATCCTCCACATTGCCGTCTTCAGCCGCCGCTGTGTTCAATTACAGCACGCTGAAGCTTTGCTGCCATCAAAGGAACTACTTAGTATGAGAGTCTCGGCGGCGGCAGCAGACTCGTCTCTAGCATCCTGAGAGCAGCTTCACATACGAGCGTCAAGTGGCTTTAGTTTGGTTGTGAGCTCTAACGACTTTAGCACGTGATGCAGAAAGTACATTTTTAAAGTGTGATGGTTGTAGATGGCTTCCTGCCTGTGATTTTTGTCCATGTGGGTTGCCTGCATTGTTGGTTTCCTGCTCTTCGAGCTTTTTGAAAGTGACTCAAAAACCGCCTCTGAGAAAACAGCAGACATTCAACCTCAGACTATCTGATCTTGTGCTACTGTTTTCAATGGAAGATGAGAACTAGACAGTTGAGTAGCTTGCAGAACACAACTTTGAGTGACAATTTTGAGTGTCTATTTTTGTGTTTTTAAATGTGTTGATGTTCCTTTCACACAAACGGTACACTGACAAAGAAAAAACTGGACAAAAGAGCGTGACAATTTGAGATAAAAGAGTACATTTTAGGACTTTTTCTCAGACCCACACATATACAAACTCACACACTTAGTCAGACTATACAGTGTTTGGGGTGTTGGGGAGGGAACTTTGTCTCTAATCTTAGACATGCAGCTGCACTGTCTACAGATAAAGCACATTCTGGTACATATAAGCTTGTGGTTGCCCACTACAGAATATACGAATGCTACATTTCTAACATTTGTAAACTAATGTCACCCAAAGGAGAAAGAATCAGAGAGAAAATGAGAAAAAGAAAGGCTTATGTGTGTCATGGGCGTCTTTTCATAAAGCTGTTTTTACCTGTGTTTGTCACGGCTGGTGCAAGATAGCGGTGCATTGACAAGGGGAGGGATCTGGAAGGTCAAAGCAATTATTTTCCATCCCAAGCCCCTGCTCTCCTATCTGACAGGTTTTGAAGTAGCCTGCAGGCGCCACAGCCACGAGCCACATGCCGAGGATAGCTGAGCGACCGATTGAACATTACAGACAGTTCAAGTCCTTTTACTTTGTCATAAACGTTTGCCTCAGCTCTCTGAATAAAGATATGAATGTGTAATATTGTGATTGCACGGCGGTATGCTGTGGCGTTCCACTGGGCCGCTCTGATGCAACCATAGACGAGTATTTCCATTCAACAATGCATTTAGAATGATGTTTAATAACGAAACAAGCCAACACGCCCCCTCTTTCTTTGGCCATAACTGCCTCATGTGCTTGATTTCATACAAACTGTGTCTAAATGAGCTGTTGAAATTATTCAGCAACTATTTTTATAACAAAATCATCCTTTTAATCAATACTATGATGAATATTTGAAGGTACCCTTGGATCAGAGCTATCAAAATAATTTGGTATTGTGTGAATGAAGCAATTAACTAATTAATAGAAAAAGAGAAAACTCCGTTTTGTGGAAGAGGAGGCAGCAAATTAACTCAATTCCCCAGTTGTAAATCTGCTCAATGCTCATCACCTAATGATGGTACTCACATCCCTTTGTTCCCATACGTATTGTAGAACTCCATGTGGTTACAGGCTTGAATCCAGCCTATGGTCCACGTCTCCTTGCCGGCTACAGGTGGAACCAGGACCCGGGCGTTAGCTCGGAAGTGCGGCGTCCGGTAGCGCAGGACCACGCTGGATGACTCGTCGATGCTGGTGGGGTTAGGGTCGATGGAAGTGTTCACCTCCAGGACGATGATACTGTCTCGGAAACTCTTGGGCTTACACCTGATACTCTGGATGCAGCCCATTGCATTAAATAGCAACACAACTCACAACAACGTCCAGAGGGTCTGGAGAAGAAGAAGAAAGACGCAGGGAAAACAGCAAGAGAATCATCACAGGTGGATCCACACCATGTTTTCCACAACAAAAAAAAGAAAAAAAGATCACCAGATTAAAAAAAGTGCTCAGTCAAAGCCATGCAACTTTGATGCAGAAACTACATTGAGACAAGAAGGTGAAGGGAGGCCGCATGCTTTTTAGTGCGCAAACGCAACTTTATCATACGAGTGCGGGTACAATTACTTTTCTTTATCTGTGCACTGATGTTTTCATGCTGCCAAGTTTCAAGCCATCGCTTTTTTTGTCACACAAGGACGTGACCTTTTTTTTGTTGTTGATGAAATGCAACCATTGGAAAGGCGCCCGCAAAAGGTTCAGGGTAATTATGGGCTGAATAATTAACAAATACTTCTAGAGTTACATCTGGGCGTCGTATTCTCTTTTGTGGGATTATTTATGTCATTACCAGCTGATTGCTGGGACGGACGATTCACGTGGTAACTAATGCTCCCTGTCCAGCTGGTGGCACAGATGAATTGCTGGACAGTGCACGCGAGCGGTCATAAACGACTAGTGGCCGCTCCGAGGTGACGCTCACATTATGTTGGGCAGCCTGTCCATTTAATCCGCGATAGCCTCAGTTTTCTCGCAACAAAAAGTGTAATTCAACACTGAACGATGTTCTGCATGTGCGGATTATCTGCTCCATGCAGTGCATTTGCATTAATTATGGTCTCGAGGTGACAAAAACACCATGCAAAAAAAACAAAAAAAGTCTACCTAGAAAACAGCGCACTGGGCAGTCTCCAGTGTCCGTGGCAAGGCGAAGTCCTGGAGAAATCCAGAGTGAACGGCGCGGCACGCACAGCTCTTCGGGTCCGAGGGGTAATTCCGTTATCTCCTCCACATCGGCTCCCGTTAGTTACGGCCGCAGATCGTTTCCCCGTCCCACAGGGAGAGGTTGCATCTCCACAAGCATTGGAATCTATAGTCGAGTCTCGGAAGGAGCGCCGCAACATCTAAAGGACACCGCCGGTTCAACTTTGGCACCCGTTTGACCGGATCCATTCTTATTTAAAAAAAAAAAACTACATTAAAAGAACCCGCCTATAAATCCTTCGGAAAGGGACAAAGGTTCCCATAGTTCGACCGAGCCGGCGGTCGCAGCCCTGTCCCGGGTGGGATGCAGTTCAGCCCCAATTCCTGCACAAGCTGTCATTTCTCCGCGCTGGTGCCATCGCCGCCTCGGCAGGTTCACCCCGCTACGTATTGGTCTGCTCCAGCTGCCCGTGAAGCAGCTTTATAAGTGTCTATGACGCGACACTTCCGCTCTGCGTTGTAGGCATGCCGGGAAACGTAGGCACATGCACGCTATAATAACAGTAATGCTGGTCATGTATTCCAATTGAGTCCTTGTGTCTTTCTTTTATTTTGGCAGCACTTTAGCATCCCGACCGGGTACGTGCTCCTCTGCCCGACTATCCTGTCTGTTTAAGCACCTTGGAGAACTCCGCTCCACGGCAGAGAGGGAGAGAGCGGATCGGCAGAGGTGGAATCGCGTCTGTGCGTAAACTACGTCAAATGCGCACGGAAGCACCGAATGCCGCACCGTGGAGCGGGCTATAGCTGCCTCGCCTTCGCACTCTTTGTTTGGATGATGTTGCTCTGACTGTTAACCGTTTCGGGTTGCTCTACGCTAGATCCTCCCGTCCTGCACTGCCGAAATATCAGAGGTGTTTCTGAGGCGGATTTAGAGTGATGCGCTGGTGCTTCACGTTCACCCTTCGCTCGGTAAGACGACACCCTGTATTGCGTCTCTTTCGTGCACATTTCCTTCGCCCAGCTTGTTTTTGTTGTCAGCAGTCCAAGCACCTGTTTGTCCGTGCGGTTGTGCCACGCTGCGGCGTAACGAGACGCTCATGTTGTCATTTTATCTCCGCAGATCGGATTTCGCTGGATTGGCCTATGCGAATGCCATTAAACAGCATGGCCATCGCACATTCCAGTGGGTCTAAATATATCTATTAAGGCCACGAGAGGGGGAGGACTTGTGGCACACGGGGGGGGGGGGGGGGGGGGGGGGGGGGCAGGGGGAGACAGAGGGTGGGGGTGGGGGGAGTCGGTATCCTGGGACGTTCCGCCGCCGTGGTGAACTCGCACCACTCGAATTATCTTCCGGGAGATTGACAGTCGGGCTGTTGTCGCGTCCCGCAGAGGAGAACTTGGCCCGATCCACAACCATGCCCTCCGGGTACAACGCGAGAGCCCGGGCGCGGGAGAGGAACAGCGTCCTGAGCAGACCCGAGTTCGTGTCCCTGAACCAGCCTCTCCGCGGTAACGGCGGCGGTAACGGAGGAGGCGTCCCCTCCGAGAGCCGCGGCGGGGGGGCCAGGCGACCGCCTCCGGTCAAGCAGCAAACGAGCCAGCCGGGCGAAGAGCCCGCCGACGGCGGCAGCAAAATGCCGGAGGAAGACTGCATGCAGCTGAACCCTTCCTTCAAGGGGATCGCGATGAACTCCCTCCTCGCCATTGACATATGCCTGTCCAAGCGCATGGGGGTGTGCGCCCACACCTCCTCCTCCTGGGGGGGCTGCCGCTCCATGGTGTCCATGTTGGCGCTCACGGGGCACGGCATCACGTGGATCATTGGCACCATAGTGTGTCTCGCGAGGAGTAACACTCTGGCAGGGCAAGAGGTGCTGGTCAACCTGCTGCTTGGTAAATGTCCCACCACACTCACCACCTGGCTTCTCCAAAACGTCAGGAGCAGTTTGTTACTGCTTTGCTAAGTATTAATGAATGATTTACAAGCATATAGCTATCAGCTTAATTGTATATAAGGCATTGCACTGTGTTAATCATTTCTCTGATTGGCACATAATAAACGTTGTGCTGATTGCCCCCTCAGCAACAGAGAAAAGAAGAAAGTCAGCAAATTAACCAGTCAGAATGTCAACATTTGTCACTTTAGTGACAAATCTATGGCGGGAGGGGGTTACGTTTTATTTCTTTTCCTGCGGTTGATACAACTTTTTTATTATGAATTACATTGTACCAATATGTAACGCAACAACCGATCCCATGCGTGAAGTACCAACTCAAAGTGATGAATCTAATCAGAAGTGCAATTGTTCAATTGCTTGGTGGTTAATCACATTATTTACCATCTACATCTGCTCCGTCGTTTCAGAGGAGATCAAATATTTCAGAATACACACACACACACACACACAATGTCTGTGTCCAAACAGAGGTTATTGAGCAGCATAAATCTCCTGGCTGTGACTGCATTAAAGTTCGATCCAGCCATCAGTGTATAAACTGTGACAAACAGAAATGACATCACACAGCTGTGGTCTTCTATTCAGTTTCCATTTTGCCGGATGGAACCAATAGCGTAATGTTTCGACTGGCGACATCCATTCGACGTGAAGACAGACTCCCAAATGAGTGCCAATGTTGGCCCATATGTGCCGGAAGTATAAATACACGTCTATTAGAGTTAGAGAAAGACTTGTTGTTCTACTCCTCTTTCACCACAGTGATGATTGGCTGTGTGGGGTTGCTTCAAACATGTTATGACACTATGCTGAACGTAGCCAAGAACACAGGAGAACCTCCTCAAGTCATCAGCCAGTTGAAGGGTACTAAAAACCCCATCCATTGATCCACTGTCGTTGCTCAGATCCTCACTCACATCTCACCAGTTTTTTCGTCCACCTCACTAGCCTGCCATTGAGAAACTGGAGAAAGAGATTAGAATATTGGCTTGTGTAAAGACAGCCAGGGGATGACTGGAAAGAGAATTAAGCCGGCATAACGCATTCATCACTCAACTGACAGTTATTTAGCGCGCGGCTGGTTGAGTGTGTTTAAAGATGGCAGACTTGAACAGAAGTCAAACTCGGTAGGGATATTTTTGGGAGTACCATTGAGCTATAAAAGGCATCTCTGAACGCCCGGTATGCGAACGGTATGCCTTATTGGTTATTCTTGGTTACAAAGATCTATCTGCAGCTGTTTTCTGCATTGTTTGAAGAAGTTTGTTTAAACATTGTTTAACAGTATTCTTATCTCAACTCTTCTCTCCGGTATGATCCAAAAAAAAGTCTTAACCCAGCGGAATAATCAAAGTTATAGCATCTGTCGAATCGCTTGCTTGTATAATAACTCACTCCCCCCCCCCCTCCCCCTTCCCGCGCAGCGCTCGTTGTTGACGTCCTGACGGTGGCTGGAATCCAGAGGCTGGTGAAGCGCAGAGGACCGTGGGAGATGACGCCGGGCTTCTTGGACTGCATCGCGATGGACACCTACTCCTTCCCCGCCGCTCACGCCAGCCGGGCCGCCATGGTCTCCAAGTTCCTGCTGTCTCACCTGGTGCTGGCTGTGCCGCTGCGCATCCTGCTGGTGCTCTGGGCCCTCCTGGTGGGCGTTTCCCGGGTGCTGCTGGGGAAGCACCACCTGACCGATATGGTGTGTGGCTTCGCGCTGGGCTTTCTCCACTTTAGCCTGATGGAGACGGCGTGGCTCTCGTCGAGCACCTGTCAGAATCTTATTTCCATCAGCACGCTCAGCTGGAGCCCCTTTTTCTGAGCTTTTGATATATATATATGGCCGTGCTAACACAAAAGGCTCATTTGATACACTAACTTCATAACGTTGAGGACTTTTTGTTTTTGTACAGGTTTGAAGTTCTTATCGCAGGGTGTGAACAGACAAACATTCACGTTTAGGAATCAGAGGCTGGCTCGCATGTAATAAAAGTATTATGAAGGCATCCACGAAACCGTCATAACAGTAGCTTCAATCAAACCTGCTAAAACGCAACCCTACTGCTCCTCAACATCAGTCATTATGAAAGGAGAATGATTAAGGGTTTTTGAAGCTCTCCTCTGTTGTTTTGTTTCGATTAGGGACTCTAATGCAGTAATAAAGCTGGTACCATTCATCAATAACTTGAAACCCTTTCTATTCTGCAAATAACCTTCCTCTAGCCCCTCTTTCATTTCACTTCCCTTCTAACTTCTTCCTCTTTCTCGTTTGTTTTGAATATTCATGTTTTTCGGAATAGTGATGTGATGGACACTGAACAATATGAATGTAGCACTAGAGTGTATGAAGTGACTGTTGTCTAGATATTCCACATTGTTCCCTCTTCGGTATGACTATTATCTTTGTATATTTCTCATGGGACTCTGTTCTCCTTGACAAATGTTTGTCAAACAGGAACTTCTTTTCATATCACTGAGGTATCTGTTCCTCATAACGTCCCATTAAGGCTTTCATGAGCCCTAATGTTGTTTTTACGACACATATTTCAGCTCTGTTCATTTCAGGGCCGCTGCAGTCTGCACATCAGCCAAACAGATGCTTGCGTACGGTCAATGATGCCGCTTCTGTGCCCCACAAAACCACTGGAGCGTGCGTGAGTGTGGCTGAATGCATGCATGAATACTGACTTACAAAATATCAGTATCTGTTCAGTTTTGAACAGAATGTTTTTTATGGACCTTTCGATGAGGGTTTTTTGTTGCAAACTTGTTTTGTGGTTTGATGTGTAAATACAATATGTGTTCTACATTAGCTTGCGTGGTTCTGTACAGGGATCTGTAGGTCATGTTTTTTCCAGCATTAATAAAATGAGGCTGGCTGGCGGCGAAACATTGATGCCTTTGTGTTTGTTATTATTTTTACACAACAAGACAAAAATGGTTTTGTGGGTTTTTAAATCAATTTACATGCTGAAGGACGTGGAGGTGTGTGGTGTTGTTGCACGGCTGTTAATCAGTAATACTCGTTTTTACGAGGTTTTGCAAATGCCTTTAATCAAAATTTGCATATATTATTTTAATAATCACGTGGCCTGTTAAATACCACGTAGTGCACAACTTAAGTAAGTGTTGAACCAAGGTCGTAAGAAAGCTCTGACATGGGCATTATTCTCTTTCTGGCTAGACAAAAGGGGAAATGATAAAGCTGCAAAATACACAAAAAAGAAGGCAACGGGACACGTTAAATCAATGACATCATTGCATCTAATTAAAAACCAATAATCTTTTAAATCCCAGCACTCATAGAGCCAAAGAGTGCTCTGTGCGGTGTGCAAAATAGTTGTCTCAATTGACATAAAGCTTAAACTGGTTATATATACAAATAGTGTTTCCATCTTCGTCCTGTAGTAGCCTGTTAACTGCATTCACAAAGTTTGAGACCAAAAAGTAATCTTGACTCATTGTGCATCATGCTTCTGGATTCCTTTATGTCTGTGTGTCTTCACCACCTTCAACGCTGGTTTCCTGTCATGCAACTCTTAAATAGACAAGAAACGGGGCAAATGCAACAATGTGTGCTCTGACTAGCAGGAACAGAAACTGCTTAGAAATCTCTCAGGCGGAGTCAGAGGGGGAAAAGAGACTCAGCACTCAGAGATCTGTGTGTGCTCCCTGACTGTGTGCGCATTGTTAGACAATCAGAAAAGATTGTCAAGCACCAATTTTACGTTCAAAATCTAGTTTCGAAAGTTCAATGGTGCACGGCGTGACACACTACAAGACCAGCGCCTTCGGGTCCCCACCCTCCCGCCCCTTGTCTGCCATGTCCTCGTCTCTGTCCTCCCCTCAGGTCCTTTAGGACCGTCTGGAATTCGGGCCTTGAGGGGGGGTTCTGTCACGGTTTGGTCTCGTCCATGTCTTATTGTGAAGTTTCGGGTTTCCCTGGGAAACTTCACTTCCTGCCTTGTCCTGTCTCCCCTTGTGATTGTCTAAGTGATTCCACCTGTTTCCAATCACCTGCACCACCCTTGTGTATTTAAGTCATGTGTGTCGCTTGTCTTCTGTGGGTTCGTCGTATGTCGTTGTTGGTGAGTTGCCGCGTTCACAGCCCGTTTTTAGCCCGTTTTTGCCCCTCGTGGCGTTTTTGAGTTTCCTGTGTTTTTTTTACTATTAAAGTCTTTTTTATTTTGAATACTCTGCGTTTGAGTTCTCCCTCCTGCCTCGCCTCCCTGACCCGTTTATTGTGTTTCACTAGAAACATATTGGCTGCTTTAAATTTAGAATTTGTGCCATTTCATCATCTTTTGTTGATTTCAAGTCAATGCAATGTTACTTTTTTTTAATTATTTGCAAGAACAACATTATTTCAGAAAAGTCTTTTAATTATTAAAAAAGCAAAACGTGATGGTGGTTGAGAGGGAGATATTTTTAGTCACTTAAAAGGAAGGTTAAGGAAGCGTAAGACAAGTGCTCCCTCTAGAGGGTTGTACTTGTCTTGACTATTAGGAGCACTGCTAATGCTCTGGAAAGATATCGTATTGAATTTCCTTTATGATTAAAAGCAGCAGAAACCATGTCGTTTGAATACCAACCAATGAAATAAAATACAGGATACAGTGAGAAAATCCTTTAAATTCCATTGACATTAAATGCGATCATTGAATCTGTTGCTCGAGATTTTAATGTTTGCATCTCTGTTGCATCCCTTATTTCATTCCTTTACTTCGTCCTTTATAATTTCATATTTTATCTCATATTACTTATTTAATGAAATGTTTGTAAATGTACATTTACAAAAGATGACTGAACGTTGCCAGGACGAACGCGTTGTTTCTGGACGCGCTGAGATGAGCCGGCAGAGGCGCGCGTGTTGTGTTGCGCCGGAGACGTTCGGTGACGTAGGACGTTACGGTCGAGCCCATTCAGCCTACACGCCGACTTGATCATTTCCAGGCCGGGTAGAACCCCAGCAACACCGCTGAACTCGGTTCAACCCTATGAAGATTGGGCTCTTTCAATCTCCATCCATCCTCTAAATAGACAACATTTTGTGGAACTATATCACCGTAGCTGATCAGAAGATACACCAAGTCGTTGAGTTGGTGAGTTATGGAGGCGGCCGGTGGCGTGAAATCTTACATTTTTGGCCGGTTTTCTCCCGCTGCCCAGTTTTATTGTTGCTTTGTTCTGGGCAGCGGCCATCTTTAAGCGCCTTGCCCTACATTCCCGATACCATTCTGGACAAAAAAAACAGAACGAACGGTTGAAAATGTTAACCTTGGTCAACGCTTTCTTATGAAGAACCCCCCTTCATAATACTGCGTCTTTAATACGGCCGTGCACAAACGCAAATGCTCTGAAAAGTCCCGGCCTACCAAGGTTGTTTTTGAAACACTAGCTAGACTGGAAGTTGAACGGCTAGTTTCTGAAAAAGCTGCGACTGGCGTAGCTAGCGAATGTTAAATAAGAACAAGTGCGTCTACGTGCTCGGCTTGGCTAAACCGACGATTAAACGCACGCGTCCGTATGTGCACAGTCGAATGCGTTTGTTTTATATACAGGCCAAAATATGATGTACAATTACCAAGAACCCTTGTGTTTACATAGCATCTGACTTCAGTAACCAGCTAACAGACTTGACTAGCAACAACACTTGCGGTCCCTGTTAATGTTTACATTCAAGGTACATTTAACGTTGATATTCGCCTTGATTGAATCATGTGCCAGATTAGAGATGGGCGCTTTTGATGCTTTACGTCAGTTGGAATAGATTTGGTGTTGTGCTGCGAACTGACTTGTCTCCGTTTCATGTACTGGAATTAGCATTAGCTTCCATTAAGGAAACCGAACCTAACGGCAGTTAACCTTAATGTTTAGGAGGTCGAACGTTATTTTGCTGCCATCCGCCATCGATATACTTGTAACTTGTATACTAATTTGTAATACTCGTTACGATTTGGTCGATCGTCTGAGTTTGAAATATCCATTTCAAAAGAAAACTAACGTTACGTCAAGGAATTTCTGACGTTAGCTGTCACGCCGTTAGCTTCCATTTCTAACCAAATTTCAACTAACACTAGGTTTGAAGGTTTTCTGGTCCATATATTTTTCTGGTCCATCAATTCTAGGGTTCATCTGAAATGAAAGTATATGGGGATGTCATCATGTTATAGTACGCTAAATCAAACTTGACGGAGGGACATTTTTCCTCGTAAATCGCGATAAAAACGCCTTTGCGGTGCCTGAACGCAGCGGCCTTCGATAAGGCTACGTTGCGGGCTGTTCGGTATTCTGATAAAAAAAAAAAAAACATTATTTGCATAGGCTTTAAAAAATAGATACAACTAAAAAAAATCAGCTATACAAAGAAATACGAGCTTTTAGCCCACATTGTCGATGTCTCGTCTCCATCTAACGTTATGTTGTGGTAGTAAAAAAAAAACATTTTGATTTACGATTAAAAAAAATATTCTTTGTTATGTACAACACGTTATTTCATCTTGTTTAACCGCTGTTGCTTTAGTTTGCTTACGGCACAGTGTGGCATATTTAAGTGTGTAGAAAGATATCAAATCATTCTCCTTCATTTTGAAATGTTTCATCCTGTCCTGAAAAAAAATATTCGTTATCAGTAACTTTAAATATGAGCTCTATTGGTAAACCCGACGAGTTTGTTTTCGTTATGTTTCAATTTATTATACACAGCGTTTCGTACTTTTATATATTGTGCCACCTTTTAAGCTGCTGTAGTAATTGCTGGGGGTGGTTGCATAACATTAGATCTAGTATGAATGTATCATGCGTGAACTTGGGATAAACACATTAGTCTATAAGCTTAACTTGGTGTTGAGTGCGTTGTTCCAACTTCAACGTATGGGCCACAATCCAAGGATTTACTGCAAGCATTTCATTAGCTCGTTTTAGTTTGAGTAAAGTGTTTATTTGGATGATTGATCATTTCAAAATATTTCGGTCGAGGTATAAAAACGTTTCCCCCCTTTACCATTCGTTTTTATCAAGCCAATCATGTGGTTGCATACCATCTACTATTGACATAGAGCGCGTGTCTGCAGCATTGGCATTGGCAACAAACTTGGTTGTTTTATTCCACTATTTCCAACCACCTTACTCAAAGTTAATTCATTTTATTGATGAATCAGCTTTGACCCTTTATGTACTACGGAGATTAAATGCAAAATGAATGCAACCAAATTTATTTGATTCTCGCACAATCAAAAAATTAGTCTGGAGGACTATTAGAAGTCGAACATGCTCCACCTCGAAGGTTGAATTTCTTTTCGTTTTCTTCCTAATGAGGTCTGTAATTGGGGTTTACGTTTCTTCTCCTACTGTGTTTGCAGAATCAGAAGGCACTGGGAAGAGGCGCAAAAAAAAATTTCCATACTAGATGACATTACATCGCAATGTCCGATCGTTTGGGGCAAATAACCAAGTCCAAGGATGGGAAAAGCAAGTACTCCTCACTTAGCCTATTTGACAAGTACAAGGGAAAATCAATAGAAAATCAGAAAAACGCAGGTAAGATTGATCATCTTTAACTTAATTACTATCTCTTGTTGCTGTGTGTGAATCCCATCGTAGGTCTCTTTCCCATTGCTTTAAATACCTTTTTCTTCTCTCCCAGTAGTTCCGCGACATGGCTTGCAGAGTCTTGGCAAAGTGGCCGCAGCCCGGCGCATGCCCCCACCTGCTCACCTGCCGAGCTTGAAGTCCGAAAACAAAGGAAACGATCCCAACGTGATTATTGTGCCAAAAGACGGTACAGGATGGGCGAACAAGCAGGAACAACCCGATCAAAAGAGGTAAGGGTAGAATGGTTAAAACACTTTAAACTACCCAATGTAAAACTTCAGCTACAGGTAAACATTTTATAGTTCATTTTAAATATAGATCTTTTCTAGTTTGTTTTCTTCTGTTTTCTCAAAACGGTTTGATTCTTCTAGGAAAGCAACGTCTGGTCAAAAAGTGAAATAAAGCTTTTGGCCTTGTGAAAGTTAACTGTCTTATTATCAGAGATAGTTGTTGCCTGGAAGTCCAGTCCGTCAGTCCAAGGTTTTGTGTTTCCGTTCTCTTGTATAAGTCATTGTGCTTATAGCACAAAACTAACCCTAACCCTTTCTTTTTTGTTTTCAGTTCTATTGCATCAATACCACAGCTGCCGGAGTTGCAGCCACAGCTGGCTTCACAGAAATCTGTCTCCAATCTTCAGAAGCCCTCACCGGTAGCCAACCAGGAGGTTTGTATGCATTGTTTCATTTTTCCACTTCACGAGGATTAACTTCTGTCTATAATTTTATTTTAGAGGAGCACTCATCAATGCACGTTAAGAATATTATGAAAACTAGTATAAATTATGCTGGAAAACTCGACATACTGCACCTTTTGTGATATTTTGCAAGTACCGTAGACCGCCGATGTGGGAATGCAGTCTTTCTTGCAAGATACAGAGAGGATGATAAATCGGTCTTCACTCGTGTTTGTCCTGTTCCATTCTAGCTAAGAGAGTCAAGATGGAGTTGTTTTTAACCACATTTTGTACGGGTAGAAAAGACAAATGCTCTGTCTCAAAGGCCAAACGGAAAGTGAGCTCATATTAGGCCGTGACTCTGGTTTTCTCCATTTCCACAGAACACAAACACAGGTGGACCAAAGCAATGGGCCCAGCTAAACGGAAAGGCAGTAGAGCAAGATGGTAAGTCACTTCGGAGTGAGGTGTTTTTTTCTTCTTTTTTTAACGATGAATAATTCTGTCCAGCTTGTGACCCATTCTTTTGATTGCATTAAGTAGACTAATGTTTGTCTTTACTGTAACTCCTTTCAATGAACCAGGTTTAAGGGCCTCAAACCGACTTCAGCCCTTCTCTCACGAGGAATTTCCCACGCTGAAGGCAGCTGGAGAACAGGACAGGGCTGGCAAGGAAAAAAGCGGCTTCGATCCGTCGTATGGGCCCGGACCAAGCCTCCGCCCCCAGAGTGAGTTCAAATGAGTTCATATGAAATTGTCCCACCATCTCATTGAAGATATTGTTTGTCAGAAAGGAAATGATTAAATTGGCAACAGGATTGCAGAGGGTAGAATCAAATGATCTCGCAAAACGCAACAATGGCAGGTGGATCAAGTAAAAGAAAGCGGCAAGGGAAGAATACAAGTTCATGAGGCCCCCATTTGGGATGACCCTGATTAGCTTTCTGGTCTTTTCTGAAACCCAACTCCGCTAACTTCCAGATGTGACGAGTTGGAGGGAAGGTGGTGGCAGGAACCTTCAGCCCTCGTCCCTAACCCTCGGCTTGCCGGCGGATCCCGAGGGTAAGATCACTGCCCTGGGTGAGAACGGCAGCCCACCCGCCTCATCCCACCCCTCTTCTGCCACCGTCACGACCTCAACCAGCGTAGTGACGGCCCAGTCCCCAGTCCTCGACCCGAAGGAGCTCTCGCTGCGACCCGGCCAGCCTGTCCGCAGAACCGTCCCTACTGCTCTGCAGTACCAGCTTCATCACACCTCAAATGCCGTCTACCATGACATGTTGCCTGCATTTGTGAGTACTATGTGACTCCTTTTTTTTACGTCATATTTTGGATTAAAAGCTGGTTCGCTAATTTGACAGATTTTTTTTATTTTTACTGCTGTTTAGATGTGCTCTAAAGACACACGTGAAGCCCCAGGTACCGACCACGTTCCTGCCACTGTAGCAGCTCCAGCCAGATTTGACAGCAAACCCACTTTTAAACAGACTTACGCCAAACCTGAACTTGTCAAGTAAGTACTTTCACAATGTAATGATTTATTACCTAGTTTGAGCCATGGGGTTTGCAACGTTCTATAACCACTCATTTGGAGCGAATTCCACATTCATCTGAAAAATGTGATGGAAGCCAGACCACATTTGGGCATCGACAGGGTTCTGGTTTCCATTTTGTCTTCCCTATGTAGCGTTGACCAACAATGCGTGTAGAAAGCAAAAGGGGCCTAGCCTTGCTAGAAAGGCAATCTTGTAAACCATCAGCTGTCGTTCAGCTAACGGTTTAGACAAGTGGCTAATTGTGAACCACATCTGTCTTCATTCAATGGGGTCCGGCTAATTCTGTCCTTCTACCATCTCTTATTGCAGTGGAGACATGAGAAGAGAGAACCGCTTTGTTCGCGCTTCAACTCGACCCTCTTCTCAGCCCATTCGACGGCCTGGTGAAAGGCCGCAACGTCCAGCCATCATCAATCCCGAGGACCTGAAGGACCTGGATGAGCTTGATAATGACTGTGAGGATGGGTGGGCAGGTTAGTACGTCTCTGACCTGTGTGAGTCACCTTCATCACGCTCCTATAGGAGGCTAAACATTTGACTCATTCTGGAGGAGTTTGTGCCATATTAAGTTTCCTCTTCATGTGAACATTTATTGCCACCAGTATTTGAGTGTGATTTATTGCTGAATTAATCATATGCCATCAATTATTACCACGGCGTGCTCCGATTACACTAAGAAATGCAAATTCTGAGCACAAACCCCCTCATGCAGTACTGTTGAGTAATATGCAGCATCTACTCCTCTCCTTTGCCTGCATCCATCCAAGATGATAATGAGGGAAGTTACTAGTAACAACGATCAGTCAAGGTATGCCGGATAAATGAAGATAAAGATTTGTATTCTACGTACCAACAAGTCAAGGCCAGACCATTGATCCTGCTCCAGCTGCATTGATAAGATTAGCTTGTGTTGCGTTCCATAGCTCAACCAAATGACTTTGAAGAGATCGCGATCTCGCGTTCTAATTGACACGCTCTCGTATGATCTTCCATCATCCCATATACCTTCTGCTGACTGTTACTTTGGGATTTCTCTAGGACTACATGAGGAAGTTGACTACGGTGAAAAGCTTCAGTTCAGCGACGAGGAAGACGACCACTCCGGTGATAAAAAAAGGCAATGGTGAGATCTCTTTCCAGACGGCTCATTAATACTCAACAATAGTTTTTTTTTTTTTTTTTTTTACATAATTTAAAGGATTCTGCTTTATTTCAATTTGTATGTGTTATTCTTTTTATTTTATTTTTTTTAGGACTGAATGGGAGAGGGAGAGAGAGAACCTGATTTCAGGTGAGGTGCCTTACCCTCAGGAGGGCACGGAGGGGAGCTATTCCTACCAACCTCATCATCATGAGCAGCCTAGGAAGACCAACAGCAGATACCTCCCTACGGACACCCCGGTAACTACGCTCAGCTTTGTTTTTCCACTTTCCCCTTCTCCTCCGCTGAGATGACATGTCTAACATGAATTTATCATGCTGTTATCTACAGCTTTAACACTTGGTTTTTTATTTCCTCCCTGACTGTGGGAGGATAAGGCAACATTAAAGAGAATATGAATGGCAGTGTGCCTTCATACACCCTGAAGTGAGACTGTCATTGTGAATACCACGATGACCTTGCAGTTACCATAGTGATATGTCTGACTACTTTTCCCGGACCATGCCTCTCGTTTCGGTTTGATAACAACCGATATAATAGAAACACAATTTATTTTAATTTGTCCCACCCCCCCCTAAAATAAACAAGTTGGGTTGCACATTTGAGGTACAAATTTGAAGTCTTTGAGGCTTTAAAGTTGTCTTGGAAGGGCTTGGCGGACATTGTTATTGTCTGCCTTCAGTCCACGGTGCAGCTCATGCTTGTCCTCCTTCAGCCAGTTTTTACAAGTTTCAAGGGACTAACTGTCTAACTTACGCATTTTCTTAAAGTAAAAAATAATTGAATCGGTACACCTAGTAATAGTAACACCTCTAGCATGCCCGCTTTAAAAATCCTTAGATTTTCATGGTCACGCACAGGGGAATAGAATATTATTTAAAGTGTTCTCTTTAAAGGAGACGCTATAGATCTATTTGATAATCTACAATATACAGCACCCCCTTAAACCGCCTCTGTTCTGTCTACAGGCCCTGCAGACAAACCAAGGAGAGGCACTGTCTGACCAGGAAGATCACCAGCGTCAGTCTCAGGCCCCAGCAAGGGCAAAGTATGTGTCACCCGACCTGCTGGAGGCTGTTGAGAGAGCTCGCAGGCGCCGGGAGGAGGAGGAGAGGCGCGTCCGTGAGGAACGCCTGGCGGCCTGTGCTGAAAAACTTAAAAAGCTGGATGAGAAGTTTGGTAAGATTGAAAGGCAGACATCGAGAACGGAGGATGGCCAAAAAGAGGGAGAGGGCAAAGAAGTTCCACTTTCCCCAGATAGGGAACCGACTAAAGGCCACAATGAGAACTGGCAGTACAGCATTAAAGGTAAAAATGCTTACAGTAGTTTACATTTAACTTATCGCAGATAGTACGATTCTAAGCATGTTCCGTGATTAAATGATTTCCAGATGCAAGCGTGTGTCCCCAAGACGCCTCTCCTGGCCACAGTTACCGCGATGAACCCGCTTTCTCTAAATACCGTGTCACTGAGGATGACGGCCCAGAGCCCTCATCCCCCTCCGGAGACTACAGCGAACGCCATCCCTCCAAACCTGTCCCACCCCGCTTTCATCAGCAGCAGCCCCATCAGCAGCAGACCCATCAGCCCCATCAGCAGCAGCAGCAGCAGCCCCAGCAGCAACCCCAGCATCAGCATCAGCAGCAGCAGGTGAGCACCGGCTGATGCACCTTTTAACCTATAAATTCTTAATCCAAGAGTAGTGCGTCAATGTATCAGCGACTGCCTTGTGAGAAGAGGGCTCTCATGAGCTCATGGAAGCATGTCTTCTCCACTTGCAAACAGCCTTGTAAAGGGTGTTATCATTGTATAAAGAGCACGAAATGCACTCTGTAAATGGCAGATGTTTATGCAACATTTCCACTTTTCCATTCACATCGAGTTGGTTGGGCATTTATGACATGTCACAGTTGATGATGGATGAATTCTACTTGAATGGCTTGTTGGGACACATGAATAAAACGGAACTGTTCCACTATGACTTTGGACAATGGAAGATAACTTTTTGACATGGCTTACTCTGACGTCTCACAGTAGCTTTAGCTTAACGTTGGATGGCTTTTTTAAACCGAGCAAGGGCTGTAGCTTTTGTGCACAACAATTTTATTTGTTGCATATATTTTACAGGAACAAGTATACAAAATGCAGCACTGGCAGCAGTCAGCTCACCCGGCCACATCCGGCTCGAGCCACAGCCAGCGAGGCTACTATCCCCCACATGTTCTCGGGTTTGACCCCCGCTGGATGATGATGCCGCCTTTTATGGATCCCCGTATGACCCAAGGACGATCTCCTGTGGACTACTACTCCGGGGCTGTCCACTCTTCAGGTGAGCAATAATTTGCTGTTATCTGTTATCACACTTTCACATCGGTGTTTTCTTTTTGATTTTTTTTTTTTTTTTGGTCATTTTTTTGTGATATTCTAACAGTGATTCTCTTCAGCAGGAATGATGAAACCCATGATGCACCAAGACCACCTGAACAGCCCTGGTTCCGATGAGGGGTGCCATTCAAACCTGCTCCAAGAGAGGAGAGCACCTTCCACCGAGCCTTACCCTATTTGGAACCAAGATGGCTACCCCCTGCGCAGCTTCACTCCACCTTACCAGAGACCGCACGAAAGCCTGGACAGTGGGCAGCGAGACGACAGGTCGGTTATTGTGTTTAAAATATTAGAGCATGTGAATTTTGCACGTTCTCTCATTATATCTGGCCTAACAACTCTTTACTACCATGTGTAACCACCTTTTATTTGTACCATTTCTTTCCCCACAGAAGTGATAAGGCCGCCCCCCAACACGACTCCTATGAAGAGAGGGCTGGTGAGTGCTTAACCCATCCCCGCGATGATGTCCCCCATCATGCCTACCAGAGCCGCGGCCCTGACCGAGAACACCACGACCAAGGCCTGCCGATCGCTGCTACGAACCACCCCTTTAATCAAGCCGATAGTGATTACCCGAAACAAGACACCCGAGTCAAGCTTCAAAGGGACGCCGGTGAGTCTCACGACGAGACCACGGAGGCCTCAAAGGACAATTGGAAAAGAGATGGAGGCCAGAAACAAGATGGCGGTCTGAATGTCCAAAGCCAGTGGGCCGAGCCCAGTTCCAGTTCCAGCGGTAGTGTCAGCCAGCCATCTGAGAGCAGTGGACGCACCATGACTCGCAGAACGGGACCCATCAAGAAACCAGTACTCAAGGCCCTTAAGGTTGAAGATAAAGAGAACGAGAAGCCGAAACCTGAGCCAGAGGAGAAGCCTGTCCCCTACCGCTTGGAGAAAGAAGTCCTTACCAACGTCTACGACTTGAAGAAAGATAGCCAGCCTGCCAGCAACAGGCGCTCGGCGTCACCCGTTATTGACAAACATCCCGAAGAGAGACAGCGCCAGTCCCCAGCTCCCACCAAGACGGAGAGGCCCCTGAGCACCCATAGCGATGGCGCTCCCAAAGAGAACCCATGGGACAGCGGCAAGAACCAGGCGCCTAGAGAGAGCCAGGAAATTCGGGAGCCTACGGCACCGCGGCGCAATAACTGGATCTTCATCGACGAAGAACAGGCCTTCGGCGCGGTCAGGGGAACAGGGAGAGGCCGCAGTCGGGGTTTTAGGGAATTCAGCTCAAGGGGCGGTCCCCGCGGTGGCCGAGTTGGAGACAGTCTCCGGGGGGCTTACACTAACAACCCCCCCAACAACAGCGGGGTGCAGCGGACCGGCAGGGGCCGAGCAACCAGGGACTTTGTAAAGGTGGAGGAGTTCCAGAGGGGCAAGCCGCGCAGGCGCAACGTCAGCGAGACCTTAAGCGAAGCCTCGGAGTACGAGGAGCTGCCCAAGAGGCGCCGCGAGAAGGGGTCTGAAAACGGCGACGGTTACGGCGACTCGGCGGAAGTCCGCAAGGCTGATAGAGACTCTTGGAGATCCACCAAGGTGTACACAGACGAACAGGCCGCCCCAGATTCCAGAGAAAAGGCCAAAGCCGGCAGGGGTGGTTTCGGAGGTCGCGTGCTGCCTCCCAGGCTGAACACCACTGGAAGCTACAGTCGCGGCTTCGGAGGATCCAGGGACATTTCGACATGGAGGGGCCGCGGGCCGCAGTTCACTGGCACTGCTGGCTCCATGCAAGAAAATGGTTATGGTCCTGGCGGGGAGTCCAATTACTCCCGCCAACCCCCGGTTGTTGATCTCGAGGCTCTCAAGTACCCGCCCAAGTTCCCTGGCTCCTTCACGGAAAATGGCACAGAGGCCGGTGAGGGAGAATACTACTTTGACAACGACAACCCCGACAGGCAGTTGATACGAAGGCGCCGTCCGCCCCGTCAGGACAAGCCGCCGCGCTTCCGTCGTCTCCAACAAGACCGGGAGCCGGGCTACAACCAGTGGACGAGCGAGGAGTACGTAAACGGGGACTTTGCGAACCCCTGGCCTGGCCGCCCCAAAGGCAGCGGGGAGGACAACTGGCCCACGGGACACTACTCCGGCGCACGGCCCACTCAGCATGGTCAGCCGGAGGAGTGGGAGACCGGATCCGAGAACAGCGACTTTGACTGGCGAGAGAAGCGAGGCGGCGGCCCGGCGGCACAAGGGCACGGTGACATTCCCCCAGAGTCTGGCCACAGCGAGCCCGGCTCCGGAGAGAAGAGGGAACAAAGCAAGAGAAGCTTCTCCAGTCAGAGGCCTCTGGTGGAACGGCAGAACAGGAAAGGAGAGCCGTCACTGCTGGAAGTGAGCAAGATGGCCCGTGCGCCCGATAACTGCCCCGCCTCCTCCTCAAACCGCAGTGACAGTTGGCAGAATGGAGGGGCTTCTTGTAAAAGGTGAGGTGAACTGTAAACAGAATTTTGACGTTGATGTAATTGTCTTGATACTTTCTCAGTGTGTATTAATGAGAATAAAGCATCCTCGATTGGAGCCGTGAGGAATTTATTTATGCTCTAGTTTCTTGCTTCCAGTCTGGTTGTTATGGTTACTTGGAAACCGGCCACACGCGTTTTATCCTTTAGTTTTTCACTTGACTCAACTCTAACTTATACTCTCAGAGAAACTGGACTGGACACTGATCTCCATTTGACCGTTCTTCTCCATTGTTTAAGGACGTGCACATGGTATTTTATGTCATATATTTTTTCTCGGATGAAGATGTAGCTCAGTTTCAGGGGCTAGAAAAGCTTCTGTGCCTGACATTATAGTTGGCTGCCAACGCCTGTGATTGAAGCCATTCGGTCTCCATTTGTTTCTTGTGCGTCCCTCCGATGCCGATATTTGGTTTTAAGATCCAAAATATATCCTTCAAATCACCGTTCGTTTCATTTTATTTTTTTGTATTAATACCTCCTTTTTCTCCACTGGCTGTTTTTCAGCAGAAGCACAGACGAGTCCGGCCCGGTCTACAGCATAGAGCAGCCAGAGAACCGCGAGCCCAATGAACTTTCGGGCAAGAAATTGGATAAGGAACTGAAGCAAGGCTCTACCAAGACGGAAATAACGGAACCTCTTTCCCAGTATGACCTCAGCAGCTATCCAAGTGAGTCCAATTAGAATTTGAATGAACTGGTCCCGCTACATTTCTGTGTTTCTAAGACGGATTCTGATCTTGAAGTAAAACTATGATGCAGTTAATATTTTGCATTGATTGTGTGCCTTTTTTTGTAGTCGAGAGGGACTCAGGGGGACCAGTTTCAAATCCAGATGGATACCAGGATGCCTTGGCCAAGAAGCAAAGACGCCCACAGGAGGACGACCGGAGGAGGAAGGAGCAAGGGTCTACTGTAAGTCAGCATATGCTCCCTCATCACACCGGGGATAAACACTAGTTATATTTTCTGAAGCTTTTGTGTCGTCTGTTTGCTCTACAAGGTTCCACTGAAGAACAGGACTATCTCCTCCAAGATACCGCCACGATTTGCAAAAAAGCAGGGAAGCATGAGCATCGAGCAAACGGAGGAAGGACTGTCTTCCAACAACCTGGGAACTGAAATCTGGGAGACAAACAGCTCAGGTAGCAGATTTAGAGCATCTTTGTGTTTTCATTGTGGTGCATGTTAGAAAATGGCTTTGCCTCCTCAAATTTTACTCAAAGATTACTTTGTTTTAATGGATTTCGTCAAATGTCATATTGTTTGCGTTCGCCACTGACTGAATTCTTTTTTAGCTCTTTCAGTGCAGTCTTCAGGCGGGGACTCGTGGACTAAACAGGTGTCATACACTGGGAGCGAGCCTAACTCTGAGGTACTACAATGCAGTTGCTTATTGGAACTTACACCGCATATATTCTCTACCTACCTATTCTTTAAAATTGATAAATAATAAGTCTCCAACATTGAAAAACGGCAACCAATCCCCGCCTTGTCTTTTCCCCCCCGGCCAGGACTCTGATGCTGGCCCCGAGCAGACTAAGGAGCAGCACAAGCCGGGGCCCATTGGAAACGAACGCTCCCTGAAGCACCGCAAGGGCACCGAGAGAGTCGACCGTCTGGAAGGTGACCCGATAGCGCCGGTCAACGGCGTGGACCTCCACGTGGACACGGTGCTGCCGGGGCCTCCCATCGAGTTTGGTGTCAGTGCCAAAGACTCTGATTTCAGCCTACCGCCGGGCTCCGCCCCGGTCGCCATGTCCAATCCTGTCAACAAGCTTCAGGAAGCCCTTTCCACCAACGTGAGTGAATGCATCTGTACTTGGCGGTGGCTCGTAAATAGAATAACTAGTGGTAATTTAAAGGCATCAAAGATAGATGTGGCAATCTATGCATTTTTTTAAGATGAAATGGTGGACTAGTAACAAAAGATGTACACATCAGACTGATTTTGCCCAAACCACTTTGTTTCTTAACAGGCGGCCCTCAATCAGAGTATCACTATGCTGCGTTCCACCCACTTGCAGCCCGGCATCAACCTCAATCCCATCTCCTTCCCCAGTGCTGACCTCACGCTCAAGGTATTCCAATCACAATTCAATTCCAACAGAATTCTATATAGATTTACAACAAACTGTCAGTTTCAGGAAAGGAATATTGTGGAAATGTCAAAGCAAAAACTGTTATTCAAACAAACTCCTCAACCGTTAATGTTTTTCCTCTTCAGATGGAGTCTGCACGCAAAGCGTGGGAAAACTCCCAGTCCCTGCCCGAGCAGGGCTCCCCTGGCGGAATCTCTTCCGCGGGTCAGCCACCCTGCAGCGTCGGCTCCTCCAGTGGTGTTAGCTACAGTTCTTTTGGGGGGGTTTCCATGCCTCCGATGCCTGTTGCGTCAGTAGCACCTTCCATGTCCATGCAAGGTAACGCTGCGTTTTATTTTCTCTATTTGACGAAGGCTTCATCTTTTGAGTGGAACGAAACTGAAAGCCTGTTTTCCCCTTTTTTTTTTTTTTTTGTAGGTAATCACATTCCCCCATTGTATCTGGATGGTCATGTTTTTCCTAGCCAGCCCCGCCTTGTACCCCCCAACATGACCCAGCAGCAGACTTACCAACAGGTAGAAATACACACTCACGCACACACACACACACACACGTTTGTGTTGTATCAGAATTGTCATCATGTTACCTTTCTTCATCCATTCAGGCGGCTGCAGCCCAGCAGATCTCTTTGCACACGTCTCTTCAGGCTCAGGCTCAGTTGGGGCTTCGTGGAGGTCTACCCGTGTCCCAGTCCCAAGAGATGTTCAACTCTATTCCCCCCTTCAGGTACTGCCCCCTCAAGCTACCGAGGAGTTTCCCAAGTTCACCGTGGTCATGTTGTCGGTCTCATGCACGTGGCACCACTGTGTAGTTTAAATATTTTCCTTTGGCTCATTCTGCTGCTCTGCTGTGTCTTGTTCCCTTCAGATCCCAGGTGTACATGCATCCCAACCTGTCACAGCCCAACCCCATGGTGCTGTCAGGTGGCGCGCCTCTCAAGGGGCCCTACTCTGCTTTCCCTGGCATGCAGCCCTCAGACATGGTCAAGACACAGTCGGGCTCGCACTCGCACTATCAGCCTATGAACGGTAGCCAGCAGCTAGTCTATGACAGCCAGATGAACCAAGGGCCCGGTATGGGTTCCTCCCAGCTAATGGACTCTCAGCTCATCCAGGTTAGTGGACTGCTCAAGCGCTGCTTCAAAACTGCTGAAGACTCTTCACGTTCCTTTTCATAAGCCTTCATGGCACAATTGGATGAAGTGTGTTTACATTAAAGCCCTTGTTTTCACCAGGTGACCATGCCCCTACCTGGCTCTCAGCTGCGCTATGGCTCAGCTCAGCAGCACCTCATCCTCCCGCAGTCGATCCAGCTGCAGCAGGGACAGAACCTGTCAGTTGGGGGCCCGCGCCGAATGATGCCACCTGGGTCCCAGCCCGGAGTCATGACCGGGGGCCGAGAGGTGTGACTTACTGATCTGATGATGCTCCACCGAAAACGGCTCTCTGTTCATTGATTAGTACAAAACTGGACACTTTTTTTTTTTTGCCTTGACAATACGTCTTTCTCATCTCCCAATTCTCAGGGCTCACAGATGGAAATGAAAGGCTTTCAGTTTTCGGACAAGCCCAATCATTCCCAAGGAATGTCCGCGGGGTCCTACAGGTGAGTAAATGGTAGAAAAAAGACGGAACGGACGGAACGCTTTGCTCAACAAATGCGGGACGGTGAATCAGAAAGGCACACTGGAAATGGGTGCAATAATGTATTTTACTTTCTTCCTCCCCTCTCCTCTTTAGGCCTGGTTCCGCCAGCCCCAGTGGGAAGCCCTCGGGTCCTGGGGGCCCAATGGCACATTTTGCGCAGCAGGTATTTTTTTTGTTTGTCTTTATGTTTATGTACATCCTGCATCTGAGAAATATTTTCAAGGGTTCACCTTTTTAAGAGTTCTAAATTGAAAAATATTTGTTTAACACATCCTCATTTTCCTCACCTGACATAATTTACTGTTGAAATACAGCACCAAAGATTCTGCAATATTTTCCCTTTGAAATTCAAAACGGGCCCGCTAATAATTCCTGTTTTCATTCCCCCCTCCTTTCCGGGGACCAACAGGTGATGCACATGCGCCCTCCCCCCAATGGCCCTTTCCCCAACCCCATTCAGAGACCAGTCATGCAGGTCAACAAGCCTGTCATCATTCGCCCCCCCCCTTACCCCAATCCTGGTCGTGACCTTTCCCACTCCACCCCTCCCTCGGTGCCCGATCCCTCTATTAAAGGGCCAGAGGATGGCATGAAGGTGAGCCACCCACTATAAATATAGGTAATTTATTTTCATCCATTTTCTTTTTCTCTATTTGCATTTGTGTGTTTTGTTGTTGGCATTTGACTCAAGGTGTCGATTTTAAGGTGGTAGAATTCAAATGTTTTGAAAACTAGTTGGCGGTTGAGTAGATTTAAAAAAGGCTTCAGAGAGGAAACTGAATCATTCAATCTGTAGTTTGATGTCCATGTTGCATTTAATGGTAAACAAGGTAAAGGTATGTTATGGATAAATGAGAATGTGTCCTGTATTATTACCCTGTATATGTCATTATATTGTGTAGCTTTCCAGACAAATTTTAAATAAACTGCTAAAATTGACAAATTACACAGATGATTAAAAGTGTCACTGTTTGCAACAAATATATTATAATCCAAAAGCTGAGTACTGGCCTCGGGCGGTCGGTGTTGGTGCACAGATGTTTTGTTTTCAATGTGCTCTCTGAGGCTCTCAGTAACTCTCCTGCCTTTTTTGTGCAGAATAAAACCACGCGAGAAGTACGCAAGGCAGTGGGCGAGGCCAAGAAAACATCCGGGGCCATGACCAGCAAATTCCAGGAGCCCCCGCCCTCCACAGGGCACGCCAAACCACCACCCCGCTCTGGCGCCATCAAACCCCAGGCTGTCAAAGGAGAGGAGGGCAAGGCATAACAATGGACCTTTGGAGATCCTCACCACCCCTCAGCCTGCCATCACAAGCCCCTCGTCCAATGCGTGAGCCTCCCAACACCCACCTCGTCCCCAGGCTCCGTGGGAGGAGGGGCTCGCGCGCAGTCATCATAATGAAATACCCCCCCTCTTGAACTATCCGAACTGGACACTATTATTTCACACCAGGTATAGAGATATATAAATATATATATAAATGTATACATAGACACACGCAGTCTTTTAAACAGATCTCTTCAAGGTCCTCTTTAATTTATTATTAGTCACTTTTAAGAGATTGGTAAAGAGAAGATATTTCCGTTTTGTTTTCTTTTGTGCGTTTTTTCTCCCGAGGTGGAGAAAAAATGGCCAACTCAGACAGGTTTATAACATTTTGCCAAACTGTATTTACTCCCTCTCTATGGACTATCTGTTAAGACCAGGCAGACTCTTAATACATCTAAGACAAGCAGTCTGTTAACATTTTTTTTTAAATGAAATTCTAAATGCAGTGGGGCACTTTTTGTCATTTTTCATTGACGTTTTTGCTGGTAATAATAAAGCCTGGAAAAAAAATATATCCCCCAATTTGTGGACATTGTTGCATGTCAACATGTCAAAGGTCAAGTGAATCTCTGGGCTACGGAACCTCGCCCGGGGACTGTGGGAAAACTCGGCTCTGTTCTTTCACCCTTTTTTTTTTTTTTTCTTTTCTTCGTTTTTGCTCGCTCTCTCTTCTGTATGTAAATTTAAAACTAAAAGTTGGGACGTTTTTACCAAAATCATGTTGCTTCCACGGAACTTCACCGGCCTTGTGCGGCGTGTGCATGTGACGTGCTGAACGTGTGTAGACTTGCGGGACACCTTTTTAGAACAGCGTGCCATTTCACAAAGACTGTACCTGAACTCGGCATTCAAAGCGCTGCCATCGGCTGTGTGGATGTTTTTGCTGAACACAGATGGCAGCAAAATTTCTTGGGCTCATTGTGAAGTTTTTGTGTGGGCGGGGGGGCCGGGGGGGGGGACGCTTTGGCACTTGCTGTAAAGGTGACTCCCACCGCCTCTACTCAAAATAGCTTGATTTGAAATGTTTGCTTTCTTATTGCTGTGTTTGGGTTGTAACGAATCAAATCCGTTAATGAACATTCGATGTACGTGATTTTTACATCCCTCAGTCTGGGACGTTTTAGCTTTTGGTCTTTAAAGGCTCTTAAGTCTTTCTCTAATTCCGTTTAAAATCCCGCTTAACAGCACTCTGGAGACCTTCGAAGGAACCAATTCGCCAGCGTTTGGTTAGTCGGCGTCTGCTCTCTGAGTTGGCACTAGCAACAAATGCAGTCTAACTATGATCCCAAACAGGGTCCAATTAACTTCTTTTTTTGTGTTAGAAGCTAATGGATCTCAAAGGAGGTGTTTAGCATTACTTGTTGAATACATTTTTGGCTTCAGCTTTGTTTTGTGAGCTCTGCAGTTCCCGAGGACTACGAAGGACTTTTAAATTGTTCTATTTGAAAATGTGAAGCTGCTGGAATACTTTTTATTTGTAACACACGTTTTTTGGAACCCACAATGCCGATGTCCAAACTGGTTTAATGTTAACGATAGTACTGCTTACCATGACGCTCCATAACACTACAATTGTTGCAATTTATCTTTGACAATATTTTACTGTACAGTCGAGCCTCGTCGGCGAGGGTAGGCTTAAACCCACGTTTCATTTTTAGATATTGTGGCACTATAAAGGATTTAACATTGAAATGGTCACTGCTCTCAGAATGGACTGCTTTCACTTACAAGGTTCATCGGGCTTGGAGTGTTTTGTTTTTTTTTGCCTCTCATCCCTCACCTCAAAAGATCCCGATGCTTCTCATCCCCGTATGTGCACCGAATCGTCGCCCTGACTCTTTTGTTTTGTACTTCTAAGATGCATATTTCGTTTTGTTAAAGGACCAGCGCTTTAATAGCTGATCCAACATTCTATTTATCCTACTTGATCTTTATCCTTTCAGATATTTGGTCATTACTCTCCCTTGTTAAAAAAAAAAGAGCTTATTCAAAGAAAAATAAAGCAGTTGTGATTTCTTGAATGTACTGTTGATTCTGTATTCTTACTTTGTCATATTAAAACCATGCATTGAATTCTTGTGAAAGCAGAGGTTTTGGGACCCCGCCTTCGGGAAGCATTGCTACTTTAGAATCAACTTTAAACCAGCCATAAAACCTATATTTGATTTATTATTCTGTCCTGAATACATTTTATAATCCATGGAGAAAACTTCATCTAGTCGCCAAGTTTAAACTGCGAGGATAAAATCGTCCTTTTTTCAACATCACATAAATTGGGTTCACTTATGATCTGTATTATGGGGTGGATCGGTTTGGTCACTGTTTGATAACAAACCCTCGTGTATTTCCGGATTAATAACGCAGCTGAGAAGGAAAAAAAACCTGGTTCTGTGACGTCATCGACATCAAATTCCCTGGATTCTTTGCAGGACGAAGAGACTTGTCGGGACGAGGAAAGTTTTCCATCCGTGGCCAGACGACATTTGAAGGTTTCTGCGTCAGATAGAAGGTAACTTTTTGTGTTTGTCGACTCGACTTTCGGAACCATTTTGAACTTTTTTTCTAACCTAAAACCGAGCCAGTGGTTTGCTTCCAGTGGGGATGCACGTTGCTTTTCTTCATCTTGTGGTTTACCGACTCTTCTTGGGGATTATATAGCACGTGCACATAGCTTAATATTGAATATTTTAGGGTTGGATTGCTGTGTGTTAGGGTAAATCTTCTGAAATGAATGCACATCAATCACGTTGGAACACTGTAACCAGATGTTCAGTGGTTTTGTGTTCCAGCTGCGAGATATTTCGGGACGGTGGCAAAAACAAATGTCGTGGTTTAGACGATGAGCGTTTTAATCGGGATATTTGTATTAATGTGTCTGAGAAAACACCGTACGAACAGGTTCCCTATTGGCCATTCGCAAAAGAAAATGAAAGTCGTGTCTCCCTCTGGTGGTTTTACCTGAAAGTGCAAGCCAATCCTTTAACAAGTTGACCTCAAAGCAAGCCTGTTTCTTAAATAATAATAATAATAATAATAATGAGTATTTATATTGTTCTTTTTATAGTACTCAAGGACAGTACATTACAATCATAGAATTAAAAAAGCTATGCTTTTAATTCTCAAATTAAAAGCAGAATAAAATAATGTAGAATCAGAACTAATTATAAAGGGCCTCAGTTTGTTTCAATATACTTCAATAAAAGGTGTGTTTCTGTGACCCAGGATGGCGACCAAGGCTGGCGTGAGGTCTGCTGAAGGCCTGATGATGATGCAGGAGCTCGACGACCGGCTGCAAGAGCAGATTGGCAAACTGGAGCATGTTCGCCTTGGCGCTGTCGAACTGAAGGACAACTTGTCCGGGGTAGGTTATGTCTATCTGTAACCTAAACACTTTTTATATCAAAAACAAAATTTCCCTTGTGGTCTCTTCTATTCGGACATTTTTTTCTCGTGAAACAGAGCAACAGCGATCTCACCCAGTCCATTGCTGACCACCTTGAATGGTTGGCTCACTTGTCACAGCGAGTGGAGACTCTTCACATGAAGACAACCGCTTTTGTTCAGGTGAGAAATGGACTCTGGTTAATGTGAAAAGGAAGATTGCCAATAATCCGCTCATCCTCTTCGAGAGCACAGTACAGGAATAAATTACATTGTGTAGTTGACTTCATGCCTCATCTATTTCCAGATGAATCCCAGGCCTCGCACATGGACAGGAAAACGGAGTTCAAAAAATGGCTACCGATCTGGACGCCCCCGCCAGGCCGAAGACGCCCAGTCCGAGTACGGCTGGTCTCCCGTCCGCGCCAGAGCAAACAGTGACGCTGCCTCTGAAATGTCGTGTAACTGGTAGTAATCCGGTGGGTCCAGTGAGTTTGCAATCAGTGCAAAAATATTGTACGGCTGAATCGATGCTGGAAGACTAAAATCTTTGTACATTTTTTTACCTGTGAAATTCCGCTCATTTAAAAAGTTTGGAAAAGTTTGACATTTAGTAATAGTTTTCTGTGGCCTCCATTAGTCGAACACTACATTTTAAATAAAATCATGGAAAATCCTATCTGATCAGTGCGTCGATTCTATCTCTGTTCTACCTCTGCCTAAAGGTGGCGATATTCACCTGAACCATGTTACCTTTACATTTTGCCTGAATAGAAAAACATTACCCAATACATTAGAGAAACCTATTCCAAATTACTCTACATGCAAATCTTTTACTTGTTAGTTTTATGATCAGATCCAACATGTTAAAGACGTCGTACGTTAGTTTACGGATCTGTTCAGTTTTCATTCTGCCACTGTTCGTGTGTCCGTTTTAAATAAAGCTTTGCCAGATCGCGTAGGTGGCCGTTCGGGAAAGCAGCGTCAGTTTAGCTATAGAAACACCGACGTACCTTCTCTTTAAAAAAACAAACAATCATTTTGAAGTTATTTTTTTGTATCCATATAAAATATTTTGCGTGAAGAACCCCTGGAAACATGGCAGAGAGTGACTGGGATACCGTGACTGTCCTGAGGAAGAAGGGGCCGACCGCTGCCCAGGCCAAATCCAAGCAGGTTAGCATGGACTCTGTCTGTGGCGTTTTAACGTCTTTTATTACGTCCCTTTAACGACGGGGGCTTTCAACCTTTCCGGGTTGCTGGTTGTACTGAACCCCCGAGTGAACGGCCGGTGGAGGTTGCGTTTGTAAAACGCGTTAATTTCTACACGTGGTGGTGCACTTTAACGTCCCTCATGCGCCGTGGTTTAGTTCAGCTAAGCTAAATTAGCTAACGCTAACAATAACAATGGGCAAGTTAAAGTTAAACGACAGTTAACTCAAAGTTAGTGTATTGCTTTTTTAGTCCTGGTTCATTTAGGAGCCTCTATCGGCTATTCGGACCTCAGTGATTCACGTTATCAGGGAGGACCCCGTGTTGGTTGAGCACGGTGTGCTTGTAACATTGCACGGTGACCAAAATAGCAACTAGCTTAGCTCGCTAGCATTAGCCAACCAACCTGAACAAATAGTTTAAAAGTTTCACCGATACAACTATTATCAAACGTCCGTTGACTCAACGTTAATCACAACTAACGCCTCTACACAAAGAAAGGTGACGTTATGTTATTTTTTTTTCTGTGATGAGACGTAATGTCCAACCGACGTGCATTATGTATTGTGATGATTGCTATCAAAACATGAAACCTTAACACAACGCATGTTGAACGACCATGCTGCAAATCGGCATACACCTGACGTCACTATAGTAACCTTTAGTTGTTCTAATGTGACGTTTGAATACGCTGTGGCGTGAAGAAAGGTGTACAAATGTTACCAGAAAGATCAAGCTGTCAGTTTGATTCATGCGTCACACCCAGACAAGCAGATTAGTTTTTAAAGTTACATTATTTATAACAATAAGTCAATCTTTATGTAGCCTGTTCATAATGTAATGTACAGTCTATGAATCTGGATTATGTTTTGAAATTTAAGATGTCCATCTTTTCTCTAGGCAATCGCCGCTGCTCAGAGACGCGGGGAGGACGTTGAGACATCCAAAAAATGTAAATTGATACCGTCTGTACAAGCGTGTAAATTTCAAGTAGTAACTGACGAGAAACGGACCTCAAAAGCCTTGAAATAATTCAACATCTTGTGCCGTGATAATGCAAATGTTGCTCAACTGCCATGACTTTGATCCACGGCCCATCACTCAGGGTCCGCGGGGCAGAACAAACAGCATCTCGTGACGAAGAACACATCCAAACTGGACCGTGAGACCGAAGAGCTGCACCACGACAGAGTTCCGCTGGAGGTGGGAAAGTACATTCAGCAAGGCAGACAGGAAAAAGGCCTGACCCAAAAAGACCTCGCCACTGTGAGTACAGTTACCTTATATTGACATACAAAAGTTGCCGTTGGTCGTGCTGCTTTTAATGGATGTTCTTGCAGGAAATGAAGATGATCAATAACAGAACATTTATTGTCCCTTTTTTTATTGTGATGACTTACCGATGTCCAGCCCCATTTAGCATAACGCCTAACAACTTGGTTTAATGCCAAGAAAGTAGGAAGTAGTCAGCCACATGTCTGGCTGTGAGATATGTGAGGTTTTTCCTCTAATGAATACAATATCTTAGGTATGTTTTACATAACCATACACGTGGCCATTTCTGCTTAACTACTTTAGAGGTTCAGCCACACTGTTTTCCATGCATAAGTGGTTTCGCTGACTTGTGTTCTAACTGAAATTTCTAAATAATTTATTGAATATCTTCTCCTCCAGAAAATTAATGAGAAGCCTCAGGTCATCGCAGACTACGAGTGTGGGAAAGCAATTCCCAACAACCAGGTCATGGGCAAGATAGAGCGTGTGATTGGTAAGGAATTGTGTTTTGCAGAAATTGAATGATGATCAATTGCCAGTTGTATTAAACCTACTGTCTGTGCGACCCGTTTCAAAAGTAATCTTCAGGACTCGGCGTGTGTGTGTGCGCCAGGCTGAACCCGACTGCGACACTTCCTACAGGGCTGCGCCCGTTGTGCTAGAATCAGCTGTAGCAAAACGTAACGCATCATTCATCTCGTCTCAACAGGGCTGAAACTGCGTGGGAAGGATATTGGCTTACCCTTGGAGGATAAACCCAAGAAGAAATGAAAACAAAGCCTCGAAAATCGGCCCTTCCGTGTCCCACCTTTCCCCGTTTCTGGAACCCTTTCCCAACCTCACTTCCAAGAACCCATGAAACCTCCCCTCCCTCCCTCCCTCCCCCGGGCTGATCTCACCTGTGTCCTGCCTGAGGACCTGGTGCTCCACTCATCGCAGGCTGCATACCGAAACCGTTTCCTGACCACAAAATCCATTGAACGGTTGAGCGTCACAAACTCAACGTTCTGCAAATCTTCTTTTCACCCCTGTGTGCTTTGGCATGATGAATTTCACTTTTTGATAGTAATGTAAAGTCATTTAAAAAGTAGAATTATTTTTCATGACCAAGCAAACTAGTTTGACTTAATTGTGAGCATGATTCCAAGGCCAAAGTGCTTGACAGCATTTCTCTCACATTCAAGACAGTGGGTAGATGTCATGACAGTGTTAAATTGTTTTTAATACTGTGCTTTGTTTTAATTTAAGAAAAATAAAGTTTGGCAGGTCTTGACCTGAGTGTGCCTTTTTAGCCGCTGATGTCGTGACAAATAGGGGCCTCAAACAGTGCTATCGTAGCATGGCACAACAAATCAATGGTTCATAGTGACAAATGAGAGAATAAAGGTGCAAAACCTGAAAAATATATTTTTTTTATTTTATGGCTTTCTTATTACGGCAAGAATTTTATAAACCAACCACATTTTATATCCAACCTATTTGGAAAATGGAGCCACAACTAGAAATCTAATGGTGTAGTGTTGAATTCAACCACTAGATGTCAGGATACTACTAGAAATATGTACTACATAGGCCGTTGATTAGTCACTTCTATGGCGCGAGGCTGCCTTCTGTTTCAAATTAAAGATTAATGGAGTTTATTATTGCAGAATCACCAAAGCAGCACAGTAAAAGAAAGCGCCATTGGGACAGAAGACATTCATTGGCTTAAAAATTAAGGGAAGATCGAAGTACATGCAAAGGTGTCTAAGTCCAAGTCCTCTGATCCCGATTATACTATCGAGCCCTAAGGTGCCAAACCTGGATTGGTAAGATAAAGCCTGTGGTGCCCCGGGTACATCTGTAAATCAATGTGGTCATTGATCGAATGAAATGCCTGAAAGAAATGTAGCAGGCAGCGTGGAATAACACCGCGCACCATGGGAAGATGGTTGCGTGGGATGCTGGGTGTTTCTTTTGATCTTTGTGATGTGATGTCTGCTGAACCCCTTTCCTATTTGCACATTTTGAACTTGTAGGCAAAGATGAGCTGTTACAACATTAACAATAAATGCTCTAGGAATAAGAACGCAAATTGTCGAAAATCAAAATATATTTCTTTAAGGCCATTTGGAAAGTGGTTTTGAGCTTTGTTTAGTGGTAAAGGGACTTAATCCATCGTCTAAACGCACAGTACAAACGAGTGGGCAGGTTGTTGCAGACGGCATTGAGCAGGAACCAACAGGCCAAGAGGTCAAACGTGAAACAAGAACAGTTTGTGGTCGGACGGGAAGCTCTTTCCCTCATGTGGAAACTCTCCCCTGTGCTAACCAGCTGACACAACATCCAAACTTCCAGTGGGGTGAGTGGATAAGCAGAGGTTAAACACGAGCACCATGTATGGTCATGGATGCAAAGACAAAGAAAGAAATAACAGCCATGGTATTTACAAATTAATTACGGCTCAGTGGAAAGCGGTGACTTTGCAGGGGGGCGGGGCTGCTGTCATCACGTTCTCTGTGATCGGCCATCCATCCTTGTGAACACGGAGCGAACGGCCGGCAGGTTCTGACGGCAGCAACCGGCATTCACACCACATTCATTTTCTTTGTCCTCTCTGGTCCCGCGCTGAAGACGATGTGCTGGGATGCGTGTTTGCTCAAGTAAAGTATGCAACCTCCTGAGCACCGTTTACTGGAGCAACAAAGGGCCTTGCTGTTATTACCGAGGGCTTATTTGTATTCTTGCTCGACGAGCTGCTTCACCCGGCCTGTGTGTATGTGTGTGTGTGTGTGTGTTTGTTTGTCTGTGTGAGGGAGAGGGAGACTGACATGGAAATGCCATTCCATTGGTCAAAAACCATAGCAACATAGTTCCACCTATGACAGGGGCGCAGCCAGTGGTTTTGAAGGAGGGATGTGAAGCAGAACGTCACGTGGGAAGGGGGGGAATGGGGAGGGATCGGAAGTCCGGGGTCTGGTTTTTGGCCCGAGGCTCCAAACTGAAATTGAGATGCAACTACACGTACAAGTTGTTGTGTTGGTCCACGCAGCGCTCTCTGTGCTTCCCACACAACAGCAGCTGCTTCTCTTTCAGCCGACTGGAGCTTTTTGCCCCTTTGAACCGGTTAATTTTCTTTCCAGTGTCACAATTTTCCAAATTGCTTTAATCTCACCACAAATACTGTAGTGCATGTGCAAGCAGAATAGACAAAGCGCTGCTTGCACAATGTATTTGGGGAAAATATGACTTGTTACTTTTTATGTAATTGTTAAAAGTACTTTTGTACATGCAAGGTATTTAGGAGTCGCTTGCTTGCGTTGCAGAGGCTGCTGTTAATAAAATGACTAAAGCCGCTAAAGGCCCATCAATAAAAGCATTGCATAAGAACTGACCCGAACACCAGCTAACACTGGGAGAAAATATATGCACAGTTTATTGATAGATGCAAATAGGTGAGGCACACACAAGATCATCAAAATCAATAATGTATAGTGATGAGATCTGACCATGTTTTTTTTCTCTCTCTCTCTCTCTCTCTCTCTCTCTCTCTCCTCTCTCCCTCTCTCTACACACATCAGAAACGTCAGTGAGTCATGGACTGAAAACTGGGGCAGGCGGTTAAATTCTTGACTTTATTAAGAATTCCTCTGTTGAAGATAAAATACTCATGAACTTGAAGGTCGCTGGAGGCTGAAAACAGGCCCAGCTGCTGCGGCGCCAAACGAAAACCCAAATAACTTCATAATCCACACATGAAAATAAACAGGGAAATTCCAGTGACTACTACAGGATAGCAAATCGTATCATAAATATATATTTTTTTAAACTCCTGTATATATTCATGGCTTTTTAAAGACCTGCATTGGGCTCATTCTTCTTCTAACATCATTTACAAATTACTGTACAAAAGGTGTTTCTAGAACATTCAGTGAAAGGCCAGTTTCACAAAGGACGAATGATCAGTAATATTTACATTTTGCTCCTGTGCCACTGTAACATATACAAAAGAACAAAAGGCACTGTTACAAATGTAAAAACATGTAAACATATACCGAAAGTAACCGGAAGGGTAACCGGGCGAGCGATCGACGCCGTTGCCGCTTCGTCAATTCAATCAATATCAAGTTGTTGGACAGTGTGGCTCATGATGAACTCAAACCCAAAGCGGCTAGAATGCAACGCTGTCTAACGAGCACTGTGAAACTAGCACATCAGTATTCACAGAGCGATGGGCCTTATGCAAGTTCCTGTGGATTGATTCCAAGACAATTGCAACAGTTTGGCGCTTTGAGCTCATGAATAAACACGACGGAGAAAAAGGTGCAACTGACCTCATGTTTCTATTCAACTCAAAAGTTAGCTGCACATTTACGTAGATACAACGCAGCGTTATTATCAGAGCTAACAAGCTAATAGAACCCTGGTTATGAATTATTAAGCTGTTTTCAGTAGGTAAAAAAAATGTCATAATCAATAATTAATAAATACAAACAATAGAAACTTTGGTAAGTGTATTACAGGATTATGAACACTGTTCATATTCTTCCTTTTGTACACATGCATCACTGGCACGATGTGTGTAAAGCCGATGAGTGCGTCTTTTTATTAGTTTGTCCGCTTGTTACGGGAACATTTAAAGACACGTGACTCTTCACACCTCGTTTATTTGCCGAGTCGAGAGTCCGTTGGTGACGTCGCTCCGCGGCTCTCATCCAGGCAGCGGTGGCGCAAGCAGGTGGGTTTAAGTCCCCAGACATTAACTCAACTGAAACCATCGGCCTCTCTCTCTCTCTCTCTCGTTCTCACCACGACCTCGGCTCCGCCCACTCGCCGGACCGCCTCGCAGCAGGACGCCGTCACTTCGGCGAGTACAGCAGCTCGGCGGTGTGGCAGAGGGACAGAGGGTGAGCCGAGGAGAAGTACTGGCAGCACAGCCAGTCCTCCAGCTCGGCGTTCCTCTCGGGCTCCAGCGACCTCTCGGCGAACTTCATCATCAGCAGGGCCCGCTTCACGTCCAGCCAGTTCAGGAGGCCCTCGTGCCGCGCTCCGCCGACCAAGCCGACCGCCTGGCCGCGCCCCTCCCTCTGCTGCTGCTGCTGCTGCTCCATCAGGTCCCTCCGGGGCCCCCACAGCAGGCTCTGCAGGACGCGCTTGGCCTCCTGGATGTGGATGCGTTTGATGGGGTCGGGTTGGAGCAGCAGCTGGGCCAGCCTCTGGAGGCCGGCGGAGTAGAGGGACAGCGACGGGATCGGGGGCAACTCTTCGCAGCGGTAGTCCTGCTCCTTCAGGGCGGGACTCGCCTCGAACGGGTTGGCCTGGTGGAGGAGCTCGTAGATCAAGATGCCCGTCTGGAACTCGTCAAACTTGCGGTACTGCGCCGCCGACAGGATCTCGGGCGCCAGTCGGGCGTGGTCGCGCTTGACGCGGGGGTCCCCGCTGGCGGAGGCGGCGTCTTCGGGCGAGCGGCGCTTGGCCTTGGCGAAGTTGCTGATGAGGAGCCGGGGGAGGTGGCGCTGACTTTCGGCGCCGCCGTTGCCGTTGTCGGCGGCGGCGACGGCTTGCTGGGGGAACTTGGAGGGCCGGTGGGGCAGATGAGGCACCAACAGCAGGTTCTCGAGGCAGAGGTCGCGGTGGGTCACCCCGTGCTCCTTCAGGTGCTCCAGGCCGTGGCACAGCTGCAGCAGGAGGAAGCACACGCGGCGCTCGTACACCTCCGGCTGGCTTCTGTGGAACGCCGCCCACTCCCGGACAAAGTCGGCCGCCGTGTGCCGAGGGATCTCGGAGGCGATGACCACCACGCGCTCCCGTTCCGCCTGTTCGACGGGCGCGGGCGCGGCCGGGGGCAGGGAGACTTCGTCGGAGGGCAACATGCTCTGGGGGACGCAGGCGAGAAAGTGGCCGCAGTCCTGCTGCAGGTTGAAGTGGGGCGGCATGCTCTGCAGCACGGACAGGCCGTACAGGTGGCCCTGCTTGGCCTCCACGGACGGGCTCTTGCAGATCTGGAGAGGGGCGGATGAACACAATGATCAGCGGGAGGAAAGGATTAAGGGAAGGAGACGAAAGGGAGGGGGGGAGAATGGTTCCCCACACAGAGACCGGAAGGGAGTGGAGCCAAGAAAACCTAAGAAAGGGAATTCTTGGGCGAGGTCAACGTCAATTCAGTCTCTGGTCTCACTGCGGTGAAACCAATGGCTACCACGCAAGAGCTTAGGAGAATGAAAGACACTCACCGCCAGAGAGTTCAGTCGGCAACACACCGGTGAGCGCAGCAAATAATATACGAGCGCCACCCTTTCCGAATAACACGATCAACGCCGAATTCATATTATGACATGACACGTCGTCTTTGAGCTGGATGGGCTTTGTCTGACTCTAAATCCTGCCTGGAATGTGAAGATTAATTGGGCCTAGAGATGTTAAGCAAGGCTGCGGGCGCCAGCGCACGCTGTACAAACAGGCGCCGCTATGAGCAACACCAATCGGTTTGGGACAAAGGTTACCGAGCGTGAATCCACACCCTTCTTCCTCGTTGTTTACACTGGCACCCGGGAAAGGATTGTACTGTGGGTTCTAAGAACAACCAAGACCTCCGCCCGATCTGAAGCGCCTCCCTCTGTCCTCAAACTGTCAAAAACGTTCTCTGAAGACGCAAACTTCACCCGCTGAGTAAATTCTTCTTTAAAGAATAAAGATTATCTTAAGTGGGCCGAGAGTTGCTCTTTTCTCACAACAACCTCTGAGTGGACAGAATAAACCCGACATGTACACAAGACATAATTGACTGATTGCTTTTTTTCTGTCACCCCCAGTTACCGCGTTGAACAAATATGAACCACTTTCACGGCAAACGCCCCATATGATCCTCACATCCCATCAGGCCCGGGGCTCCTACCTTCACGGCGTAGGAGTTGCTGGGGTCCGAGGCGCAGGCAGCGGAGTAGTACACGGCGTCTCCCGAGTTGCAGCTGGGCTTGTTGGACGTGAGCCTGAACAGCGACCAGTTGCTCTCCTCGAACCGCAGCGGGTTCCTCTGCGAGCGGGTGAAGTGGTCCTCACATTTGAGGGCCAGGCGCCGCAGGGACTCGGCGTACAGGCCCCCCCAGCTTGGAGTACACGCCCTCCCTGCTGTCCATGTTGCTCAGGAGCGTCTGGAGCTGCAGGCCGGAGCCCGAGTTCGGCGCCGCGCCCGGTTCCGAGGACGAGAAGGGCGCGCTGAGCTGCGGCGAAGAGGAGCAGGTGACGCTGCTCCGGCAGTGGACCCCCAGGCGGCCGTGGGTCTTCAGCGGCTCGTCCAGCGTCCGCGACCTGGCGGGGCGGGGCTCCAGGGACTCGCTGGAGGAGAACATGGGCCGCGGGTCGACGGGGCTGGACGGCAAACTGGAGCGGGGGGAGGAGGAGGGGGCGGCGTCGGCGGGTCGACACACGTTGCTCTCCGAGCCGCTGAACGGGAGCCTCGGGTAGGCCCGGACGAAGGGCCTCCCCCTGGCGCTGTCGGGAGCCGACGCCGTGCGGTTGAGCATCTTCTTCTCCGGGAGCGGGGGCGGCTCGGTCGCCGAGGCGACGAGGGGGGGGGGGCGGGCGCGGAGACCCCGGAGCCGAGGCCGCGGGGCTCCTGGAGAATGGGGAGGAGCAGGACAACCGAGTGGCATCCCGATAGCCTGAGAGGAGACAAATAAAGGACGTCTAATTTAAAAGGTGCTGGTCATAGGCATGTCCTTCCTGGTCTTGGCTCAGCCGCAGCAAAATATGTGGAACAAACCGGTGACAGAGGGCCGTTGGGTTTAATTCCTGACACATTGCTTAAACAGAATGAACCAACACGAACCCAACAGTCCTCACAGACTCTGGATGTATTTACCACATTAGATTACTACTACTTACCCTTCCTGACACTGGTTACTGCTCCTTGCTTAAAAACAGCTGGATCAAAACATATTCCATCCAATTATGATCCATTTGTAAATTAAAGACTTAAAGTAAGAACTTGACTTGACATGACTAGAGGAGACAGATACTGAGATAATTGACTGGTGCAGTCTTTAAAACACTGCTTTCGCAGCGGGGGGGGGCTATAAACGAGAAAAAAAAATTGTAGGATGTAGCCAAGCCCTTTTTCCCTCGTTATCAGACTCTATAATTATCTCTTCAAACAACATTGTGTGGGAAGTTACAGTGTCGATGCCACAGAGGATACTTCAAGGTTGAAAACCATTTAAAAACCCAAGGACCCGTGCCACTCCTTGGGCTCAATGACTGTAGGAATATTAAACTCATTATGACAACAAGCCCCCGGTCGGAAGAAACCGGATAAGTGTATTTTCAAAAAGGGGAAGAGATAAGCTGACAGACGCTGTGGTCAAACCTCGCAACGCTCCCTTTCCTCTTTTTTATTGCTGTTGCGGAATTACAGCGTGACGAAGTTCAAACATACGAACATAAGGACACGCCTGTAAAACTCTCCCAACGAACAAGTTGACCTCATCAGATACGGCATCAGACGTGGGCAAAAGGCCCCCCATTTAAATGTCTCTTATAACACGTGTGCCAGTGTTATTTACCCGTGTCCCCAGTCAGGTTGTCCGTGGAGGCCGTGGAGCCCCGAGCAGACGGAGTAGGGCTCTCCGCTGGCGCTTGTCGGCCGCAGCGATCCAGCTCCACGTTGCTGCCGCTCATCTTGCTAGAAACTCTGATGGAGGGAGGAAAAAAACGGGATAAGTGACTACGAAGGAGGGGGGGGCTGACATCACTGACAACCGCCTGCGTGTCGGAGTGGAGCGTCCAGCGCTCGTTCAGTCCGGAGGTTTTCCGCTGAAATGCATCCGTGCGTAAATGTGGAACCACTCCACTTCCCCCTTCTTGCTTCCTCATTGTGCACTCCGTATTACTAATGCGTCCACGTAAAAAGAGCACACTTGGGTTTCATGTGACGCGCAACTGGAGTAGTTTCACTTTGTAATTCAAGAGGCACATTTGATTTTGTACTATGTCTGAAAAGAAGGCATACCACAAAAACATTTTAAAAGGTGTAGCAGAAAAACCCATAGGTGTGTTGGATTGGGCAAGTGTGCGTCTTATTCTCATTCAACTCATTCTCATTTCATTTTTAAGAAAGATTGAGTTATTTATACCTTCAAAAGTCACCCCTTGCAAGATTTCTTTCTAATTGCTACAGAGAGGTTTTGCATTGTCCTTATTCCGTTTGCCCGAGTGGCACGACAGAGACTTACAACAGCAATGAAACCTGTGCATGACTGGACTTCCTAATCAAGCTGACCAATTAGCTTGAGTGACAGCCATTCACTCGTCTCATTATACACGCTAATGGCTCAGGGAAGCAAGGTCTAATCCAATCCCTTCTTCCCGCTTTCCACTCCTCCCTTGCAAAAATGACTCCTTGTCCATTTATCTGCTGGCCCCCCTGCCCCCCCTTTAGCTGACTGCCCGGGTAGGTATTCTCCGGGCAGTCAGCTAAAGGAGCCGCTATCATTTTACAGACAAAAGAACGGTGCACGTGGTGGATTGGGTGGTGGGGGAGGAGGGGGGGGGGGCACTCCAGATCGCTCAGATTTGTATCCAAAACAAGAGATTTTCCTTGGCGAAAGAATGCCATCGCTTGCTGCGCCCGGTGGGAGGATGAGCGCGGAGGAATGAGCCTCCTGAGCGAGGACTTGCAGAAAAAGACCTTGGACCGGATTAGGACGCATGCAATTAAATTCTTTTCTACATACTGTGTAATCGAATGGTTCTGTACAGCAGAGGAGGAAGTCTTTGTAAAACCCCAAAAGCTTTGCCTGATTAAGAATTATTTATTGTAATGTCAGGCAAGGAAGTTACATACACACACACACATTATAAATATCTATATATAGATAGAGAGAGACCATATTTGCAGTTCCTTTTCTGTTGACGTACTAACAGTCTGATCATTTCAGCTATGAAATCCCTGATCTACAATCTGAAAAAGCACCATCTATCAGGATTTCTGATCGGGTTGCCCAGTTTTAGTCTCAATGTCTTGATTGCTCACATCCTCAGAGGAGATTTAATCGCTTCCTTTGGAAATACAAAGTATACGCGAGCCACCGTGGCTTCCTCACTCCACCGGTCACACGTCCTGCAGCCCAGCAACGACACTTATTGGAGCTCGGCGGTTCGTATTCTAAATCTAGGTTACTATCGAACAGGATCTGTTGACGCACATGCTATCCGGATGCGTTTGTGCGGTATAAAAAGGTGTGCGACGGTATCTGCGGGCGTATGCAGCTCGGAAATACAGCTCACGAGCCATAGATAGCAGTGCGAAGGTTTTAACGTGAGAAACAAACTAAACTGCAATGTTGTTGCTGGATCAAGTTCACACGACCGGTTTCACTTCCTCCTCACTCCTTTTTAGGGCCGTCCGCGTTGTAAATATATTACAATATGACAAATAATCGTATGTAATGAAGGAGTCATTCCTTTCCCATGATCAGAGGCTAGTTACCGTGGCTCTATAGCCATATTAACTGTCTTTGAAACACACATCCATTAATGCTTGGCAATCGACCGTCCTCTTGTCTTTTGCAAATTCCAGCCTTGCTTTGTTATCTTCTTCACTGTCAGCTATCTCCTAAGTATAAGCCACTTTCATTCATTTGCCCCTGGCACATCCGAGTATCACACTTTGCTCTTCACTAGTTTCACTTCAACCAATCCTCATCTTAAAACTACTTCAGTCTCACCAAAAGAATGGACTTGATGAATAACAGCAAAAAGATCGACCTCTCAGAGCCGTCACTTTTTCTGCACACACAAAAACGGAAATACAGCCTACACTCCCCTCCACCGGTCTCCTGATAGATGCGCAGTCAACACCTGCTGAGGACACATGAGAAACAGAAGATGCCATCGGGTGCCTACCTAATGCTGGAGCCGCGAACGGTCCTCGTCGGACAAACCGGCACCAAGGTGCCCTCCGGATCAGACCGGCGGCTTCCTAAAGCCCCCGCCGCCTGCAGTAACGCGACCCTGGCTGCACACCGGTCATACGTGTATTTAAAGTCCCTCTCAGCGAGAAAAGCAACAGCGTCAATTAGATGTGCACAGATCTGAGCACCCGCATCTCATACATGGCAGCAGTGGCGGCCAGGAGATGCTCGGGGAGAGGAGGAGGAGCAGCGCGTCTAAGAACGACGGCGTGGAGGGCAAAGAGGGCAACTCGAACTCGGTGGACTTGAATCCCCGTCGGCTGATCCACGGATTCTAATTCCATCCGTGGCAACCGACTTCCAGACGGGGGCGGGGGGGGGACAGTTTGGGAGTTGCCGGCGGCAACAATCTGTTCACTAAAGCCCCTCCCCTTGGCAACATTCAACGACAAAGTGGCTTCTGGAGAAGTTACACGTACGTGCGAGCGACCCGCCACCTCGTATGCAGGTGGACCTGTTACGGGGAATAGAGGACGGGACGTTTGGTGCTTTTCCACTGTGATCGAAGACTCCGGGAGGTTGATTTTTCCAGCCATCTGTGGCTTTTAAATGATTCAGCACATCAAAATGCTGCTTCCATACACTCCACACACAAGATCGTCAAATAACGAATGCACCGAGTCACACTTAAATACACCAAACCCGCCGGTGAACTTGGAAAGCCCCGACCGTCGCTGGCCGGCTCGAGGTGCGTTCCCACATGTGTCACAACAAGGTGTATTTTTATCGGCGCAGAATGTCGGCAATGTCATAACAGGAGAGAAGGGTCCTCGCTAGAATTACCACAAACACGAGGGCCTTTGAAATGTGACGAGCCGTCTGTGTTTTTTGACAGTGAAACACTCCCACTCGGCTTCTGCTGACCCGAGCGGCTCAAGATGGCCGAACATCTGTTTGTCCTCAGGAAGTCGCAGTTGTCTCTCACACCTCAGCATGTCGTCCCAGACCAAACAGGTTTAATTTTGAGGAGATCATCTGATCCTGTAACCACTAATAACACCAGACCTCGTCTCTGATTCTCTTCTGGTGCAGCTGACCGCACAGTGTATTCTCAGCCCCCCGCAGACTCAGGTCAAAGCACTTGTGCAAATGTTGCTGCTAGTAAATTGCAATTTAGATTCGGGAGCCCTTAGTAGAGTCAGGTGTGGGTTGAATAAGGGAACAGGAATTATTTTGCACTTCCTGCAAGTGAAGCAATTAAATATTGTTGCAAAGCCATGAACATCAAGAATAGAAAGAATTCTCTAGATGAGATATTTTCCTTTATTTAAAAGATGCATTTGAACGTCTACAAATTAAAGCTTTGTCTCTACTTGTTATTTTAAGGGCAGTTTTTTTTTTCTTTACTGTTATTATGCTACAGTCAAAACTAATTTACAGCAACGTGACAGAGCAGGGGACTACTTAACAGTCCCATTTTGTGTCTTAATTAGAACTGAAAAAAGCCACACTACTGGCATGAATGGAACAAGGCATGCATTGAGGAACGTGCCGGAACAGTTTGAATGATCACAAGCTGCAAGAATGGAGGCTGTTTCAAGGCTGAATAATGGTGCCGTGAAAAAGGAAGGCACAGTGAGATTTACACAGATGACTGCAGTAAGACGCAAACATATGCAGAGTCACAGCTTATATTCCATGAGCGGCACTAGCGCTACGTACAGTCCCATATGCAGTTATACATTTAGACTAAGGGCAAAATGTTGAAAGTGCTAAACCAGAGAATTTAGTGCCACGGCTAAACTTACAGTCCCATTAGCTCTCACGCAAGTCAGAGGTAAGCCTGAAGGAAAGGCACGCAAAAATAATGGGCATCTCACTTTTGATAAATGCATGGCATTCATCTTTCAGCAAGAGTTTAGTATACCAGTGTGTAATTAAACCTCTATTAGACTTCTTTTATAATGTTTTGTGCTGCATTATAAATAATAGTTAAGATGAACCCTTTCTTCAGATTGCTGGTATATTTAGTGCGCTTCGCCCTCAATCAGCATAAAAGCTATTGTAAGCAATCGTAAATAGCGATTAGCTGAAAAAGGTCAAATCAAATAATATTTCTGGGATGGAAACAGTAGGCAGTGTAATAATTGAATGCATAAAAGCCTTAGAAAAAGTTATCTGTTATTCCTACCTGTGCAGTTTCTTGGGTGGGGGCGGTGGTGCATTGGGTTCATCGTTGGCGGCTCCCTGTCCTGCTGCCAGCAGCTCTGGTGAGCCACCGTGCAACGGTTGCTTGGCCGGCATGCTCCCGTTATGCTTGTCCTCCTCCTCTGCACCGGTGCCCTCGCTCTCCCCCTGACAGGCACCATTGTTGGGTGCAGCTGGGGGGGCCGTGCCTGGCTCTGTCATCGAAGGGGGGCCGCTCTGGGTCTTGGAGTCCCTGGCCTCCTTCCAGACGGCAGCCCCATTTACCAAGCTTGTCACCGGGGAGGTTGTCCACGGTTTGGCAGCCAACTTCTTCTTCTGCCTCTCTTTTGTCTCCCTCTCGTCCTCCTCCTCTTCTTCCTCTATGCGGCAGTTCCAGCCAGAAACGTGGTGGTGGGGCTTGAGCCAGCGTTCAGTCACTGCTGCGCTGTGGTTCTCAGGCTGGACCTTGAAGTGGCCCTCTCTCGCGGAGACGAGGAAAAGCATCGGGAGTTCAGGTAGAGGGACGGAAGACGAGGTGGACGGTGAGAGGCTGGGAGCGCCCAGTCTGGAGAGATCGGGAAGAGGGACGGGAGAAGACATGGACGGTGAGAGGACGGAGGCGCCCAGTCTGGAGAGATCGGGAAGAGGGACGGGAGAAGACATGGACGGTGAGAGGCTGGAGGCGCCCAGTTTTGGGGAACGGGTGGTCCTTTTCGGGGGAATGGGTGGACTAGACTGGGGCTTGGGGTAAAGGGTTGGGCTAGGGCTGGCTTCTGGGGTCAAAGAGGGGGCGCTGTGGCTGTGGCTCGGGCTGGGCCATTGGAAAGCCGGACTGCTGGGGCCTTTGCGTGCCGTGGGGCTGAAGTGGCATTGGGTGCTGATGGCAGAATCCGGACTGCTCAGGTAGAAAGTCCTGTTCTCTTCTGTGTGCGCGGCCATTATCGTGATGGTGGCCCGGTGACTCTCTCCTGGATGCTCGGGGCTTTTCAATGAGTTCTTTGTCTGGTTCGGGGACACAAGCTGTGATTGCACCCCGTTTCCTTGTGGCTTGCGCTTTATTTTGCTGCTCTGTGCGTAAATGGGTTCTGAGTCTAGTTGTTCATTGGGAGAGCTGGGAGCCGACTGTAAGCTGCCCATTGCCGTTGGGCTTTGGGGACTCCCTGTCTTCACTTGTCTTCCTCCGGACCCCTCTGCTCCAAGAAGTGAATCTGTGCTACTTTGGTAAGAACAAGAGGAGTCCGATAGGCTGTTCTGTTCAGAAAGGACGGGCGGAGAGTGGAGGGATGGCGGAGGGTTGTGTCCGATGGTGTCCGCGATCAAGGCCGTGGTGGGGATCGTGGTAGAAGTGCTGAAAGTCTTGCTTGTAACGGCAGCGGTACTACAGCTGCTGATGCCATTGCTACGAACTGTCGTAGAACTGGAAGTGACAATATCCACAGAAAAAGGCATCTCCACAGCTGCTAGATGGGACTCGTGACGATTTTCTCTGGCAGTCCCGCTAATTCCATTATAAGTGCTCTTGGTTATTGTGGTGGTTGCATTCTGCTCCCTACAGATGTCTCCGTTGGCGTTCTTCTTCAAACTCTGAGAGCCTCTAACCTCCTCCTGAGTGACAAAGATATTGCTGATGATCATGGAGTCTTTAGGCAGGATGTTGGATGACAAGGAAGCCAGAGAGAAGCAGTTGTTGAAGTCCTCCTTGGTTTCGGGACTTTGAAGAACACCCTCTCTACGGGACTTGTTGCAGCCGTTACTGTCAATGTAAAGAGACGACAGGCCCAACAGTTTTTTCAAGGCCATACCCTCAACTGGGCTCTTTGTGTTCTCCTGTCGCACATAAACATGAGCACACATTAATGGACAGGTACATCATTATGGGCAGTAATAAACTCAGAAGGAACGTTACAGGTAAAAGACATTAAAAGGGAATCACCTGCTCTATGTTCATGTTGATGTCAGTCATTGACTCGTTCATCATGGTGGGTTTGACAGCGATGGTTGGTTTGCTGTAGGGCGAAGGCGCTGTTAGTCCAGATTCTTTATCGCCTCCTGGGATGCTCTTCAAACAAGCGGCTTGCACATTGCCTTCCGGGCCGCCGACAGTCTGGTGCGCACTGAGCGGGTGGAAGCAGTTCTTGCAAGAGCCGGGTTTCCACACGTGTTCTGCAAAGTCGCTGCACGCTGACATCTTTGGTTTGCTAAATCGGAGTTGGTCAGAAGTGGCTTTGTAGTGACGCGGCAGATGTCAAATGACCCTTCATGGCTGGCCAATAGTGGAGAGAGAGAGAGAGAGAGAGAGAGAGAGAGAAAATGGGTACAATGTTAAATTAATGAACAATGATACTCATGTAATCAGTTTTTCCCTGCATATGTTGTATCAGAATTAGAATTCCCCATGTCATTGTGACCCAGCAAAACTGCTTGTAACGTTTCAGAACATTCTAAAAAATCAAATCATCCTCCATATTTGAATTTTCAGAGCATCAAACCGTTAGACGGACTGCTCATTTTGTCTAGAGATGCACTAATCTGATACTCCACCTAATAAATAAAAGCTGTGGTCAACCGATCTGCCCTTGATAGACCCGGAGTCCAACAACGCGGGGATGTGTGAGAGAGAGGGGAGGGGAGGGGGCGTAAGTTTTTTTGAAATCAAAAAGTTCAGGCTGACAACTTTCCCAGGGGTCACAAAACCCTAGCTAGGAGTGTCATCTGCCAACGCAACCTAAGAAGACCAATATGTGCTCTGCTACTTGTTCCCATGGTCTCCTGAATTAGAGGGTATGCGGTTTCCGATGGACCAAAGGGGCTGTCGGTGTGATTCCAGCGACATAAAAGCCCTCCAGAATCCTCCCCAGACCCGACATGATAGAAGACGACTGAGGAGCCTCAAACATCCCGAAGGTCGGAATGTCAGGAATGTTTTAAGTCTCACCAGGGGGAATCTCACACCCACTACAACCTCCCATCCCCCATCCACAGACACACACACACACACACACACACACACCTCCCACTCAACATGTGTGATCTCCTCGCACAAACAAACCGACCCACACACCTCCTTCTTCTTCTTCTCCCTTCGGTGTGTCTTGTTTAACAGGATTGACAGTGAGAAGATCAACACCATTTCGGAGGGATCATTTGTTGCCCGGCATCTGGGGTGCCCCTCTTTATGTTCTCCACACAGCTTGAATTGCCTCTCGACAAGGCGCCGCAACCACCCGCAGATACGTTAGCCGAACCATGTCGACTTAATATCCACAAATAAATACAGGAAGCAGGGGGATGAATGCTTACTACCCAAAACAAAGAAAATCGCATGCACTTATCAAGAGTCAGGTCAAGTATTACGGCCACGCCAACAATGACGAGACTAATGAAGAGATTTCCCGTTGGCAACGCAGGTAATGCATGTTTACATTTTTCTTTGTTCGGCCTGACTCAGTTTGGGCAGAAAAGCACATCCCGGCTCTCTGTTTGTTTAACCGGTCCTGCGACAACAGCGGAAACAGCCTTGCCTTACGTCTCGTGGCATTGTGCCTGAGTCACGAAGCGATGACTGATCATTAGGCTGCCGACTGGCAATGGCAAACAGGTTGAGGGGGTTTCGTGGAACAATGAGGCAATAAGACGAAACCGACAGGGTTTATGTAGTTCTGCTAAGTCCAAAAAGGAATCAAAGAAAACAACAAATGTGGCCAGGAGGGAATTTCAGTTACATTTCAGAGAAATACAACTCAAACTTTACATGTTCATCCCGGCTTGTTTGAACAGAGATAGACCCCGCTGTCTACATTCCACACGCCTTCTCAAGCTCAAGGTCCAATATTCCTCTCTTCCTTTTGTAAACACATGCACATGCATACGGCTCAGCAGCTAGAAGTTCAGCCATGTGATACATTTCTAGGCCTGCCATCAGAACAAAAAACTCCAGACTATGAAAAATATCTCAGGAGCATGTTACAAGTCTGGGGCTGAAAAAAATTGTCACGGGTAGATGTTAGTCTGGTGTGGAACCGGAGGTTTTTCGGCGTCAGCTAATACCGATAACCGGGAGCCTTGAAGACATTGACCCATGACCCTGTCCCCTGACCCAGTCACATGGCCACTAGATGTCTATTACCATAGTCTGAAAAACACATTTTGGTGACAGTGTCTTGTGCATTTGCTGCAAACACTTTAAATAGCCCACAGACAGGGTGATCATAGGGAGCGATGGTGGGACAGGTTAGAGGGCTTATCATCCTCAACAGCTGGTACAACCGGAATTCATCCTCTGCCCCCCCTCCCCCCCCCCCACCAAAAAAAAAACACCCGCGCCAAGGGACAGCCTTAATGAGGTATAACGTCAGGCCATTTGATGACGATTATCATTGAGTCACTGTATCGGAACTCACTTTGTTATCCTATTCAGGGCGTTTTACTGGTTTTTATCTTACCAAAAAAAGCTCGTTAACTTCAATGAATGAGTCCCCCCACCCCCCCCCCCCCGCCCACTACACAATAATAACAGTTATAATCCAAAATATTAGACAACCTCCATATTATGGTCTGATAAGCCGCTCACGTCAGCGTATAAAGTCGACCATTGTAAAACATATTTTTACGCGTTTTCACGAGTGTAATATTTGTCACGTCTGCCTCACTCGAGGGGGGGCTGTTAGACAAATATCTCAAAACTTCTAACTTCCAGAGCATGTTTAGTGATTATACATCCGGCACAGACAACATACCATTCCACGTGCCTTGGTCTGAGCCTGTTTTTATTTATTTATTTCATTAATAAAAAAAACAATAAAAAAACACCCCCTGAAGCTATATTCAGTTTACGTCAGATTATTAGTAGAGAAATGTTCTCCCTCGTGCACCGGCGAAAAAAATGGCTGTTTTTATTCTCTGCTTAAATACAATACGTAGTAAATGTTAACAACTTTACTCGACCTACATTGTGCAGCAACGAGATATGTGTTAAAATAAAATACAAGCGGTGATATAACTATGCCAAAATAACCAAGGTTATCTATTGACCGGCTGCTTACCTGCTTGGACTTTCTCTTCCCCTGGCAACACAAAAACGCTTCTCCCCCCCCCCCCCCCCCCACAACACCCCCTCCGAAAAAAAAACCCAATACCGATCGAACGCTCTTCTTCTAATTCCCGAATATCCGCCTGACGTGGTCCCGCAAGCGACAGACAGGTCTATGCCCCGGGGGACCGTGTGCTGCCGCAGCCTGCTGCCCGGCTCTGGGTGCTGCTGCTGCCGCCGCGCCGTGCAGAGGTGGAGTGGCGCGGCGCCGCGGCGCCGGTTCCTCTGCAGCAGCGTGGAGCGCGCAGGGGGGAGGTGGGCGGAGCTTCCGGAGGGAACCACGCAGTCTGGCCACTGACCGCTCATCCCATAGAGGGTCATCGAGGCCTTTGTTGCCATTAGCTGTCAGGGGGATTTACTTATTTCGTTATTTGCCACCCAGCTGTCATTTGATTTGCAGGGAAATTGCTCGCTTTCTGTATATACAATTAAGGACATGCTCTCGCGCGCACGCACACACACACACACACACACACACACACACACACACACACATTGTAATGTGCAACCTGAGGCAAAGAATGCAAACTTTTTTTTGAGGGGGGGGGTTAAAACCCACTGGGCTGTGTAGGTTTACAAGGCCAGCCATCCATCTTGATTGGAAGCCCTTTGATGTGGAAGGTGGATGTGTGTGAGCCTCCCTGGATTCGGCCGAGCCCTTCTCCCTTGCTACCCCCTGGACTGCTCCTGCTTCTGTCCATCAGGGGCCGGGGTGACAGCGAGATACAACAACGCTGCCGCTGTTACCGAGCCGACGCCGGGCCCCTGCTGGTTTCCATCCGAGGCAGCAAAAGGAGACGCGGAGCTCACAGAGTGACAACAGCCGCTGTGCTGGATGAAGGTGGTTATGCTTTGAGATTAACCTTTCAACTGAGCTTCTCCTGCTACGTCTATAATTGGGAGGTTACACTGAAACAGTGTTTTAGCGTCTTGGCTCATTTAAACAAAACCAGAGGATCTTTTTTGTGCCCTTTTTCATTTTCTGTTCAGTTTTCTTTAGCGTGATGTGAGGAAATAACACAGAGTTGGATAATGACAGAAAAACGTTATATCTCTTACTCCCCCAAATCAATCTTCCTTCACTCCGAGGATTCCGTCGCGCTGGTCTACTTCCTGTGAAAGGACACCTCCGTGTCCACATCAATTGGACACGGACCACGCCTGTTTCCTGAACCTCACAAGAGGATTTAGAGCAGAGATTTATAGCCGAGACGATCAGCACAAGTAGCACAACAGAGACTGGATCCAGAATCTTTTACAAGACCACCTGTTATATTTAGAGCCACAATTACCTCCTTATCTAAGATGATAAAGAGTCTCCTAACAATTCTCCTAATGGGATATTTCAAATAGCTGTACAACCCTGTTTTGACTTATGTCATAGTACACTACATTCATTCAAGAAGGGGCATATCCAGTTATAGTATTGATATGTATTTGTTCTAAAAATCATCCTGAGTGTTACTGAGGTGTTACTCTGCGAGCTCGCTGTAAGGTTTGTTGTAATAAAACTGTTATCAGAGACATGCTGTAAGTATAAGTACAACATGTCATGAAAGAAAATAATAGTATTTTATGTCACCACAATTATCAAACAATGAAATACCATATACCATTTCATTTTTTTTATTTTTACAGTGGTTTATTATAGTCATGAAAAAGTCCTAAAACCTAGATAATAAAAATAAATAGTATGGTATGTCAATAAAAAGTGATAGAATAGTACGTCAAAAAAAGGGCCCCCTTAACTGTGTATGTGTTGGCTAATTGAGAATTCAGGTATTGTACTATTGTACTACAGGTTTCAGTTTGTTTCTGTATGTCACCTCCCATTTCCACAGGAGGCGCCATAAAAGCAACACCAAAAGGTCTTTGTTTGAATTCGGCACGCATGTGCAGAATAGTCTTTAGTCCGCCAGCAGAGACATTAGACTTCCCATTTCAAACTCAATGCGACTCTGACGCTCTCCTCGCTTGAAAACATTTAAAAAAAGGGGAACCTCAACTGAAAGTTCAAGTGAAATCTGAACATATTCAACAGGTGCTGGAAATGAAAGATGAAAGAGCCTCGGTTTTGCAGTCGGCCGGTTTACTGCGTGTCGGAAAAACACCACAAAAAAGCAAGAGGGGGCAGAATGTGCACCGGCCCCTCAGGACTCGCTTTCTTCTCCACAGGTTTTCACTTATAAAACCTGAACATTCAAAGGTTCCCCCACTTGTAACTGTACGCCAGTTACCACACACTATTTGCGAATATGTGTGTGTGTGTGTGTGTCAAAGGGAGAGGTGTGTAGCAGATTTAGGGACTTTTCCCCCTCCGGGTGTGCCATGGCAGTCATGCGGAGCAGTTGGCGTAGCTAGGAATGCAAAGATAGGGCAAAAGCACAAAAAACACAAAGTGGAATAACTCACAAATAAAGCACTCATGACAGAGCAGGATGACGATATCTCTCCAGGGCCTCCATCGTGGCGTTCTTGTACTTGTCCCTGCAGGCTTCCCCTCTGATTACGAAATACACACTCTGAACACTTCACCATCAATACCAAACGTCACTTGCTTATAGACATGAAGGGCTTTTCTAACGGGATTTTACTTCAGTTTTTACCACATTACACATAATAATATGGGGTACTGTTAGATCATAAACTATCAGGTTTCAAAACTTTCAAGAGGTGCAGGCAAGCTGTTATTATCTACACAAATCTCAGAATGCATTATTATTGATTATGAACTATTTCAAGCCTTTGCACACAAACATGTGAGGAGAGAGTGTAAATTAGCATGTTGGTGAAACGTTAAAGCAAAAGCATGACAATTCATGAGATTATTTTCCTAATCCCACAGGTGTTGGTTCATTTTGGACAGAGCAAGACTATTGGCTCCTTATGATGTCAGATGTAACTAAAATAAATAAATAAATAAATAAATAATTAAAATGCGAAAAAGACAATATCAACAATTTATATGAGTAATTTATTCAGGAGGATCCTATATTCCTTTCCTGCCCCCCCCCCCCCCCCCCTTTTTTTAACTTTAAGATACGTTTTTTTGCTATTTGGCGGGCGTGTGTCCGTCAGGCAGCGATGCAAACACCTACCAGCTGGTCAGTTTGGGATTGGTTGCTTGTTTGGCTCGCACCCAAACGGCGCTAATACCTATTGCACACCACTGACCGTCGACCTGTTTGTCTTGGGACGGGGCTGCTGCTCTGCTTGAATACTTAAACACACATAAACACAAACAGGAATGTTAGATGCACACACACACACAGAGCCATCTGCCAGATGCATCAGCCATCTACAAATGCCCAGGTCAGACTGTCAAAGCAAAACACTGGGCGTGTGTGCGTTCATCGGTTTATGAGGTGCTCTGATAAACTTAAAGAGGAATCCGAAACCCTGCTTTTCTCAGGCGGTTTCCTTCCCTCCCACACGCTTAGTGTTCACTAGAATTAACCAACGGGCAGAGTTTTGTGTCATGAAGTGCCCCTTTAAGGGCATCAATGTCGAAAATCAAGCCTCATAAAGTTCTGTAATGTTTAAATTATTTTCTTGTGTCGCACACAAAGGTAAAACTTGTAAAACCACATATTTCATTCAGTTAATTTACCTGCTTTTGGCCGAGTGGTGTGATTACAGTAAGTCAAGGTCATTGTGTCTGACCTTCACAAACTGGATGCGCTCAGACACACACACACACATGCACACCTACACACACTTTTTAAGCAGCTACACACAGTTAAGCAGCCTAGTATTAAAGAATCTACTTAACTCTCTGTATTTAGTTTGAACGATGATGAATGAACAATGAACACGTTCGCCATGAGGTTCTCATGCCGGGGATTCATTTTCAGGCACCCTGAGATGTAACAAAGGCTCAAAGACAACACAAAAACCATGCAGGGGAAAAAACATCACCACAAAGAAGAGAGCAATTAAACCTTCATTCCTGTCCGCCCCCGTCTGAGCTCATATTTCTGTATTTCTAATTGATCCGGGCACCTTAAGGGACTCATTCATAAACCGGTTGTTGTTGTTGTACATTTTGTAGCCGTTGACGTCTTTTTCCTCTGCAGGGTGTTTTTGTGTCTGAGAAACAAAAGAAGTGAAGGGATGAAGGACGAAACCCCCGATCAGTCAGATGGACTCATGACAGTTGTTGTACAGTTGTTGATTCACAGGCGGTCTTTACGAACTCTCACTCACAAACACCCAGAGGAACCCTAACAAAGCCCCCCCTCTCAGTGAAGTGCCCGAGGCTCTCTCTCTGGTGATGAGCAGCGTGTGAATCACACTCGGTTCGCAGACGCACACACGCTCACTCCAGACTCCCATTTTGTTTTTTTGTTTTTTTTTGGGAAATACTTTTTTTCAAAGCTTGTTTATGCTAGGAGGCAGATTACTTTGTAATTACAACAGCAGATGTGGAAAAAGACAGATCTTATAAAGTCAGAAAATGGGTGTGATCTGCTTCTGTCTTTATCTCTGCTTGTTAAATCTGTGGTTTAAAGCACACGGAAGCAGAACCAGGGAGGAGACGGTGTGAAGTGGTGACAGTGAAACCGTAAACAAGGCGGCGACATTCTCATCTTGTAAAAATAGCATGGTGATAACGTTCTAACTTTCTAAATAAGCCTCGGCTTTACTTCCCATTTCACTCGGCGGCTGCGGTCGAGAGCCGGGTTTGTATCTTTACAGCTGCGTCAGAGACACTGAGGAGGGGGTTTTGGCTCCAAGTTGAGCAGCGCCTTACTTCTTCCTCACGATGACGTGCTAAATTGCCGAGTTGCTAAAAATGTTGCCCATCAAATCCCTCTAAACCCCAACTTCTCAGGTGAGTTTGAGAAATGTACAACATTTCATATCTTGTCGGCATCTCGAATGCCACCAAAACCTCGTTGAACCTTGAAATTCCACACGGGTTGGTCGAAGTCGGCCCGCGTTGCAGAGAAGCTGTCGGTCCAGCGATTCCTCATTCGCTCACGTCTTGTGTGTTGAACCGGAGACAAAGAGCTGGAGTTCGGCCGAGCGTGCACGCGGCTCCTCGCCCGAGTCGCTGTTGACGAGCATCATTTTTTAAAGAACAATAACGTCAGTGTTGAAACCAGGGAAACCAGGTGGAGAGAACTAGAAAACATGGCGACAACAAAGTCTTAACTGTCCCGTTTCCTCCCCATCACACTGAAGAACACAGCGGAATTGAAGTATTTCTCCAATAAGTATTCACAAGAAATGCATTGAATGGATGTAGAACCTTTGCAAAAATCAACTGTGAGCAGTCTTAAAAACAGCAGGGAAACCGCCCAAACAGCATTAATATTAAAAACATTCCAAGGAAATCAATATCTGAGTGCTGTTGCGATGCAGCAGCGTTGTGCAGACTGCAGACCATGTGGAGGAAAGGGATGCGTCTGGCGGTGGTGCTTCCCACCGGTAATCCTGCCACCATTGGAGAATCCGACGTGCATTTCCGAGTTTGACACAGCGAGGAGCTTCGAGCCTTCCTCCTCCTCCTCCTCCTCCTGCTCTCTCGTTCTCATCTGTATTCAAATCAGCCATCGTATCTCCCTGCGTCTCAGCCACGAGCAGCTGTGATGGTAATATCGCGATAGCTTTAATGATCATCGTTGTAATGATTAATAAAGCATCGTCCGCATTGTTGGGAGAAAAAGGTTTTTATTATTTTATTATTGTTTATATATTACATGAATTCTATTTCTACTGCACCCTCCAACTTCCATTCCAGCTTCATCTGGTCCTCTTCCTCCTTTCAGAGGTATGAAAGATACTCTTTCATTTAGTAATAACCTGAGGCGGTTTTGGGAAGCTTGCAGCCACACAGACAATTATTCCCGTAACCGCAGACCGACAAGCAATTGTGGATGTGAATGTTACAAAAGGAGACGCCAAAAGAATCAACCAAATGAGGCATGAAGCAAGGACCTTTAAAACAGTAAAACAGATCATGTTCATTACTGTAATGGACCGCGTTGCCATATAGCATAATTAAATGGATGACGATATTGCATGCTATTGTATGACAGCGACTGTTGCTGCATGTGTGTGCATGGGTGTGTGTGCATTACTCACGATGACTTCTTACTGGTAGAAAACAGAAGTGTGCACACACATCTCAGAGGAGATGGAAGAATGATGCATTAACCTCTGCTGCACCCGGACACCTGCCCCACCAATTTAAAAAGAGGGAGAGAGAAGAGGAAATGGGAGAGGATGAGGGGATGAGAAGAGCGGTTCAGCTCTTTTTTTGTTGTTGTTTCTACCTCAGTCTGCACGTCTGGTCTGAGAATCACATGACACGCAAGCCGCCGACTTTAAAGAACAGCCCCACGTTATCAGCTCACTTACATACGTGAACACGTGCCCTGTGTGCCATTGCTACCAACACACTGTCTGTCCTGGGTAACACACGCACACACACACACACACACACACACACACACACAGGGAGCTTTGTTTTCAGCTCGCCAGCTAATGTCACTCAAACCCCAACAAACGCCGCCAGCTGCTGAGACAGAACAACGGTTATTTTTAAAATTTGTATTATTATATAAAAGTATCAATAAAATGAATTTGCGCACATTATATTTGGACTGCAATAAGAGATGCCTAAACGACAAAATACGGAGCGTTCCTGAATAGAAATACATTTTTTTTTAAAAAGCCACTGGGATGCAGCACGTCTCGGAGACATAGGACAGGGACGTTGCTGTGGAAACCCAACGCACAGCGTCATCCATAATGCAACGGGGGCACGTCTGGCCCTCGCCGCCACTGCACTCCCGACGGGTGACCACACCTACTCGACATCACAAGAGGGCCGGTGAGAGGCGTTCTTATCGACGAGAGAAGTGGCGAGCAGGAGGTGGAGCCACACTGACGGAGGCCCCGTGGTCTCAGCGGCAGTTGGTCACGATGCGCGTCGGGGGGAGATTTATTCCGCGGAGGACAGTTTCTTTGCACGGACACGGCCGGGTCTGCAGGGAATCTAAGGTGAAACAAAGAAACGCGTGTATCCTGATGATAAACCACTCAGGCGTGTGTCCATTTTAATAATTCAGATGTGCGTCATTTTTGCCCCAAGGGATTTGAAGGGATGACGGGGGGAGGAGGGGAGCACTCGCTTACCACCCGTCTACCCATAGGATCGCATTACCAGCCAGTGCATTAGGATGATGAGAGCACCTGCTCACTCTCGCAATCATCATGAGACCTAGAAAGGAGGTTTACAGTGGTTAAATGAGAATGTGGTGATAATTATAATTATGAGGGGCAAATGAGATTGTGAGTGAGATTTATTTAGAAAGAAAACTCAGATTGGAATGAGGCTTAATGATAATAACAGTTACATAAAGTGTGAACGATGACAAAAGCCACGAACAGAACTGCTACACTCTCACTAATAATAACACGTGATGATGAAAAAATTGACAGTTTGTGAAACATTTACTTTCTTTAAACTCACATTGCTATCAAACTCTTTACAATAAATGTCAAACTATTCCTATATAGTATACAAAAACAACAAAATGTAACGTGTTATCTTGTGTCCTGCTCACTCGTCATCTTCTAAGTTGCCATGTGAATGGTATTTTTGGGTCCACACGCACGCACTGGGCCTTGTGTAACTAGGATTTAATGAGTTACAGTAACCATCCAACCAGGCTTAATGAGTACTGTAAAGCACCACGGACACACAAGCCTTCCTCTGAAGCATGCAAGCCATCAGGCACGCACACACACGCACACACACACACACACACACACACACACACAATGTAATGAAACACACGTGTAAAATATAAAAGCCATCATAGTTCCATCATCGTGCCAGCTGTCACGACGGAGCCAAACTCATGCCGCTCGAGTAAGGAGGGAAAAAAAAAACAACCGAATTTTTGACCCCCCCCCCCCCCACACACACACACAATCTCCCTGATCTTTGAATCATAAATAACGCACCGTTCTCCATCAGTAAACCGCCACATGAAACCCCCCCGCGGCCTTCGGCTTCAAATATCAAACAACTTCCAGGTGAACAACGGGGTTGGGAAAGCCACAACAACAGCGAGTATATTAAAGCAGAGTTTGTTTTGGACCTGTTCGCTCTGCAGAGAAGGACGTTTGTCCAAAGTTAGCGCGCTTTAAAAGGATTTGCACTGTTGTAAAATGCCGCTACATTTAAGATAGAGGATAGAGAACAGAAAGGAGAAAAAAAAACGAACCTTTAAGCTGGTTTCAAAGGTCCTTTGAATTATATGGATTTCCACTGGGAATTCCAACAAAAGAAATTCCCAGGAAACTTTGAGACTTGACAAAAACCTCCTTCGTCATCTCGCTAATAGAAAGCTACACATGCGTCGCTTATTTCCCCCAAACAGAGCGGCACAGCGTTCCTATTACCAACATTTGGCCCCGTGTGTCCCCTGTCTTCTCATTGTCAGGACGGCGGTGGGGAAATCTCCATCACACGCTCTGTCCTGCTTTTTCCTCTCATATTCTCTCTCTTGACCTGAACCTCATAGGGCACAAGTACAACAGGACGTTGCTGTCTTAATAAGCACCTTTCTGGGGGGAGGCCAGACATTCCTGTCTGGTTTCTGGGTGTGTTTGTGTGTGGTTTGTGTGTGCGTTTGTGTATGTGTGTGTCTCGTGAACTCATTCCCAATGGAGGTAACTGCTCGTTACTTGTTGACAGAACAGCTGCAGGTGCAGGTTTCCTGCTTTCCTTTTGTGTATGCCTATAAATGCACGTTCTTTTGCTCATTTTTCTTGACTAAATAGACAGGAGTAGATTCGTAGATGACGGCGATTGACCGTAAGAGTTGACAGACGTGGCGGTACTAGCTTTGATATCCGCAGAGGTGTTCACACATGAGCGTGGTTTCAGTCTTTAGGTCTTAAGATTGAATAAAAAAAGTTAAGAAATGTGGGAACATTGTGGGGATGTTTAATTCATTGAGGGTATTCTGGAGTGAGATGAAGCTCATGAAATGTCCTGACTTTGTTTTTGCATCGAGTTGCAATAATAATTCCAGCAGTTCGCCAATGGCAAGCCTTCTTGTGACGGTGATGACGTTTGAGGGAAGAGTGAGCCGGACTGCTTCTATTTAATGTCCTCCGTCAAAGTACAAGCAGCCTCACTGCTTCTTGATACGTCGGAAATAGACTGCGTAACTTCAGGGTCCCGTTTAGCAACCGAACAGCCTGTAATAGTTAACGGACAGGAGCTCCGAGGGGAGTAAACAGCCGAGAAATGGAGATAATAGAAATCTGCAGGGAAAAAGCCCAGTAGTCTAGGACGTCAAGGGTTAACTCTGCAACCGGGTGAAGTGACTATATGACTGTGAATTTACCGCCAGGCCGCGTGTACGCTGGTCACAAATAATAATAGAAAGTACTTTAATCAATCGGTTGGATGTGGTTTGTGAGCTTAAGCAGATTTGTATTCCGGAGCTGGATTTGCTCTGATGCTCCAGACGTAATCAATAACATGAGCCGACTGCGTCAGACACGCCCAATAAATCCCACAAGTGCGATGGAATACATTTATAATGGTTATTTAATTAATGCAATATGGATGTGTTCACACTGGAACTGTTTATTTACATTGGATTACTGGACTTTGTTTTGGGGGGAAGGGGAGGGAGGGAGGGGGGGGGGGTTAAGCCGTCATACCAATTAATTGGACACGTTTCTATGTTGACAACTTAAGACGGCCGGACAAATTTGTTAAAGAATCGAAGCGCGAGACGGAAAGCGGAGCGGAAATGTGCCGAAGAAGCGAGGAAAAGAAAATTTCCTCTGTGCAAAAAACCTCAGCCGCCGGAATCTCGTCCAACGCAGCGATTGGACAAGATGGAGTAAAACCTGCGCCCGATTTTGGCCTCAGAGCACCACTGAACGTTGTTCTGCGTTGTCTGAAAGAGGAGAGCGAGCGGAGCAGTAAAGCGGATCGCTGTGGGACAATCCTGATTGCTTTTCCAACACGGTGGAAGTGCTGAATCTGAAAATTGGCGCTGCGCGCAATTACACCGGCCTGCAGCAATAATACAGACGATCCGCAGTCAAAGAGACTCCGTCTCCGTCTCACCCCTTTAATCGTTTTAACAACCCATGGATGAGGAAACATATCGACATTTCCATTCTACGTTTCTCAGCGAGGGCATAATTCATTTATTAGCTGTCAATGACCTGGGTAACAGGCAGTAAGTCCCGCATGTGAAAACATGGGGGAACAATGCTCCTCTCAGCAGTGTTTGTTGTATAAACATTTCTGCTTTTATACAAAGTAATAAACCAGATTGATGCTATGCTCAGAGACCTCGGCTCTGAGCTCGACTGGTCCGGATTGGACCGTTTGTACGGCGTCACTACCTGGTGTCGCTTTCCTCGCACGATGGAAACCGTTGGCAGATTTATCACTCAAATCTATCAGCGCCTCGGGAAAAATGGCCTCCTTCATTTTAGAAGCAGATAAAAAAAAAAAAGACGGCTTCTTTCGAGCCAGTGACCAATCATTTTGTCAGCTTGAATAAAAAAGTGTCTCTTTCGTATTTATCAGCTGAGAAAGGCTAATTGAGCTAACGTTAGCTTCCCTCGCAGCCAAACAGGGAGCCTGTAAATAATTTAGCTGCGTGATGATGTAAAAGTGTAGCTGCTGCACATCAGCATTTGTTGATGATCCTGTTTAGAAGACAAAAACCTGTGACCCCCCCCCCCCCCCCCCCACAAAAAAAGAAGCCTCAAAATCCTCCTTGTGTAATTCACATCATCACGAAGCAGAAGCTAAACGCGCTCACGGCGGGAGGGCAGACGGACGGGTCAAACAAACAACGTCCTTTCAGCCGGGAGATTGCTGTTTGAGCTCGGCGTGCACTGAGACGACGACGCTTATTTGTTGTTCAAATAACTGCCGGGCTTCAGTGAAGCCCATTTAGCGAAAATAAAGAAACACCTTTTAAGCTGCTTTAAGGAGGAGGAGAAAAATCGGACTAACATGACACGAGTGGCATTTAGCCGCTTCCTTTCAATCAGTTGAGGGAAATTGTAATAAAAACGCATTAAGCTAAATATTTGCTGCCCCAAAGGTCACGTGCTCTAGATGCAATGTCAGCCCAAAAGTCAATGTTGGTGCATTTCAGTGCTTTCCTTAGATGAAAGTTTTCTCACTGTGTCTCTTGTCTCTTCGTGGAAACTCCAGGAGTCCCAACGGAGGGAAAGTGGAACGTGTAATGACTGTTTTGTCTTTTCCCCCAAGGTGATGATCCGATCCGCATTCCACTGTCAAAGAAGAGACACAGACCAAGCCGCCGATGGTGGAGGTCACAGCCCTTTTTTCCCCCCTCAGAACAGGGAAGGAACCGGAAAAAAATCTGACGGCCCTAAAATAATGTGTGAAGGGCCCAGATGTCCCAGTAAATGTAGCATGCATCACAGAGGGGACATGAAGGAATAGTGTTCATAGTGTTTCTCATTGTGTTACATCAGGAACAGACACAATAATGGAGCTCATCTGGTGTTTGTGTTGTGTTGCGTTTCATAGTGTGCGTGATAACTACACACGTAGGATTGCAAAAGAATAAAGCGTGCCATAGAAGTAAACAAACGTAATCAAATATAAAACCCACCATTTTGGGAAACGCGTTTATTTGCTTTCTTGATGGGAAGATCAATACGGCTGTACGCGTCGTGAGTGGTATTGATCTTCTCATCTAACTCGAGAAAAACCGGAAAACGTGTTTGCAGCTTGTGTTTGTTCAGCTGAATGGTTCAAGTTATCTTCAGAAAACAAATAATTTTCATTGAAAACGCCTTTGAGCCGTACCACAAACTTGCATTTCAGAAGAATAATTAATAATATAAATCCTGATACTGATAAGTTTGCCCTTTAGGACTGCAGACATTGCCTATGTGTGTGTGTGTCTGTGTGTGTGTTATGAATGAATTTGTGAATTATTCAAATTCATACGGTCCTGTGCAGATAGGAGTATGAAATCGAATGAGGGTGTGCAGAGGAATCAAAATAACTGTCGGTGTGTTTGCATGTTTGTATATTTTGTGGGCTGGGAATTGTCAGGATAAAAGAATAAATTAAAGTATCAGGGTGGCTATTGCAGCCATATCTTAACTAAAAAGTTTTTCCGTTACACTGAAGGAGCAAGTTATTAATAGCATACACAACTGACATTGTCTCTTAACTATGCACTTTAAATCTATTAGTATATTTCATTGATAAATACAAACATAGACATAGTAAAATGAGCCCACCACAATCTTTGCTTCACGCTCATCTGTTTGTTGCATTTTCTTTCTTAGCATTGCATCTTCTTCATCATTAGCAGGTTGGACGCTGTGTCATTCAGGACACGCCAGCTCCTCTGTCCTGTCTCTTGTCTTTCTGTTTTCCTTTTCTTTTCCTCGTCTTTGTCCTGTTTAACAATGATTCTTTTCTGCTTGAACAATGTTTTTTTTACGGGGTGTGTGTGAGCGGTCGGTCTTTGTCCGGACCCCCTTCTCGCACTGTTACCCCAACGCTTCTTAATCTCCCACGTTTTCTATCCACCTTCCACACGCTCACATGCTTCTGTTCTTGTGAATGAATTAGTACGAGAGACTTTACTGTAAAACAGTGTGAAATATATGGGAGTGCATGTGTGTGAATGCCAGTGTGTGTTGAGTGCATAATGGCTGTTAGTCACATGGTAATGTATGCACGGTTAATCTTTTCCCATATATTCAACCGGTGTGTGTCAGTTCGGGGCAGCTCCACAAAAGCCTTTTGTGTGTTTCCAGTAACCCCAAGCTTTGCTGCTCATCTTACTTAATTGGCTATGCTCTGTTTGTGGTGTTGAGGGGAGTGTGCGTGCATGCGTGTGTGTGTGTGTGTGTGTGAGAGAGAGAGGGAGCGTTTGCCCAGAGGGATGACCACTGGATCCGTCATTAGACCAGTCGTTCTGCAGAATGCTGGTTGGGGCTGCAGAACTATTTGGATGACTTTGATGATGTGCTCGTTGACCGAGAAAGGCGACGCTTGGTTTTCTTGTAAGCTATTTGCCTGCACATACATTTTGCCTACAAACACACTGTTGGCGGGGGGGAGGGGGGTATGAAACGTTCAGTTTCAACCACACACACAGAAACACCAATGACACTGAATTTCCACACCCACGCCTAAAAACAAAAAAACATCATGTGACCTGACCTTCCATCTCCTTTTTCCTCCAGGAAGGATCGCTACCAGGAGGACATCCTGAGCCGTGTGTCGTCAGCTCTGCAATGCAACAGAGAGACAGGAAGAGTCTCCCATTGTGTAAAAACACTGAACTACCAGGGTTACGCACAAGATCACAGCAGGTCCTCTCTGTTGCCAAAGATGTAAAGTTTTTTATACTTCCCCCCCCCCCCCCCCTAACTAGAAATGTTTGTTGTTTTCATGATAAAACATTTATTTGAAAATGTTTGAAAAGTTTGATAATCAATTATGTGTGTGTGTGTGTGTGTGTGTGTGTGTGTGTGTTAACGGGGGGGAGGGGGCATCAATCATGTCTCCGTGTACCAGCCTGTGCACGTTCTGCCTCGTGGTCCTCTGCAGATATTTTACAGTTGTTCATTGTCTGTGGTTATTGTTGCTTATCAGCCCGACTTCCTGCTTTTGAGCTGCCAGAGGAACTGAAACCCAGATCAGCGAGTGAGCGATCCGCTTCCCGGCTGTGTGACGGTTACTTCTCTTCATCAAACCCACAAGAAGTGCCGCTGCTTTTTGAGAAGAATGTGTAATCAAAAGGGGAAATATTTCTGGTTCTGCCGCATCTATTTTGTTTCCCTTTTTTTTTTTAAACCCGTCATCCTGTAACAATGATTGAGTGCTTTGCTAAATCGGCAGAGGGCTTTTTTTTAATGCATGGGACCGCGGCCAGAAAAACATTGTAGAAAAGAAGCAGCTTGATGCAAACTGAACTGTCTCCAAACAACATTTTCACATCCTTCAGATAATCAAGTGAGCAGAATTCACCCAGATACACACATTTATAAAAGCATTTCTTAAGTGTCTGTCTCATGCATCATGTATTTGTCCTCTTATAGTGAGACATTGTGAAACAACAAGGAACCGGTAAAAAAAAAAAGCCTCCTTTTGTTTCATCTTGGCGTTGGTCGGCCTTTGGTACGAGAGGAATGCGCGCGCCAGATCTGCTTTAAGCTTTGAGGAAATTCCCTTTGTCTCCCTCCCTCTGCCAACTGCTACGAGGCCCAGCGTGAGATCGACTGTGTGAACGCTCACCTTCGTCGGAAGGCGTGACGTGACACGTACAGTGCACTCGCACGCTGGCACCGAAACCCGGGTGCAGAGAAGCAGACACGGGCCCACGGCGCCTCCCTTTAGCGAAGCCCCGGGGGGGCAACACCTGGGAAGCTGCACGTCGACCCGAGTGTGACGGGCCCAGCTGTCTGATGGCGTGCGTCGATATTCGTATCGGCGGTGGGAATAATTAGCTCTGAGGTTTTGGGTTCGCTGTCTCGTCTTGTTCTGGGCGCACGGGATACGTCTGTGAGCGCCATGCCGCCCGTCAGCGTAGGAACACCGGAAACACAAGCAGGAACCACGCGGCGATGGCGTGGAACACACGTGGGCGTGCAACTTTTGAGGTTCTCTAATGTGTTGTTTATGGAAGCCCATTTCCGACACAAATAAAGAAGGGTTTAGATATGACTTTAGACTTTATTGTGTTTTTCTTAAACGGTATGAGAAAAGCACGACAGAAAAATACAGTTTTTACTTTTTTGGAATTTTCTTTTCCTTGGCAGGTTTTTTTTTTTTACAATCTAATACTTTTGGACTTATTTTTTAAAACATTCTTCGACCCAATATTTTTGGACTCTTGTGAGGTTATTTAAAACTTCATTCAGAGTCATTTATGGCCTGTATGTGTGCTCTCTTTGCTCCCTCTCTCCCTCTCTCCCCCCTTAAAGGGCCAGTGAACCTTGTAAGATGTACCTGTTGTTGCCATATAAGGACTGAGAGTGAGAGTGAGGAAGACAGGTGAGGGAGACAATGAGAGGCAGGGGGAGAGAAAGCAGATTGAACAGGAGATAGGAGGAGGAAGGAGGAAGCGGCGAGATGAGAGGGAGGGTCTGAGAGAAGGAGGTGGAATGTTGTTTGTGTTTTGGAGATGTAGACAGTAAATATGTTTTTGACAAACGGATAATGAAACCACAGCCCGAGGGGATACTTGACCTTATGTGTGGTCCGACTGTGCCCACGAAATGCATACAATAAATAACCTATTTCACATGAAGTTGATGATCAAGGTGAGGATGCTGACTTTTTAAGACATGCAGCCGAAACAACTAACATTATACATCCGGTGGATTCTCGAGAACTCTTCCACAGGATTCTCATCTTACAGCTATCGGATTGGAACACCTTAAGTCAGTTGTCTTCGAAATTGCATTTCAAGGAAATGTAATGCATCGCACTAGATGAAGATAGCACATAAAAAAAACCTAAAACTTAACCTATTGCCACAGATGTATCCACATCAGATAAGAGAATTAGAACAAAGCAATAAACTGATGTAGTGATACATCAGCACGACTGTGCACACACTATCTGCAGTGACCTCTCCAAAGGGCAGGGCATACTTTGCAGTCAGAAGCAGATAAAGGTCCCCGAGTGATTAAACTTAATCAGGGTTGCTAAGCAACACCAAGCAGAAGTCCTGGATCTTTTTTTTTCGGTCTCATGCCGCTATCAATCGAGGCCACTGCGGCATTTCTGCTGTTGAACCGAACCCCACTTCCTGGAATTTGTTTTGTTAACTTCCTGTCACTATTACCTCACCGGCCATCACGAATCTTCCTCCTTAAAATCACGTCTTTTTTCCTCATGCTTTTAACCCATCGTTCCACATACACAAGGCGTTGCACGGAGCCTCTCTCCCTCATATCGCCCCGTCCCAGTAACGTGATCCCCGTCTCTGGGTGGTGTCCGTTCGACCAATGTTCCCGTTATATGGAGCTCGGGGGCCTTGAGGACGAAACCACTCCCTGGGGAAACTCTGGAATAGATCGTGTGAAGGTTGTTAGGAAGAGCTGAAGCGCTAAATCAGCACTCTACACCGACCTGCCCCCCCTCCGCCCCCCACCACACCCTTCCCCGCCCTTCAGCGCCACTGCCTTTCTTTTCTTATCAGCACATCACTTTTCCCCTCCGTCTTTTCTAATAGTCCAGCCTTTATCGAGACGAACCCTCTGGGAGCATGAAAGAAGACACTGCTTGTGTTGGGCGAGGGACGGGCTGGTTTAAGCAGACACACAAAGACAATGCAGCCAATGCGGGACTTCTCACATTTACACAAGTAAAATCGTGAACCATAGCATTGGAAACCATTCAGCATATGTGACTTGAGTGTGTATGCAATAGTTATATAACATATAAGTACATTATACAATATAGGCTCATCTAAAATCATTGCCCTCTTGTCTAAAATTTGGCATTGGTTTGGGATTTCCTAAACGTATATGCACATTCAATATCATATTCATAAAACATTTAATATTAAAGCAAATTCTTGTGCATCGTTGCAGCAGTCGTTTCCTATCGTGTGCAAAGGGAGATGGATGAAAACACGGCGAAGGTTGGCATTTATAGGTTGTCACGGATACAAAACGTGTTTACGTGTTCCTTTTTTTCCACCAGAAAGTATCATAAAGAACTTAGCTCCGGTAAATAACAGTTGATTATTTATCCTGAATGTCCAGCGTGCTTCGTGTGACTTCTCAGAGGCAGAGCTTCAGAGTGCGGAAATAAAGGAGCGGGTTAAAGCGTGACGCATCGCAGCGTGGCTAAAGAGTAAACTACACTGAAGGGGCCGATTTGTTCCAAACGTTACACGTGCATGGACTTCTGGGTGCATGCACATGAACGCCGCCACACACCTGCAGGGTATAAATCAGGGCACAGAGCTGCTCCTCCCCAGCAGCTGGGGGCGAGAAAGAAAGAGTGGGGGGGGCGGGGGGGGGGGCTGCTCCTTCTCCTTTGGCCCCCTTCTGATGTCTGGGGGGGTCTGGTTTCACCAAAACACGGCTGGGTGTACGTTGACAATGGGAGCTTTGGGGATGCTGCCGCGGGCCTTAACAGTGAACTGTGTGTGTGTGTCTGTGTGTGTGTGTGTGGTCATGCATGTCTAAGCATAAATAGACAGTAAACCGCTTTCTTCCGTCAGTGTTGTCTGGCAACGGGAGCCCTGCCGATAAGATCTATTTTGGCGCCGCGCGGTGAAAGAAGGGCCGCTCCGTTCTTTTTTTTCCGCAGTTGCTGCCCTCTTTTCAACCTGCAAAGCTGCAACTTGATTAGATGCAACGCGCTGATTTGAGGCACGAAAGTGGAAAAACAACGGTAATCCTGCGGTATTGAACTTACGTGTACTTACGTGCACAAAACCTAAACAACTCTCATTAGTGGAAGTGCTCGTGTGCTTGTGTGTCCAACATGTCTGGACATATCTAAGAAGAATCTGAGACATGCATTAGGGTGGACGGACAAGGCTTTTTTTGGGGTCGTACGTGCAACCGCAGTCAACACAAAGTCCACGAGGCGCAAGCCCATCCACCTCCACCACCACCACCCTCAGCGTGGGAAATCCCCACTGGAATGTATTTAAGTTGAGAGCCACAGCAGCTCAAACAAACAAGCGCCCTTCCTTTACAGGTATGCGCAGATGACGGGGGTGAAACGTGCGAATCTGCACGCGTGCACTGAGTGTGATGATCAAACGTGTGCGCCTGTGTTCGATGGAGCCGTTCCTCGTCGGTGAGCAGTGAGTACGAGCTGCAAGAGGCGGTAATCAGTGGCAATTATCCTCAAACACGTAGAGAGTCAAGAGCGGCATTCCTCCTCAGCACAACAACCCCTCGAGTCAGGCGTGATTAGGCTAAGTGTCCGTCCAAATTTGCGGGCACTTGAAATGGAAAGAGAGTGAATTCATTTTTTTTAAAGGCGGACCTTTGGTTAAATGACGTTGAAAGCAGGTTGTGCTGTTTGTAGCTAAAAAAAAAATGAGAATAAAATCATTCTGCATTTTCCAATAAATCACAAACATGTCTATTCCACTGAAGAGCCGTTGTTCATTCAGCTTGCGGTTTTCAGAAAGCTCCACTAGACTTTAGTTGGGACTTGGCATTGAGTTTAATACGGAAGGCCCATATCTTTTTACCAAGTGCAAAACATTGCCAGTTTTCCCACCGTGGATCCTCACACACACTGACGCACAAATACTCCTTTTTCATCAGCAGTTAGAAGCAAACAGTGGGCCTTTGGCACTCTCTCAGTGGGTTAGCTGTTTAATTGACCTGCAGTCTGACACCCTGTTAATGGGGATTTTAGGAGAAAAGGGGAGACAACAGTCCGAATGAATGGGCCGGATAGAAAGAGAAAAAGAGAGAGAGAGAGAGAGAGAGAGAGAGAGAGAGTCACCACTACTAGCGTCGCATGAGTTGAAGAAGCACTGCACAGAATAGAGTAGAATTTCGACACTCTATGAACTTTAGTTATACGATTTAATGATAAGAAAACAGTAGAAATACTTCTGCATATTGTGCATTCAATAAATTCACCGTTGCAATGCGTTGTGTTGATAGCGCTCTCAGTTAGAACATTGCTTGCGGCGCTTGTACTGCTTTTAATGCGATGATGCTGCATGAATAGTTTACCACAAAGTTTTGCCCCACAGGGGTGCAGAAGGGTGTGAGGTGACTTAATCGACACTGAGTCGTGTATTTCTTTCAAACATCGTTTTCACATGGTAACTAATTGCACATGCAGGTGTTTTTCTGGGTCAGTTGTTTCAGACCAAACTAAATGTCTGATATGAGAGGAGCCTTCAATGCAGGTGAATGACGCCTTAACTGCCTCACCTGAGGGTTAAAAGACGGTCGGAGCAGAAAACAGGTCGTTCAGGGTCAAACAAACAAAGGACTTTTATCCATTAGGGGCCGCTAATCATGTCCTGTGGAGAACTAAAAGTAAACATTGCTGCTATGTCACGTCAGTCAAACGTAACAGCAAAGTGAGTTTATTTTGAAAAGACACTGTTCGTTTAAGCGTAAAATTGTCACGATTATAGGAGCGTCATTTTGAAGCCTGAGGTGAGAGAGGTGAGAATCACAGCTCAAATCTCCAGGTACTGCAACTTTAACGAGCCTATCTTGGTTCTGCCCTGGGAACAACATGGCCTACATACCCAGGGTGCAATGTTATGGGTCATCTTCTCACCCTGGCGGTCAACAAGTTAAAGGCCAATGTCAGGGGTCAGCGGCGGCCTGACCTTTGTCACGCCAGACTGAGACTACAGCCTGCTTTCGCTCTCTGACTCTCACACGTGTCCCTCCGACTGAACCAACCGCCAGCTTAATTTGCAACCCTCGGGTTGCAGACGCGCACGCGTTTCGCTTGTTGCCGATCCCTCCGACTCGCCGAATAAACAAGCGCTCCCTGTCGAGGTATTGCCACAGCCGTTCCTCCAACCAGCTCAGACGCACGCTTTCCCCTCCAGGAGCCGACTACGCCCACATCGGGCCTTCCCAAAATGATACGGTGTGTTCATGAGAGACGCGAGCGAGGTCGGCGAGGTTTACAGAGAGGGTGTAGTTCACCCTCCGCCCCCTTTCCCCCCCCTCTCAGTGTCTGCGTGCATGACGGAGGGTTTTTCATTTGTTCTTAACGACCGGAATGGGTCCGACAGAAAAGCGGAGCTGGTCCCGGCGTGATGCTCAGCGTCGCCCTGGTGTTACACACGGGAGGCTTTAGCACTCCTCATTTCCTGCCCGTGCAGGGAAACAGCGGCTGCATCCGGGGCAAGACGCTGGAGGAAATGGAGAGGGAAATCTTGAGAAAACCTGACGGTGCACTTAGGACGCCGAGCAGAAAGCCATTAGGACCACTGAAAATATTCCTTCCATTGTAACCAGGAACAGTAGCAATACAATCACAGGTAAAAGAACTTGACTGAGATATATTACACGACGAAAAAGTAAAAAAATAATAATATTGTACCCCTTTGGATTGTTATGAAAAAGAGATACTAAGAGATTTAATAACCAAGTTAAGTTACTTAAGTGGAGTACAGTAACAATGCATTAAGTATAATGTCTTTTCAGTGTCTGTCCATCAATAAAAAATGCTCCCTGGTGCCTTACAACAAAGAAAAAAACGTCTCCATTGCAATTCAAGAGTGCGATACTGACGGATTTTACTTTTCGGAAATGATTCCGTGCAACTATCTTTCGTATAATAATTATCTTCCAGACCAGCGCTGCCTAATCAAAGAGAGGACACCCTTGCAGAGCCGCTTGGTGTTTAAACCAAGCCATCATTTGCTACGCACGTAATCAGAGACTAAAATATTCTGTTTATAACGAGACTACTAATTTACCACAGAGCGACGCCAGCCGCACGACTCCTCCGTCCCGCTGTGCGGTCGGGCTGACACACACCAGCGCAGGGTGCCGTAGATAGACTTCATTGCATTCAGCTTGTTGTTATTCTTGTGTTTGTATGTGTATGAGTGTGTGTGTGTGTGTGTGCCCTGTGGAAAGGTCTCGAGGGTGAGAGGTTTTTCCAGCCAGACCCAGAGGCAGCCAATGTCCCACATACATCCAGCTTCCTGAGGCGTAACACAACAACGTGACTCACTGACTAACCCTCCGCGCGCATTCAAGCTGCTGCATTGGGAACTATTATTTTGGTCACTTGGCTTATTGTCACCTAATAGAGTGTTAAAGCTTGCATATCGATGATGCTAATGCACATGCAAACATAGGACAAGTGCAACAGGTACCCATTTTTTTTTTACACAACACAGAGTGTTGTTATTAGTGTTTATTTGGAGTCCTGTCTCTGTCCACCTGATGAAAATGTCTCCCATCTTCTCACCTCGCACTCCAGAGGGACACATCTAACTCCTCAGCTACCAAAGTCCTCCAGCGCGTTGACCAGCCGTCACGTACACGTCTGAAAGCGGCTGCAATGCAGATCAGAGCGGCCGCCGTGAACCAAAATAGAAAACCTGAGGCCTGTGACTCCAAAATAAAGAAGATTATGAAGAGTGGCTTCTATGTGCAAACATATTCAGTTACAGTACAGAATAATGTGATCCTTTGTTAACATGTTATCATTAGAATAATCAAGTACGTATTTGTGTGGTTTTTTTTTTTTTTTCCTAATGAGCATTATTCTCTCTGAGACAAACTGTATTCACACGATTTGACATTCATCATCCCGGTCTGTGCTGCTTGTCTTCCTTCCTGCCTTTTTCTCGTGTGCCTCGGCCACTTTTTGCTTCATAGGCCATTTGCACGGGCCGGCTCGTTTCTCGCACACATATACATAATGCATATCGCACAGTCAGCCCTTCTGTTCACACAGTCAGCTTCCAGTGGATTTTCTTTTTCTTTGTCAACACAGCGAGAGAGAGAGAGAGAGAGAGAGAGAGATGCCTTGAGTCGAGGCAACGATTGCCTGATAAGATTAAAACAGAGCCTGATTGCCTTATTGCATCATCACAATCCACAGCGGCCATCCGGCAATTATGAAGGAAGCGTGAAATGCAAATGAGCAATGGAGACATTTTTTTAAAAAAAGCTCATTTTTACATTGTTGTGTAAAACAACGAATGGTTCAACAGCACGCTGTGCCGAGGATCTAAGCTTATGTATTGTCTTTAGTTAAACAAAGAAAAATGATTGGTATTGAATCCCCGCGGCTCATTTAAGCCCTTCACTTAAGGGATCAGAAATTAATGTTGACACAAGCCAGGCCAATGCCACTATTGATTCTCTGGTAGAAACTAGTTTTAGTGGTTTAATTCAGCTGGACGTGTCCTGCAGAGAGCCTGAGGGGGGTTGGGGGGGGGGGGGGGGGGGGGGGGGACGAGGAGGTGGGATTCTTGTAAGGAGCTGATCCAGAACCCCTTTTGACCCTTTTGCTCATAATGAAGGCAGCCCTCCTGTTTTCATATCAACACGGCTGCCGAGGAGGAAGACAAGCGAGTCTTTGTGTGACCGACTTTTCTTTGTGTCCTCCGCTGACCACGAGCGGCTGGCGAGAGGAAGGTGAACCGCGCGGCTTCACCGCGCCGCCGAAGTGGACAAAAGCATCTTCACGCCGCAGCGGTCGTCTTTGTGATCAGATTGACTTTAAGAGCATCGTTCCTCCTCTGGGAAGTGGGTCCCACGTGGAATCGCGTGTGTCTTTTTGTAAAGAAAGTTCATAGACAAACAGAACCACGGTTGAACAGAGTCACCCCCCCCGCCCCCCCTCCCTCCCCATCCGTGATCTTCACACAGCTGCTGCCCTTCATGACTGCTTTTTTCACGCCGCTCGACACATTTAGACAGCTACGAGAGTCTCACTGCTTATTCCGGGGCAATTCAGCGTTAGTTTCCGTTTTCAGCAGTGTTGCTGGGGATGAGCACTGGAAGGCCCGACTCCCCGCGTCTGGAATAGAAGCCTCGTAATGAGATCTCTTAGACTGTTTATCGCGCTCTGGCTGTCACAGCGGAAAATGGTCCGGTAAAAATTCTCCACTTTATCACAGTGGTGGAATATTTTGCTGCTACTCGACTAGAATGAACAAATACCACAATACAAAAACACTAAACTGCGAGTAGAAGCCCTGCATTCAAATGTAAATAAAAGTCTTTTCAGTAAAACACACTTTAAGTAACTTGTTGTGTGGTAAAATGCTGCATTAATGCATAAGCTCAGTTCAAACTACTTTACACACATTGAAGGCTTTCAGATACAAACATATGAGCAGCCATGTGGAACTTTTTGAAGCGTTCAGATTTGAACAATGCGTTGTTTTGGAATATATAACGCCCTCCTCCCCTCCCCCCCACCCAGGTAAACACTGGCTCTGTCAGCACTCTTGTTTGCACTGTTCATGCTCAGCCCTTGCAATGTTGAGTGCCGTTGGGAGGCAAAAGATAACCTGTAAATTCTGTACAGGGAATCATGGTTAAGGGGTACCGAAACATAGCGCTGTAAAGTGTACTTTCCCAAGTATCACGCAACCGGGTTCATCCTTTGCAGAAACATAAGCAGGCAGTCTAGGGTAGATTAGGGTTAATTAAAAGCAGTTGCAATCACGGATCAGCTCGGTTACGCTCGAATACGGGACCCAAAGCAGCGAGACGTTCTTTCTAATCAACACATCGCAGAACCAAAAGGCATTCCTTAAACACGCTTTGATTGTTGAAATAATTGAGCCACAGCGACCCTCCCCGTCCTTGACCTTCTGCTTGACCTTTGTGTCGATGGGAAAAAAATCCCTGTTCGTGCACGACGACATGACTCGTACAGAGCAAAGAGAGAGAGTCACACACGCGCAGCACACACACACACACACACACACACACACACACACACACACACACACAATGGGCCCCGCTCCGTGGCTGGGTTTGATTAATGGGCTGGCGCACTGCATCTCGCTCGGTTGCTACCCAACAACATGCGAAAAAGAGCTTTGTGTGCCTTTTTTTTTTTGCTTCTGTTGTAAAAAAGGTCCCGTGTTTCGTGGGATCAGTTGTGCTTCATTAGTGACAATTTCATGGGGAAATCCACATGAACTCTGGAACTCTAACAACACCTGATCCAACAACGGCGTAATCAGAGCGGATGTGCGGCGCGTTCGCCATTACTCATTCAGACTTCACGCCGTCTCACACAAGCCGCGGCTCGTGGCCGCTCTTCTTACGTCGCGCGATGGAGCGTTTGTTGTCTGATGCGACCTGATTCAATGTAGCAGACGGTGAGGAGTCAGACGCCTCTGACATCTTTAGTCTGTTGGAAGATGATGACGGTCCGGCTCTCTTTTACACAATTAAATGCTTCTCTTCTGTGCCGGAAATGCGGTCCTGTATAATAAAGCTTGAGATAATATAATAAAACCAGAGATGCAACGATTGAGACTCTTTCTTTCTTTGATTGTTCTGCGGTAAGAAGCCAATAAAGGCATCAGTCAATCAATTGCATAAGTAATTGCATAAAGAAAAGGACCCGATGATAGTATCAAGGTCACTAAGGAGCCAGATAGTTGGAAAAGGTAATATCACCCTAATAACAAATTGTGTAGCAAAGTGACTGCCAGATGTCCATATAGGCAACTGTTGACTGACACGTTTTCCATAACAACTTTATGGAGCCACGATATGTTAATTAAGCTTTGCACTGCTACCAGGTGGCTAAAAGGAATGACATTAATACAACAAGCTGGGAAGGGTTCTAGAGTTCCCAAAGTCAACCTTAAACTGTAAATAAAAAGATAGTTATGAATAAAAAAGATGTCAGAATGCGTTTTAGCCTCTGGGGCTGAGAGGCGTCCGTGTGCTGTCAGACCGAGTATAATCCTGCACCACTGGGAGAATACTGATGAGAAGTGCTCAGTTGGAGAGGAGGATGTGTGTGTGTGTGTGTGTGTGTGTGTGTGTGTGTGTGTGTGTGTGTGTGTGTGTGTGTGTTGAAAGCATGGACCAGCACTGAGCCTTGACCCTGATGGACAGTCCTATAATATATTTATGGTTGGTGTCACACAATATTGCTGGGCTGTATCTAAAATGCAGACTCGGGTCATAATGCACAGCTCTCAGTGATGACATAGTGTACAAGTCAGAGGTCCCAACAAGCTGATACACATCTCAGCCCTCTGCTACTGACACAAACACAGGAGTGGTCTCGGGTGGAGTTTCACCCGAACGCTGGTTCGAAATGCGAGGTTACATCATCACCCGGGCATGTTAGGTATTGTGCCTCTTCTATGCTATCAGTCCGAGTCCATGGTGGCTTTAGAACCACATCCTCTCTAGTAGGAGTTTCCATCACAGTTTAACAAGTAACACAATGGTGTAAAGGGCATTTAAAGGTGACCACACCAGCCTTTTTCAAAGATGACTATCATAGTTACCCTTTTTTACCAACTATTATTCATCTGCTATTTTCTTGATGACAATCTGCATGCATTCACTTGCTATTTCTTATTTAATAGAATAATAAATAAATGAGTGTGATATGGCGGTTGTTGAGACGCTGGAGGTTGATACCAACATCATGAGGGGTGTAGTAACTGGCCGGGTGCTGCCCTCTAGTGGTCGTAACGTCACATTAGCTGATTTTTCTTAAACCGCCAGATGCTACTTCAAAATGATATAAGCAATTCCTGTTGCCAGTTTGATGTCTGGTTGTTCGTCCTGGTGTACACACAGAAGAAGGTTTTGGCTGCAGCTGCACAATGAGAAGGTGTGCACCCCGTGTCATTTCTGCACAGGTGTATTACTTCATTGCATGCATATAACCAATTTTATTGGTAATAAGTGAAAGATGATGCATATTTTTCACTTCCTAAGTCAAGTTCTATGGCAACACAATATACAATATTCTATGGCAACACAATATTTTTTCTCAATATGAGCAAGAAAAGCTACTATTGTGCCAATGAGCTACACTTTAAAAAAAAAAACATTTAGTATTAGATCTACTACAAAGACTGGACAAATTTACAGGAGTTCAAAAAGGGAAACCCGGCTCACCCTCCTGGACACATTTGAAATAATCATTATTTTATGTCACGTGTTGTCAACTGGTTGTTGTGTAAACATTTGTTTTAAGTTAGTGTGTGCTGTCAAACAAAGTCAAAATATGACCTTAAGTGAGACAACAAACTAAGTGGTATTCACTATCTATTTGTCAGTTTGTATTGCATGCAGCTAATCTGATATGACACGGTTAGGTAAGAACGTGTGTATGTTAAACAACTGCATCAATCCCTCTAACAGATGTAATGTATGTAATACTATTTATATCACCAACGTCATGTAGACCTAAAATACCAACAACAATACAACGACTATGTTATAAACCTAAAATCAACTATATTTACAACGTTTATGTCAAACGTGTTATCACGTCGATCCGGCCGGTTTCTCCGTCACGTGGTCCCTTATCCGACACCGACACGGGATTGGCTCTACCGTGTTCTCCCTCCTCCAATCACAAGGCCTCCCCGGCTCCGCCCGCCACATCACTGGCATGGCGGAGGACCCGAGCAGGAATTCCGGGTGTATAGCCGCCGATGACAGCGTCCCCCCCCCCTCCCCTCTGATGGTGGATTTAAGCACCGACCATGACCCGCGTCTGGCGTTACACATCCGTTGCTAAGCGACGAGCGGCGAGCAGCTAAACCGGCGCAGAGTTCGCAGGCGGCGGAGGAAGCCCCGATGCTCCGAGTTGGACCGCTGCCCACTTCCTCCCCTCGGAACTATACTCATCCGCCTGACCAGCGAGGAGTTTTACACCGAAAATAGTCATTTTCCACCCCAAAAAAAAGGTGATGGATTGGTTCGGGTTGCTGGCTCTGGACGAGCTGTCCCACGGACTGGCCAACTTGTCCATGTTCCCGTACTTTGACGTGGCGCACTACGTGGTGTCCATCATGGCTCTGAGGGAGCAGCCAGGTAAGAGTCCCAGCAAGTCCCAGCAAGGTGCGCCGAGTTCACACGTTTATTTGGGCGAAATCCACCTCGGGATGTCCTGTTTTTTTTTCCAGATCATAAGCAGAATGCACCCTTGACCTTTCGGGGATGTTGTGTTGCTGGTGAAACAATTGACAACACACTTAAAAACAACAAAGTCTAGTGCGCATGTCTCGAGAAACGAGCACATTTAATATCCAATCAAACTTTGAGTCTTTCGTTGTTAGAAGCTACAATAAAAAGCTTATTTATTTGCGTGTTTACCGTTGTTTCTATTATTTAGGGTAGGTTGGTATGAATAATGCGTGATTGCATAAAGGTCAACAGCAGCAGCTGCATTCACTACGACAAAAGTCAGGGTCAAAAGTCACAACAACAGAATAATTGCTAGACGTGGCAGATATTGGGGCACAAACGAGTGGAAAAAATCAGCAGTAAATGAGTTTATCTTTGACGTGTGCTGCTGAGCAACAGTTGGTTGTATCATCTGAGACCAGAGGCTGGCACGTGCGTTATGTCACAGAGATAATGGCCACAGGGACAGGTGGACTGTAACTGGCCCGCGTGTTGACTTTCAACACGCACAAAACCGAGCAGAACACACACACACACAGACACACACACGTGCACACGCTATTGTAGTCCCCCTGGTGTGATTCCACGGTCTATTTTGGTTGTTGTATTTGAGCTCACGTGACCATCTGACCCCTGAGTCCTCTGCTACTGTCCATCCAAGGGATAAAGAACAATACGTTCAAAACTCAAGCAAGTTGGAGTTCTTATTTTTCCCAAAAAGGAAAAGGAATGCCACTAAAGCGCGCTGTCCGGGTCTCCGCGCGTGTTTACGAGACCATCACTGTAGTGTGCTGCGTTATTTCCAGCAGACGAGTGGATTGTCGAAGGACGCAGGAGGAGAGTGGATCAGAGGGTCCTTCTTCCAGGCCAAAAATAACCGGGGGATAAGCCACTTTGTTTCTTCTGTAGTCGTCCAGTTTCAAGTGTGAGAAGGAACGCTGGAGGGGGAACGTCTTGTTTGAGTGCGTGCGGTCGGAGAGAGGCGGTTTTCATCGTTTTTCATGCACGTTGAACAAACTAATGTATGCTAAATAATACTCATACAAACAAACTGGATTTCCCCGGCCCGCAGATTTTACTTGCAAATGTGTTTCCTTCGACGCAAACCAGGAAAAGCAGGATCTTGATCTGATGACGGTTTGTCTGTAGCCCAGATCTATTTCAGGGGGTGAATGTAAGCAAAGCACCGCCTGGTGATTTACATCTCATGTAGGCTGAGAAAGCGACTATTTCCTGTCTGAAATTGTTTTTTTCCCCCCTCTAAACTTCCTCCTCTTCTAGCTGTGGCAGCTAGAGACGATTATCACATCAGGCTGCACGTGCAAAACAACCACTGCCTGCTTGGCTCATTGTTGCAAAAATAACATTGCACACACAAAACAACGGTAACATCTGTTAACACTGATACTTCCCTGTGCTTTCTGTGCTGCAGTTTCATGCAGTAACCACCAGGGGCGGAGGCCATATTGCTCTCACTCACTAGCAGTTGGGACAGTTTTTAGGAGGCGATGAAGGATCTAAACACAAAAATAAAAAGTGGATTTGCACATTTATCACCCTGGAGTACATTTTCACATGATGAATGAATGAATAGTGAGAACAAATAAACATCTAGTGATCCGCTTATTACGCATTGAAAATAAGGAAGCGATCTTCATTTCTCCAGATCTTATATCAACTGCTTAAATCACTCCAAGCCAAAAGATTATCTGAAGAAAGCATGATTATTCCCCAAATCAAAGGGCTTCACAGAATAATAACAGTTTTAAACGTATTTTATATACACAAACAGAAAGCGATAAAATGAACGACTGGAAAAAGTGCTCTAAAAGGTTGATGCAGATTTTTGCAGCAGAAGTTTTGTTGTAGTATTCTAAAAATGTTTTTCCATTTTGTTTTAGCATCAGAACCGTTAATCATAATATTGTTAGAAATCATATTAAAAACCTAATTAGAGGTACACAACTGTTGTTTAACAACTGCATCATCCCATGTGTTCTGTGAGTGGGAACAAAGTTAAAAGGTGAATCCACTGGGAATCTGCAGATGGTTCCAGATCCTCCTGGTTTACCTGTCTCTCTCCAGCAGCCTATATATAATCTGTCTGTAATCCTCAGATTACCACCATGAGCCTGTGTGGGCCCGCACGGACTCGGGGAAGGCGATTCAGGGCCGACCGAGTGAATCAAAACTAACATCAAAGTATTAGTTCATGTAGAGGACGTTTGAATCTCGATCTTTGGCCGAGTAACACCGGACCTTCCTCCCATAGCGAAGAGTTCGAGTGAGAACATCAGCATCCTAATACACTGCGTTGAGTTGCATAAAACTCGTGGTCTTTTTCTGTAGTGAGCGTGTAAAATGGTTTCAGTGTGTACTTCTGAATAGGCCGGAAACACACAGGGTGCGTTGATCCAATAAACCCCTCGGGCTGTGTACTTTGAACCGTGCAGTCATGTGACCGTGCTTAACAAACTTCCCTCTCACCAGTTAAGATGAATACACTTCCAGGGGTTGGGAGACTTGTGGCAAATCACACAGGGAACCGCACTCGATGTTGCTTTACATAAATCCCTCCTCCGCGATGCCAACTCTTTTTAATGCTCATCATGTTAAACGTACAAACAACACCAGCGATCGCGGGTGGTGATGCACCACGTACGTGGGACTCGCAGGATATCACATGCCACTTCTCCTCTTGTGCAGGTGCCCTGGAGGTCTCCAGAGTCAGCCCCTTAGCCTGCTGGTTCAGCTCCATGCTCTTCTGCTTCGGCGGCGGCGTGCTGTCCGCCGTCATGATGGCCGAGCCGGCGGTGGCGCCTTTGTCCAACAGCACCAGCGTTCTGCTCGCGTCGATCACCTGGTAAATATCTCGAGTATCGCAGAAGAGGAAATAAAGCGAAAGGCCCTGTGGAACTTTTTTTCCGTCCCCGTAAAAGGCGGCGTGACATTTTGAGGACATTGAATGAAACAGAGAGACTTTTCTCAGGCCCCCCCCCCCCTTGTAGTATGAAGCCCACGCCGCCCTCTACCGGTGGCTCGTCGCATTACACTCCCCTTACTAAACACACAGCACCCTCTGCTGGTGAAGTCCGGTCCTTGACAGAAACCTAGTTGGTGATACTGTCAAAAATGTTTAACGAACTCATAGTCGACACCCAGCGGGTAGCTAATGTGTGTGTGTGCGCGCGCGTGTGTTTAGTTAAGCCGTATGCGTCTCAACAGGTATCTGGTGTTCTATTGCCCCGTGGACCTGGTGTACTGGTGCGCCGCCCTGCTGCCTCTCAGGCTGGTGCTGTCGGGCATGAAGGAGGTGACCAGGACGTGGAAGGTGCTCGGCGGGGTCACCCAGGCGCACGGCAAATACAAAGACAGTCTGCTGGTTATGATCGCCATCGGGTGGGCTAAAGGTCGGTGGCTGATGCGGCCCGCAGAAGGATTTTAGACGGATTATGGATTATCAATCTGTGTTTATTTTTCCTGTTTTTTACCCCCACTAGGTGCCGGCGGTGGTCTGATCAGTAACTTTGAGCAGCTCGTCCGAGGTGTATGGAAACCAGAGACAAACGAGTTCCTAAAAATGTCCTAGTAAGTCTTCTGCACCACTTATTTATCCATTTATTTCTGTGCTTTTAAAACCATACTTAAATTAAATGATTTAGTATGTCTTGGTAAAATCAAACATAGCTTCACATTTTTATCAAACTGGTTCCCTTTCTCACCTTAAGGCAGCGCTGTAATATGAGTTTGCATCCGCAGTGATGTCCATTTACACAGTTGAAGCACTCAAGAGCCTATATTACACCATAACGACTGACCTCGTCGCATGTCTGTTAAGCCCCACCAAGATCACCCTGATAGGAGCGGTGCTGTTTGCTCTGCAGCAGGCCCGCTACCTGCCCGTCAAGACGCACCACCTGATGCTCATCTACACCGTCTTCACCGTCGTCAACAAGGTCAGTGTGGAGCCGACTGATGCGGTCCATTTGCTGGCCTGTGAGGAAACCCCCCCCCCCCATCCATTATTTGTATAGAATGTTCTGGTGTCGCGCATCCCTCCGAATCTGCGGCGTCCTGTCGTCCGAGTGACCTTTCTCCATCTGCCTTTTTTTTTCCAAGCTGGGTCTGTGGTGACTCACATTAGCGCGGTGTTACCCGCAGGACCGGGGGCTTTTGCATCATTTTCCACGGCTTGCATCACCTCCTCCTTCTGTTCTTTGGGAAACTTGCGCTCCTGACTGAGGCGGAGATAAATCCACCGTGTCTCCTTTCAACGCCCCGTTCTTTCAGCTCTCCCCGCGTTCTGATCCGTCAAATTAAGGCAGAGGCGTTTCATCAGATTCAAAGTCTCCTGTTTGTTAGTTTGTCTTCCCAATGATGTGGATGTTATACTTTCACCCCCCCTAATAAACCAGTTCCGTGCAACTGACGTGTTAATTCATTTCTGAACCTAATGAGACTCTTTGATTCTGTTTTTACACCTTCGCCTCCTTGTTTTTTTCAGGCGAGGATGATGCTGACGGGCTCCTCCGCCTCGCCGTTTGCTGTCATCGAGTCGGCCGTCTACGAGACCCTCTTCGCCGGCCACTCCCCTTACGGCGCCGTCGAGGCGAAAAAAGCGCGCGCCGATCGCGCCGCAACCAACGGGACGACCTCCGCCGCCGCCGGCACCAAGGAGATTGGTGGAAACGGAGCGGCGAAGGGACAAAGTGGATCCCTCGAAGCCAAAGAGGAGTCGGAGAAGAAGATAAACTAGTCAGCCGCTCCACCTGGACGCGGGGCCGGGAAGTCATTTCCGTCGTTACGGAAACGTTGCATGTTTTTTGGCCCATCTGAACCATGTTTCTCTTAATTTGGAATGCAATTTAAATCAGACTGCTGAAATACGAGCTGACTCCCTGCACCTTATTATGGGATAATCACCCCGTCCTTAAACTGCTGTGATATTTATGCTGTTGGAAGTGAACCATGTGTATCCTCTGGCTGATTACACACTTGTAGTACAATGTCTAGCTTAATTTGATATATATTTGGAGGAAGTGTTTATTGTCTCTCTGTGTTTTGGGAACAGTGCTGTGCACCTGCTGATCTACGTGTCTTTCTTCATGCTGCTTCATGTAAATGCTATATTTTCTATTCTGAAATGCTTGAAAACATTTTGTTAAAGAGATTATATTCTATGAAACTCAGATATTTTATTCTTTTTCTACTAAACAATTGCACTCAATTTTTATGGTGTTCTGTTTCTATGGTGAGTGCTTTGAATTACGCTTGAAGGCACGAGAATAAACAAGTTTTAATCGAATGTACGTTTTTTTCTAGTCCCTCCCCTTTATCAAACAGATTCATGCAGTTAAGTGACCATGGACCCACCTCAATATTGCCTCACAAAGATCATAAGTCCCTGATATAAGGCCCAACTATACAGTGTAGTTGCTGGTTAGCTGATAAGCGTCCAGAAGCAACCTCCCCTAGGCTGAAACATTGCATCATTGTAACATCAGCACCTGATAGATACCTCAGCCTCTTTAAAAAGCTGCTAGAGAGAAATCCCCCAAATCCCCCCCCCGATTCTCATCGCTGTAACCTCAGACCGCACAAACACCCCCCTGTGAATACGAATTAAGAACAGATGGAGGGGGGTTGAAGAGATAAGAGGAGACGATGAAAAGCGATGTCGGCTGAGATGACGAACCTTCCTTTGATGCGTCTCAAGTCCGCGGATTTCAGGTGTTCATGTCAGGAACGGGCTTCCATCTGAAAGAGCTGCAAAACTGCTCAGTGCTGTTGTGCGTGTGTGTGTGTGTGTGTGTGTGTGTGTGTGTGTGTGTGTGTGTGTGTGCGCGTTGAGTCTTTGTGACTCTAATGGCAAACTATGTGACCGTGACTGTAAGACGCGTTATTATTTTCCTCCCATAGTAAAAAGGCAGGTGACGTGAGGAGGCCTCTGAGCCTGAAAGTTAACCAGACCTTTTTTCTAATGCGGTCCAGACCTGTGCGACCCCCCCGCTGCTCTATGGCATCATCGTTTTTCACGTGCACAGACACAATGCAAAGACACTGCATGCACACACATACCTATAGACATGACATTGAATTTACAGTGTAAATAGAGGTGAAGGACATAATGAAACCACACACATACACACAAATACATCCACAGACTGGCACGCAGGGGACGTATTGACGGCTCGGGTTAAATACTGGGGGGTCATCAGGGTCGGACCCTCACAGCTTGACCCTGTTTTAATTTGCTTCTATTTGATTCTAGCAGCGTCAATTCAGTCACACAATTGTTAAGGTTAGCATCTCACAGCCATTGCTGCCTGAAGCCCCTTGTTTATTAAGCGGTGCAGGACAGCTGGTGACCACTTGGTGGCGTTAGGAGGCGCCAGCTCTGATGGCTTGATGCCTGTGACCTGACAGGCTGGCCAGCAGCTGCAGGCAAGAAGGGACGGGGACAGGAGGGGACCCTCTCTGCAGAGCCAATGGGAGATCTGGTTTAGCTGCGCTGGTGAGGATGGACGACGGGAGGGTCGCTATTCTTATGAGGACATTCTGGGTTGCGAGATCATTTTGGATGGAGCAACAATGGGGACATTGTTATTCAAACAATGTTTTTCGGAGACTCCAATCAACTTGCGAGAACATATATGTGTGTGTGTGTGTGCTTCGGTGGCTCAGTGTGCATGTGGCACAAAGAGCGGCCTCCATCAAAAAGGCACAAAGAGCCTCGGGGCTCACGCACCTACAAACACTCGTGCGCCCACTCGCGCTCTCAATGAATCCCTCCAACCAGCAGGGACACCCGGGCACTTTGTCTTCACAAGAACCAATCACGGCGTCCGCGTTCATCCATGTCCAGATTTGTGCGTTTTTTTGTTTCGCCAATTTTTTTAATTTTCAATCGACGACTCAAAAACTGCGTCCACAATAGGCCCCCCCCTTTTTTTTTCTCGCCTGATTCCAGCCGGTTTACGAGTGAGCGAGTCACCTCATTAACATTTCGTCCTCGGCAGACCTCCCGTCGCCGCGCGATCGTAACTGTGAAAGTGTTTAACTGGCCGCGGCCTCGTGGCTCGAGGCGGCGCACCTGCTCCGGCCTCAGACTGGACGACGTTCGGGGGCCCTCCCACCCCGCCGCGCCACGTGGCGGGATCTCCATTCGGAACCGCGTGCCCCCATCCCCCCCTACGGAGCTGATTTATCACACCGAAAGAGACCAAACTAATGGAACGGAACAGCTAAACGAGAGGCGATAACTGTTTTTCACTGACAACTTTCTCCCATATTTCTTCCTTTTAAATGAGCAAAGTGTTTTGTTGAATGACGCAACCAGACTGACTATAAGATTAAAGTAAGAGAGACAACTGCTTTACACCGCACGGGAAAAGACTCGGTTTGGGAGGCTGGACGGGAGAAAGGCGAAAGGCAGATTGGGGGCAAGAAAGAAAGAAAGGGGGAAATACTAACTGGAGAACCGAAGGAAAAAAAAGTGAGAATAAGGGCACAATAAGGAGTCACATCGGGGCATCAAAACAAAATGTTGGTGTTGTATACAGGACATGTCTTTTTCTCTGTCTCTCTCTCTCTCTCACACACACACACACACGTATACACATATACAGAGTCTCTTCAGAGAGCTTAACTGAATGGCAAACCAAAGAGCCAAAGTCTCCCACTATTCAAGATCCGACTTGTAAAGAACAGCTGCGAAGAAAATGGCAAAAAAAAAAAAGGGAGATACTATAATGCGACTAGAAAGCGGTCTGTGTTTGTTTGCGTGGGAGAGAAAGTGAGAAATGTGAACACCGGAGGATGTAAATGTTTAGCTTACGTTGCACTAAAATTAGCAAACCTTTGCACGTTGGTTTGTTTACAGTGTTAAAGAACCACACAAACACGGTTACATCCATGTGGTAGTGTTTGATATACTGCCACTGAATGGCAGATTTAAAACAAAAAGGGTACAAAAGTACACACATACAAAATAACATTGACCACAGAAAAGACCGCAAATATGCTATTAAGGTAAAAGACATTTTCTACACAGCATAGTGTTGCGTTATTGGTATAATGCATTTTACTTTTGAATAATTTGTCATAGCTACACTGTGAATCCCATTCAGCAACGTTTCAGTTGCAAGTTGTTCACATACTAGCGAGTTTCTTTCACGCATTTGTTTTCCTGGTAAGTTGCCGGCTGCTACATGGCGACATTTCCTGAGTGAGATGTTCGCTTGTGCTTCATATTGCTTCCTGAGGTAAGCCCAGGCCACGCAGTCGCCTTTTGTTCTCCTCTGCGTGTCCGTCCACAGAAGCACGGCCGGCAGTAGGCACACGGCGTGCTTCTGTCACTCCCCCCTCCTCTTTATTTTCTTCCTTCATCGAGGAAGCAGATGGTGTTGGTCCAGTGTTTCCTTTTCATTAAAAGGACCTAGAAGATATTCTAGGCTCCGGGTCTGCACAGGGCTGAATGTGACCTTGCTAACGCAAATGGAAGAGGAGCTTCCAAGATGACAGCAGCTCATCTGCAACGGGTTTCTGTCAGCGCTTCATGGGGGAAGGAGGCGATATTGTCACTGGGACCTGCTCACATATCCCATTGTTCCTTTCTCAATTTTCCCTTTTGGTTCCTTCTCTCGCTCCATCGGTCTGCTTTATTTTCTTCTACTAATCTGCTGTATCTCCTCCTCCCTCCCCTCCTGCCGTCCCCTCTGTGTCCCTCACTCTCACATCCTGGGGGACCCTCAATTCCCCATTATTGCCCCGCCCCTCCCCTCCGCTTGGCCCCTCCTGCATGCAAAGCAGGTGTCAGCAGGACAAGAAGGACAGCGACTACCTCACAAAGGAGGCGACAGGGTGCTACGGGCGAACACACACACACACACACACACACACACACACACACACGCACGCCCTTAACACGTGCAGTCTCTGCAGGGCGCCCTCTCTATCTACATGCACATCACACGTATGTGCCCCCCACACACACACACACACACAGCTCCAGCGGGCTGGGCTGGGGACAGGGAGAGCTGGAGCTGTCTGTCTGTCTGTCTGTCTGTCTGTCTGTCTGTCTGTCTGTCTGTCTGTCATTAGTATTCCAGCAGGAGGCTCCTGGGCCCGGCCAGACATCTGAGCGCAGCAGCCGCAGCAGATAAAGAAGAAGCCATTAATCCACGGAAGATTACAGGCACTGATACTTTATCCCGCCGTAATACAGCAATGCTACCCGACTCATTCCATTTACAATGGCGTCAGAGGGAGAAAGGGGGAGAGAGAGAGAGCAAGGCGAGCTCACCTTGTGGGTGGAAAGATGGCAAGGCATGCCGAAAGCCAGCGTGTCTTTCATAAGTCTGGTGATTTGAATTTCTTCTTTGATGCGGCAGGGGTTGGGAAAACGTGTGTGTGTGTGTGTGTGTGTGTGTGTGTGTGGTCTTGCATTTGATTTGTAGATGTTTTGAATTCACAGTGGTCACCCCCTCAAACCACAGATGGCCACTGTTTCACAAATCCGAGTTGGTCCAAAGAGCAGCTGGCTGTCTTTCTTCTTTGAACTATAACATCCTCAATACGTGTATCTGTATGGATCCATGGATGCTCGCGTCGCTGATTGCGTTCCAAAAAAAAAAGAAAACATCACTAGCCGGCAACTAAGCCACACTGTGAGAACTTTAACACCAAAATGGGTGGCGTTGTTTTTAGGTGCAAGAATATACCCAAAGATGCAATCATCGGCCCCGTGATAAGCCCGTCAGCGCAGACTGCAGCGCGTGATACAATAGAGGCACTATGTTTGAAGCCAACGTGAAACAAAGGAAAGAGGATCAATAGCTCGGCAGTCGCGAGAGATCAGATTGGAGTGCGATTTACCGACGCTAACTAATAAAACACAATCATGGTTGGGGGGGGGGGGGGTTTGGATGATGAAACAAAAACCAGACGGTGGTGGAGGGAGAAGGGACCATTGACTCCGACGAGCGGCCATGACAGATGAGCCCAGGAGAGGTGGAGACAGATAAAGGAGACAAAAGCATCCCGGGCCGGCGGGGAGGAAGAAATGAAACATTCAATGGAGGCAGAAAGAAAGATGAGGGAGCCCGAAGGAGAGGAGGGAGACACAGTGGGAGCAAAGTGTCCACCGCTGGTACAGTGGAGAGCTCATGTGTCCTCTGAAAATCCAACCCGTCGGACTTGGCAGATAGTGTTACCATGAGAACAGCGGTGGGGTTATTGTGGGCAGGGTGAGAGGAAGTGAAAGAGAGAGAGGAAGAGAGACAGAGGGGGAGATAGGCGAGGGGGGGAGGGGGGGAGGAGGCCAGACTTGCTCCAGCAACCATCTGTTACTCCAGCTTACCCCGGCAATGGGGCCGTCCCGCCTCTGGAAAGGAATGTACTGAAGTCTTACAAAACATGACCAGGACATCGAGCTGACCCCCCCTCCCCCAACATACTGCTGAAAGTGTGTCGCGTTGAAGCAGCAGCTCCTTTGATATTACTCAACCTTTCAGGGCCGAATCTGCACGTTCAGATTTGACTGCCGGCACAGGGTGAAGATCTGGAAGAACCTGTTTTCTTTGTACTAGGTCAAAGCGCCACTTTGAAAAAGCCAGCGCGCTCACGTCGAAGCACGGCTCCCGTGTGTTGCCGGTTAATCTAGCCAGACACCACCATGGGGGGGGGGGGGAAAGCAGGAAGAGTTGAGGTCCAAATGCTGTGATTGGCCAGCGTGAGTTCCTACTGTGGTCACGCAAACCACTAACTTTTCATTGTTTGTCGCTGTTTCTTTAGAGGATAAGGTGGATCTAATCATTAAAGAGTCAAATGAGAGCCAAAGAAAACAAACCTGTGGGAGGATTTTCCAGGGTAAGAAGAGTGAGATCTGCAGCTGCAGCAGTGGTAAGACTGCTGGATCCAGAGAGGGCCTGGTGGCCTGGGAGGACATTTCAGTACATTTGATGCAACGGAGAAGCATTTCCTGGAGGAACTGCAGTCACAAAACGGATTAGTTCCACTAGTGCAAAAGCAATGTTGATACTTATGGATGCTTTTGCATTAAGGGTGTGGTCTCCAACCTGCTACCATTTTTCTTCATCACAAAAGATGCCTTTTGCTGTACGGCGTCACCGTAAATGCAAAAATGTCAACATGCGCCGAAGAGTCTTATGTTCATAATGAAAATCCATTATCCATGTTCAATCAAACACTTGTAGTCAATCGATAATGTTTCTCACCTTCCGGCATAGTGAGGAATTAAAGAAGGCCCAATCAATTAGCAAACGCTAACGAGGCAAGCGGGGAGTTTTCAAACCAGACTAAGCAGGAGCGTAGGAACCTCTGTTCTTCTGCCTTTTAACTGGAAAAGAGATGCACAACAATCGGACTCAGCTGGGTTTTTTTTTTAACCTCGAGAGCAGGTGAAAAGATAAGAGTTTTAAATTGGAAATGCAGTAGTGTCTATGTGGCCTTGGACGACTACATCTTGCTCATAGTGATGGAGCTCCCAGACACCTGGCACCCAGCTGGGAAGCCTCCTACGTTTACATCGCCGTGCCCGTCTGAGAGGACGCAGAAACCTGAGCCCGACGGCTCAATCGCAATTTAATCAGCGACAGAAGACAAACCTTATTCTGTCCAAAAGAAGAAAATATCTTCCATGAAACAACAGCTTTTGTAACTAAAGCTGTTGCTTTGAATCACTATTAGAGATTGAGCCTCACATCACGTCCAAGAACATCTGATGGGCTTGCAATTAAAAATGACCTCTTAGACAAAAGCCAACGCAGTAACCTTCACATTTCACCCTGGGAAGGACTCACAGCCACGGTGTTACTGGTATTTAGAGTTGCTATTTCTCAGTTCCGCCCACTGACTTGTTTTAAATCATTAACGTTGACTGTCTGCAACAGTTTTGTGCGAATGTGGGGGAACTCTTCACCTCGCTGCTCTCGCCGGAATCAATGCAGGATGAAACGACTGACTGTGATCAAATAAAAGCAGGTCAATGACATGACTTAGATTGAAAGTATTTGTAACTGGTCACTTGAAGGGATTTCAACTCTTCAACTCTTTTTAAACATTTTTTCTTTGTGTTTATGAGATCTAGGAACGAACTCATCAGGGACTGCGTTGCTCGTAGCAGTGGTTGCATTTGGCTTCATATAATTTATGTATTTTGATACAAATATTCCTGATTGTTGCTAAGATATTATTTCCACCTATGTCAATCAACTTAAAAATTAATAAACAATAACTCCGGATGTTATTGCTTATGATTACGAATAAACAAGACAAGTGATTGCTTTCGACAAAGCTAACAACAATCTGTTCAAGCTCACAGACATCCATTTAACGTGTTGTTGAGTCACCAATAGCCCCGACAGAAGCACCATCCCTAGAAATAAAATCAAGCTGATTAGATTTCAGTTGTATCGACGAATGAACCACGTGTTTGTTTCCACCGCCACTGAATTGAGGTTGATACCATCAGTCTTTATTATCAAAGAAATCTTTTAATGACGCCGTCTCCTTCTCCGTGATCTAGTTTTCTTGGTCTCCCAGGAAGAAAGTCCAATTCCCTCATCCGTCCGTGACCTCCACAATTAACTCGGCGACCAATCGCATCAGAGGAAGAGAGGAGGTGGATGTGAGCCGCTCAGAACTCCGGAGACCACAGGTCCTAAATACTTCATCGCCACTTGTCATCACCAGGCACAGATGAGAAGATCTGGTGTTACTGGGGAGAACTGACAACTGCCACGCACAACATCCAATCGCTCCATCGTGTGTGTTTGATGTTTGAGATATTAAAGCAGAAAGCTTTCGATTCCTTTGACGGCGTCTGTCGGCGGCTGCTTGTTTAGTGGGCTGTGCAAGTCATTGATTTCTTCTTGTGTGTGTGTGTGTGTGCGTGCACGGGGGGTGGGAGGCCTCCCTCTACGGTCGTCTTTCATCAGGAGCGCCGAGCGCTGGTCCTGTTAAAGGTTGGTCTCTAAATAACGTGACTATTTCGAGAGAGTTTCCTGGATGACCGTCGCGTGTGGTTCCAGTGGGTAACGGCAGGATGTGGTTTTGATGGTTGAATTAAATGCAAAGGATGTTTTTTTTTTTTTAAGAACGTGTCTCCTTAAAGACCATTTGAGCCTTCGTGGAATAACGCATATTTCTCATTTGTACATATCTCACGGCAGTTTTCCATTTTGCACAAAAACACCAGCAAAGAGGTGCAGAGCTCTAAAATTGTTTTTCCTTAAAGATGGATCAAGAAAAATGTCTGAGAGAGCAACGTTCTCGCAGAATCACACCAGCATCACCACTCCGGGTCAGCACATCTTTTAAATCTCAACCTGATCCTCACCCCCGTAATCTCACCTTTGTCCCACAATGCATTTCCTGCCTCCTCACCTCATCCTGTTTCCTCTAAGCCGAGAACATCACACAGCGTTGCTTTGAAGTTTGGGAAATGAAAGAACGTCTCAGTATTTGGCAGTATTGAGGGGACCATTCTTCCCTAAATGCTGTAAGATAAAGGTTACAGAGTCATGGGAAGATATAGTGCACCAATGCATTCGAGGAAGGGCTTATTCCCATCCGTGGCTGGTTTTCCCCTGAAGTAAAGCTCCCGTTGAATGATATGGGCCCGTGTTGACGGGCAGGAGATAAGAAAGTGCCCTCAGGTATTAGTTGTCACTCTTTTTCTTCTTCAAGAGAAAGAAGCCGAGGGCAGCCACCATATGTATTTTTCTTTCTCCTCAGTGGAGCAACGTTCCTCCTCTTTTGGATGAATAGAGAATTTCACAACAACAAAAAAGCCTTCCGCTTTTATTAAGTCCGCCCTCAAAATCCAAGGAGCACGACGTGCGTGAGGCAGTTGAGTAATCCCCGGGCTTCATCTCCAAGCTGGTGCAGCATTCAAAATGGATTCGCCCAAGAGAAGGAAGTGCAGGAAATGCGCCACTCGTGCACGCTCGCTGCTTTCACGGAGCAGAGCGGTGTGATGAAAATAAATTCAGGTGTTTGACCATTAGCTCGCTGCAGCGGAGCAGAACTAAGAAATGTCCTTCATCTCAGAGTGTTTGTGGATGTCGGTGTGCGGCAGCTCCTTCAAAGCCAGCGGCTTCAAAGAGGCAACGCGTCGACTGCAGATCTTTTTAATGATTTATTGAGCTGAGCTTTTAAGACGGCCGTTTAATAAATGTGTTAGATTAGACGGCTTCATCACGCAGGCAGATACAATGACCCTACGTTTAAAAAATGGTGTAGACACAATGCACCAATTAGCCGCAGACCCGGGAGAGGCTACAGAGATGTAATGGCCTCCACTCAAAGGGGGAGCGATACATTTCAATATCGTATTTCCTTCTTTTGCATATTCAGCATCAACGCAAGAAAAGCAGCTGTATGCGGTGAGAGGGCAGGACTATCGGTAAAGCCATTTAGCTCCTGCCCACTTCGGATATATTGTGCTGAAATGTAGCGCTGAGTCAGCGCTTTCCCCCCTCACCCCCTCCCTGGGAGGATGAATCATTCATCATGGCCGCGAGCCGGGTCCAGGACCGGGATGGAAGGGCGGAGGGGTTGAGGGGGGGGCGGGGAGGGGGGGACCTGATGCCCAGTCCCTCTGATGGAGGCTGCTGCTCGTTCCCCAATGCACCTCCCATCTTAAGAAGAGGAGTCTGCTGTCTCAGAGAGGTGAACAAGGAGGCCGAGCAACGTCTGGTTCATACCGTGATATCATAGACAGTCCAGTGATTCAAACCGTGTGGCACAAAGCGAGGTCCACCGAATAAATCCATTTCAGTTCCGAGTTACATCCTGGTAGGACAACCTCACCCAGAGAGCCGGGGAGATGACAAACGTGGAGGGGGAGGCGGACAGACAAGAGGAGAGGGAGGCAGGAGAGAAAGGAGAGACGGAAAAAACAGCATTTTTAAGGGAATTTGAGGCGAGCGAAACTGAGCGGAGTGGAGCCGTCGGAGAGGCATCAAGTGACCTCCTCCCTCTCCATTGTTAAAGAACATAAGAGTGAGGCTGGCTAGAGGCCACCAAGGGGGTAGAATACATTAGAAAGGAGCCAGAAAGAGAAGGGGAGGGGGAGGGGGGGGGGGTGAGTGGGGGGAGCCAAAGGCAGAAGAGAGAGAGAGAGAGAGAGAGAGAGAGAGAGAGAGAGAGAGAGAGAGAGAGAGAGAGAGAGAGAGAGAGCTTTTCAAGTTGTACTAAACGCAAACACTGACAGAACGGACGGGGCTGCACATGGAAATGAAAATGTGTGTGTTTCTCGGTTTTCAAGGCGTCTTCAGGAAGGAAAAGCTGCAGACAGACAGAGGAGGAGGTGGATAGGGACGGATGAGTCAGGATGATGAGAAGAAGAAGAAGAAGACAAAAAGGAAATGTATTTAAAGGACAGGGGAAACAGGGGGCGCCGCAATTTGATCAAGACAAATTAACACACTGGAGATCCAACTCTGAGGAGTGATGCTTCTGGGTAACACTGCCAGCGACCCGCACACGATAACCATCAGGCTTTTTTGGATGCGTCCTCTGCACAAAGCAGTCGGATCATTAAACTTTGATCAACACTGATCAGTTGAATAATTCAATTCACACAGGGTTTCAGCCGCACAGTTCAACCTAAATTCAAGGGTGCCTCTTCCCGGTAACCCACAGGGTCGCGGCGTCTGGAGAGATGTGCCCTTCAAGGGACAGAATGACGTGTCCTCCTGATTGTTTTAGAGAGTAATGCCTGTTCAGGTCCAGCACAGGAGGTGGTGTGACCCCCCCTTTATGTGGGGAGGCATAAAGTCACAGAGTGGGGAGTGTCATGGCATTCAGGAAAGTTGTTTATTCACCATAACAACGGCCTTATCCTGACAATAACTACCTACATAAGGCGACACCCACAAATGTGGCCTTCAAATACATTTTAAAGTGTTTAAATTGTGTAAACCTAAATATACCTTCAAACAGGTGAGACGTTTTGCAACTTTGAATGTTATCACTTGTCTGGCGGTACGGTTGCTTTACCAGAACCAAAAATCTTGATCTTCAAATCCAGAAAAGATGAAAACAAATCTTGCATTTTTTGAAATCCTGCATTTTTCGCCTCTCCAATCCTGCAGTTTTTTTTTTTCTTCTCAAAAATCAGCCATTGAAAACAATCTGGTTCTAATCGGCCTCCTCGCGCACCAGGGACCAGCTTCAACGTGTCAGCTGACCTCCACCAAGGAGCTGCGTTGTACCAAGGTGACACACACACACACACACACACACACACACACATTAAAAATAAATAAAAGGGTGGAATACAGTGACACCGAACCTGAATACCCAGGCGACCATCTGCCTCCAACGCCTTCCCGGTTTACGGTTAAACACGCTGCTTACTGTAAACGGGAGCTTGTTTTGCAAAAGCATTTGCAAGTTTTTCATGTTCCGCGAAGCTTTGTACCATTTTTTTTTCTTTCTCTTATTCTCCACTTTTATGGATAAGTAGAAAAACATCCTGTACACGGGCAACATGGTTAGAATGGTTTCGGTTCTTGGTTTTGGTGAATCACTGCAGTTGAAAGTCCCTCCGACACCAATAAGAAAGAAAGTATAACATGTAAAATATTACAGAATCCCCCCCCTGGACATAAAGAAGGAGACATCTCCGTCAGCTGGAATAAACATTTGTTTGAGAAGTACTAAATTCTTATTCTTATTTTGTCAGCACAAAACTATTTAGAGATGGACCAAATATTCTGAGACTTGAAGGATCCTTGAATGAGATAGAACATGAGACCACTTGACTCTGTGCAGTAACAGCGTTGTGTTCTTATCTTCCATTTCTGTTATCGTTTCCACGTTGTGTTTTTTTTCCCCAAGTAGGGATAACGTAGTATTCTTCCCACCGCAGCTCGAAGCTTCCGGTTGTTTTTTTCATCACACCAGAGGGAGCCCCTGTCACTGCTGTGCCAAAGTCTCTGCAGAGCTCAATGCCTCATCCCTTGTAATAAATGAATGCTGGGTGATGATGACAGATATCACTGTTCCAAGGTAACTCCCATTATGGAGCCGTGATGGAAGACCGGCCGACCGAGGTTGTTGTTTGCACTGTCTCCCGGGTGTAAAGTGCCCGCGTGGCGCCCGCGTGATAACAAGGGTCATTAGCTGTGGGGAAGGTCAGCGGTGTTGAGCTCCTGCTTTTTCAGACCTGATGAAGACCGATATCCGGCGGAAACGGGTGACGGTCCGCTTCAGCCTTCCGCTTCGTACGGCGATCGCCGACGACTTAAGAGACACGCTGCGCTTTCGCTTCCACCATTTAGGACAGCGGGGCCGAGTTGATGCTTCGATTGTTTGTTCTTTGGAAATGGCAGTTTGAAATAAAAAAGAGATTTCAGTCTGATTTATTAATCCCTGTTACCGTGGTAACAGCAAATTGGGTTCAATTCTATGCAAAAGGACACGAGTTTAATCCAATGCGGGAACGGTGCAACCAACAATGGAAACTAATAAATAATAATGACTTAAATTTATTAAATGTTTAAATTACAATCGATTTAATGGCTATTTCCAAAAAATGTTTTGTTATGTGCCGGTGTTTCCCAGTCACTGTCTCACAGCTGCTTTACATTTACTTTGGCACTAGTTTGTTTAACCGTTCTATAAATAGAGCTTTTAAATTCACTGATTGGCTGACAACTGGAAAAGGGGAATCTCTGTTGACCTTGTAACCCTTCAGGGAAACACAACTGTGACTGTCTTTAATAATTGGGAAATAGCCAGAAAAAGGAAACGCCGCTGACGGGACGGTGGGGGCGACATGTTAAAGTTACACGAATGAAAGTAGAGGCCGTGAACTCGTCTGTGGCCTGTGAACGCGCGTCCTGGCGCTTTGGAAACATTCATTCTGCGCCACGTTTGTGTGTCAAGTCAGTCGTCGGCGTAATGAACGCACGAAACCACATTTATGGCAGGCATTCAGGAGACAGACTACAAAACCAAACAAGATTCGCTCTATGACTCATCCGTTTGAATCCAACCCTCAGCGGAGCGTTCCTGCTGACTGCTCGAACCGGAGGCCATGGGATGTCATTCCAGGAATGTGTTCCTACATGTTTCAGTGAGGTGTGGCGGGTGTTTCTTTTAGAACACGTCATACCAGTGCGAGATGACGTCGCATCGCATGTGAGTGTTGGCCGCAAACACCGCTGGGAACATTGTTTTCTTTTTAATAACGTGTCGGGATTATCATTTGAAATTCAGTAATTACAGTCACAGTTGTCAAACCCGGGTAGTGATTTGTTCCTCTGAAGCTCGTTTGACTGTTGTGCGGAGTGGGCGGACTGGTTCACACCGTGTTGGGTCGGTGCAGTTGGGGTGTGTTAAGAGTCCCGGTAGAGTTACTTCCATGTGCCACGTTCTCGGGCGCTTCATAATCAGCTGGTTAATTCAGCTCAGGTTGAGTCACCCGATGCTCCCTGCGCAAACATCAAAGGGCAAAGTCAGAATGTTATATTATTTAAGACCTTTAATACAGGAGCGGTGGTATCATTAAAAGCTGTTTTTTTTTTTATAAATCCTCAAATGTCCTCCATTTGCCTGAGAAGATAAAATGTTTGACAAAGGTGAACCCAACATCTGACTCCAATACTCTTACAGACTGTGGAGAACAGCAGAGTTGCAGGACAGTCTGCAGAAACATTGGATTTTAAATGCAATCTTTTTGTTTTATCAATCGTTCCACGTGCATCAAAAAAAGAATAATGCCGAATATCAATGGAAGTCGTGCTGTTAAGCGGTTATAAAAAGGCATCTTGATGCATTTTACCTGTCTTTCTTGGCTTTTGAACCATTAAGTATTCAGCTCACAGTCCTTCTGTCCGTCTCTTTGCAGTATTCATCTCGTCCGTCATGTCCTCCGCATGGCTCATGTAGTCAAGCACGTCTCGGCTTACAGTATAAATATTCTCATTAGGTGCTTTTGTTGGGATCCATTTCCTTATGGCGCGTTAAATTTATATTCATGACCATGGGCGCGCATGCTAAGGTGGTGTAATGATAGAGGAGCAACGATGGAAGTGACTCGTGTTGTGTTTGCATCAGCTGCAATGAGCCTGTGTTGCACGAACGAATGTATTGGATTCGTGTGTGTCACTCCTGGTGGTTTGGATCCAACGTGGGACACCCTTCCCAGGGGGCCCCAAGCTTAGTTCGCTTATGCCGCAAGTATCCCTAGTTTTGTATTATAACCTCACTGTATTCATTTATAATTTTCGCTATAACAGTATAGCATGACATTTGTGCCAATAATCTTCTAGCACAGGTGACTGTGCGTGGTGGGAGGGGGGCCCCTAAATAAAATTCTGCTTAGGGCCCCCAAGAGGCTCGGGCCGGCACTGCTCAGGGCTTAATGTGGGGGATGTGGAAGGTAAAGCGGTTTGAGGGAGCATAAAGCCTAATATAGCTTGGGGAGAGAGGAGAGAGAGAGAGAGAGAGAGAGAGAGAGAGAGAGAGAGAGAGAGAGAGAGAGAGAGAGAGAGAGGAGACAAAAGGGGGAGCTGATGAGAGGAAAACACAATTTAGACTTCAAGATTGTTTTGTTTAGGACAGCCAACTAATACATCCAGAAAAAGTAATTATATGCTCAATCTTGTGTTTTGTCGTTTAATATAAAAAAGTAATTTCAAAGCATCACTAAGTCCCCACACTAAAAGCCGTTATTGTGCAATCCCCAATTTGAATGTGTAAAAACAAAAAGAAGGGGGCAGATGTTTTTTCGGCAATGAACTGATGCCACCAACAGAGACAGAACAAGTGAGATGATGGCGCAGCAGTTGTTTAGGTTTTTGCACAAGGGACTAACAACCGATGGCAGTATAAAAGAGAAAAGTCAAAGTACACTTGCATCTGTTCTCTGCAGTGATGTTCATCCACGAATATAAAAGAAGAGGATGAAGACATTTTCAAAGAACTGAGAAACCTTTTCAACCACCTCTACTAAATAGTGTGATTAAAGCAAACACAACTTCGCTCCATCCAAGAACCCTTAGTAAAAAAATGATATTATTTCACCAAATATTCCAAAGGATACACATTTAAATAAATGAATAAAATCAAGTCCAACATTTACAGATTGAGATATCCTGACATTATGCACAGTCAAAATTCCCCAAAACACTGCATGCTCCTTTGTGCTGTAAGTAAAGGATTCCATCCCAACCCGGGATCACTAGAAGCAGCTACGACTGCACGACGGTTTTCACCGGCCGACGGGCCAAGTGTGGATTAGAAGCAAAGCAGGTCGCCTTCCAATCGGATGATCCCCGGCTCCTCCAGTCAACCCCACTTAACCCCGAATTTCCTCCCGAGCCTGTGTCACTGCCGTACGAATGGGTGTGAATGTGCTAAGCCCCCGATTTGCAGGTTGCGCCTTGCATTGTTAGCCAATCGCCATTCAGCATACAATGACTGGGGCGAATGGTGCGTTTGGTTTTAAGGTGCTGTGAGGGTCTAGGACGGCACAATACAAATTGGCAATTACCAATAACCCAACTTGAGTAATCAATTGACTTTCAGATGTAAAATTGGTGTTGTGGTCTTTTTAGCACAGTAAGCGTGTTATAGAATCCTCCACTGAAAGATGCAGGTTCTATGTTCTATATGTTTTATTGTGGACATTTATTGGAAGCAGTGTCGCTCTCTGTCGGCCATCATGGCCTCCATCATGAAGAACGGACCGTCTCATGGTAGGTATTCACATGGATAAACACAGAAGACAAACGAAAAAAAAGGACTCATCATTTGGAGAAACCGGTAGACAAAGTGAAAAAAAAAAAACACACTGCTCCTCTCTAAACAGCTCTTTACTTCCTGAAGAATAGATTGTCATTATGACTACCGGCAGGAAACCATGGTGACAGGCCTGAGATTGGTAAAATGATCGGCTAATCCTGCTGGACGAAAGAAAACCCTGCTGCCTCTCCGAAGACCGAAGGTAAACTTCGTTGAGGACGCGGAGTTAATGGAAGTGTCACTCCGTTCCCGATTTGAATGACGTGTCCGACAAATGAGAATCACCGTTCCCGTCCTCCTCACTCGCCTGCTCTGCATAACTCTCTGTTCGGAGGTGACCCCGACTCTTAAAAAAAAAAAACAGCATCCGGTCAGTTAGTTCACACCAATATCTTAGTCACTCTCTCAGGCATAGGACGGTTTATCTGCTGCCAGTGGGCTTTGACTGACGTGCATATTAACTCCTTTCTCCCAAGGCTCAGGAAACACATAATTTCCACCAACTCTCATTTTCTCCGTTCAAATTGCGGCCACGTCGCGGCGTCTCGGTTGCATGCTAAACAACACATTTCTCCCCCCCCACTCGCAATAAAAAGTGTCACGCAGACAGGGTGCCGTGTGTAAGATTCGACGGCGTCCGTGGAGAGCCGGCGCAGATCAAAACACGCACAAAATGTGATTGTTTGGGGACGGAAAAGTCTACGCGGCAATATGAACAGGCTTCCTCCATCTGCAGACGCTGCCAACCTACATTTTGTTCCTCTCGGCCACCGGTGATTTCTCATGGTCCCGACTGTTGCTTCTGCCCTTTCCCCAATTCTAATTCCACCTCAAATCACATTTGCCTTTTTTTTTTTCTCTCAACTGAAACGACAAATCTATAATGCCTATTTTTATCTCCCCTGAAACATATCAGATTCCTCAGGTGAATCGCTCAACCTTCACGCTTGATTGCTGCGCTGCGAGATGTGTTCCGTCCTGCAAGAGGGGAAAAGATGATGGCAAATAACAAAATGCCAGAGTGACAAGTGGAGACAGTTTTGAGGAGGGAGGCTGGCCCGGGTCTCAGGTGTCACTCTAGCACACACACACAAACACACACACACACATGCACAGTTTTACCACTTGAATACAGCTAGGTAAGAGGGACTGGTCGGTGAAAAAAAAAGAAACAAGACAGAAATCCCATTTAAAGTCACATTACGATTTACAGAGAGTGGGACGTTAGAGGTGGTTGGGCTGCATCGCGTATCTCTCTCTATTGTACCTAAAGGCCTTTTCATTATATGCATAGAGAAAATCTTCAAGGAGAATGGGCCGCTCATATTAAAAGAAAAAGCAATAAGGAGCTTTGTAACTCCGTACTGTTGCCCCTTTTCATAGATGCCATTTGTGTGATGAAAAACGGTTTGGACAGGACTTATATTCTGGATGGAATGACTAAGATGCTGTGTGTGTGTGTGTGTGTGTGTGTGTGTGTGTGTGTGTGTGTGTGTGTGTGTGTGTGCGTGTCTGTGCGCGTGGTTCAGTCTGGAATGAGTAGCATGATGATTTGTGTCGCAGCCAGAGGACGCATGAGTGTCGCACTGGAGGACGCTTCCCGAGCACGATCACAGGCTCCCATACAAAGAACCTGCACTTTCAATGTTTAGTGGTACAAACAGAAGCCGTCTGTAACCTCTTGATCCAAAAAAACAGTGTCTATAAAAGGAAGTGAAACACATTTGTTCGTAATCTATGGGAACTGGTGGTAAAGTGTTGCAGAATATTTAGAGACCAATGATGCAAATGTGCACGCTTGACACTGGCTGTTGCACAGATGTCCAGCAGGTGCAAGAGGGGCCGAGATGTCAGAGCGTCAGCGGTGTCTGTAAATATGAATATTGATGTTGCAGTGGAGAATCTGCGTTACGTGCTAAACCTCTCTGTCCTTTTGTCTGAGGCAGATTGACGACCACAGTGATCTGCAGTTCACTGCAAACTTATCCAGTTGCTGAAAGAGTGAGAAAAGAAAGAGCAGGAATGAGAAAAACAAATTTTGGGGTTATGCTACCGACTGATTTAAAAAAATACCGTATAATTTCTTCAGGTTCCAGCCTGTTGCACAGAGTGTCCATCCCCTGCTGGCTTTATCTGACACATGGTGTGTCTGTTTGTGTGTGTGTGTGTGTGTTGTGGCAGGGGGAAAAAAGGGTGAGGGGTCTGACAAAGGAACGTCTGAGTGAAATGAATGGCTAAATCTTCCCATCAATAAGCAGCTTGGGCCTCTGCCACGAAGGTCGCATGCCACCGTGCAGATGCAGATCCACTTAAAAAAAAAAAAAAGAGATACATCTGGATGTCAAATTGCAAGCGTGAGGGTGTGTGTGCATGCCGCATGCAACTCGGCGCCGCTTCCAACAAGGATTAAACTCTCAGACATAGACTCGTTCTAATCACTGGTGGCCCAAATGGAGAGAAGAAATCCAATCTCCTCCCTGCAAAGTGTGATGACAAACAGACACGAATGGGAAGCAAATGGGCGGCACAGAGCACCGCTGGACCAACATCTTTCCCTCCTTCGCTCCGGCAACTTGTGTTATTGAAAGGATTGGTTCATGAGAAGAAAAAAAAACAGCAACATATTTTCACACTATCTCTGTAAATATGAGTAATTATCCTTTGAATAAACAAGCTAAACAAATTGCCGGAGTCAGAATAAACCAGAAACGGGGACAAAGACCTAAAAAGACATTTGCAACAATTAAATATAAAGCTACGCCACGGCAGGTTGAACGAGCGTTATTAAACCACAAGCATTTAATAACCTGCCACTTTAACAGCTCAATAAAGCATCACCGAGAGCACACACAGCGGCTACTGCCTGCAAACACAAATCAGAAACGGGCTGCGCGGTTTCTGCATACAGGGATTACTTCCCAAACTGGACTTACCATCTAGTTAGTTGAGATGTGATTTCAAAGTAAATGATGAAACACTTAAAAAGAAGATCCTGCGATTCAACTGAAAGCTCTGGAAAGCTGAAACAAATTAATTTAAAACAACAGTGGACTGTTTTTCAGGGACTATTTCTTTTGCTGATAACAGTTTCAGCACAGAAATATCCAATGCAGAGATGCTATCTGAAACTGGAGAAAGCAAAAGCAAAACTACCTGCGTGGAAGTCCGAGGGAGAAAATATAAACTATATCACGAGAACCTGTCATCAAGGTTATGTTGCCTGACAAGAGGAGATAAAAGATAAGAAAGGATCGAGACAGAAACGGAGATGGACACAAAGCGCTCTGGCTGTAATAATATATAGTCCGTGTGTAGAACACGGGAAGAAATGCTCCCAGAAGCCAAATGTTTATTGTTCGATGCTGTGGAAATGCAGCTCATATATCATTCATGCCGACGGAGCGCTGTGGGTTTCAGGGAAATTAAGAGAAATAGTGAGGGAGACGGAGCAGACTTGGTTTTGATTGGATTCCGCACAGACAGCGGCCTGATACACCTGGGTTCCTCTGTTCATCTCAATCCAGATATTGCCCACCTGAATATAAAACATCGCGAGTCTGACGAGCTGCCTGCAGTGTTCCTAAGATACGGCGGAGCAAAAGTCAGAAATGGTAAAGCTCAGTCCAAAACATTTGCTTATGGGAAACAAGTGTGAAGAGCGTCAAGGCTGAAAGGTGTTTGTTAATGCATGTTACGCTCTCTTGCACACACACACACACACGCACAAACACGCGTGGGAAATTAGGGAAATGCAAGCACATGTGCTTCCCAGTGAGCCGTACCCTACACTGCTAAAAGGGGTTCTTTTTTTGCTCATTCGAAGTACACATGATTAGCTCAAAGCTGAAAAAAGCCCTCCGATCTGTCATCGTCGATGAACAATAATTAGTTTACAAACCAACCGGATCGGTGAGAGGTTGTTTTAGACTCTCGCTGCGCTGTTTGCTGACGTCGCGCTCGTCCACGTCCCATCCCACTTAAAACAAGGAGCTGATTACAGTTTGATTCAAATGCTCGTCAGACTTATTCCACCCGGCGGTAGAACAGAGCCTCCGGAATTTAAAGCACCTCGCGTTTTATGAAACCGATCGTGATGGAGAACTAAAAAGAGCAGAGCAATCCCTTCGAAATCAATAGTAGCACTGCAACACTTATAAATACACTTTATCTCCATACTAGTTTGTAGGAAATGGAAACTCTGTGCTCCCTATTAGGAATATGTATGTGCTGAAATAGGATCTGGTCATTGCATATTTTTGCAGAAGAAATAAGAAAGCGATTCCTGATGGTTGACTGTTTTACATTACAGTGTTTATCATACCGTCTATTTTTCTAAATTTGCTTTCCTATCAACAAACAAATACCATGACAGAATTGAAAGGACGTTGACGATTTGCTTGTAAATCTGAATTGGATGTCTCTGGAGTTGCTGTCTGGGGGAGTTATATGCCCGTAAATAAGCCGGAAAGGTTCGCCATGTCTTGCTGTGACAGTCAATAAAAAGCCATTTAACCGTAAACACATAACGTTGGTTTTCCCTGGGGGGTCATGTGTTCGATCACGGCTGTTTTAAATCCCTCCCACTATTGGACCAAGCCGTGTTCTTGTCAGTCTGTTCGTATGTGTTTCACCGTTGGCAACATCATTCTCGTACATCGGTGTCGGACGCTGCGCCCTGCCAGCTGCTCCCGTTCAAGGTCAGGTCAGGTCAGGTCAGGTCAGGTCAGCCGCATGCACGGTGTCCATGCGGCTGACCTTGGTCACCTGAGCCTATAAGCCAACCCCGGCCCAAATGTGGAATCGGCTGTTTTCATTTTAAAGTCATACATGCAGCTGCCTTATGAAGAAAACACTATAATCAGCACAGAAGACTTACTACCCGGTTCACTCGTGTTGTGCATCACTCACTCACCTCCTCGTTATACCACACACTGCCTAACTGCCCAACACCACAGTGCGCGCAATCAAGAAAACTTTTCGCTGCGCTATTCGGCACGGCCAGTCGTCGGATCAATAACTTCATAACGATGCCCTTTGAGGATTTTGATAGAGCTCGCCGGGATTAGACTTTTCCAGACCCCTGCTTCAGCTCCAGCCCACTGATTCAGGAGCCGCAGAGAGAAGAAAAAAAAGCTCATAATCCAGATTCCAGGTCCTAGCCCACGGTTCCCTCAGATAAGATCTCAACCTCTAAACCTGCTGCAGCCCTGTTGTCGTTTCCTCGCGGTTGCATCAGCCGCTCCGCGTGTAAAACCTTAATCCACACCTACCGGCTCCCAATGCCCGACCTGACTCTCACTTTACTCACTTCACACTCGCGTCCCACGTCAGTGGCAGCAAGAATTTTAGGCGCAACAAGAGCGACTGCTGCTGAGTCTGCATCAGTGAACAAACGCATAACACAAAATACAGTCTTGGTACGGATCGCTGATTTATTGTTTGGTTTTTCATTTTTTCTATTGTGACCAAGATACTGAGCTGAATATTTTAGATAGCTGGCTGTAAGATAAAGCTATCTGTGGGAGATGTGAGGGGTGGGGAGGGGCATTTGTTACCCCAAATATGTACAAAAGGGAATATGTACAATAGCTGCAGTTATCACTATAGTTTATACTTCCTCACAAAAAAAAGTGATGAGAATTGAGTTCAACTTAGAGGTGTAAGAAGCGTGCTGAGATCAAACAAAAGCATCCCTACAAGCTACCATAATAAACCAGCGCAGACACACACACACACACACACACGCACACACACACACACGCACTGGCCAAGGTGCACAAAACATACATCCACACCCACGCTCACAGACTTCACACACACACACAGGCGCACAAATGGAGCTACGCGATCTGTCAGCCAACGTGAGAAACCCTACACAAGTTACAAAACGCTTCAGCCAAAGCGACCCCGCTCGCAGACACGCCATCTTATTTGTTGTTATAATTTTGGCTTACTGCAGCTGACAGGTGTGATGTCCTTTGATACACCAGCTGAAGGGGGGAGAGAGAGAGAGCGAGAGTGCTGACGTGGACTCTTGTCCCGGGAATTTTGTGCCAGTGGCGAGAATCTGCTGATGCCGCCCAACTGTCTCAGGAAGGAATCTCGACAAAGAGGTGAAATTAAATGCCGACAACTTCTTCTGTGCCTCCTGGAGTTACGCTGCGGCTTTAATACTTCATACCTGTCTCGTGCAGATCTTTCCATTGGCAGCCGGGACCGTAGCGGGAATGGATTCAAGGAATACAAGAAAAAGACAAGCTGACAAAATGTCCTCATTTTTGAATGGAAAGCACATTAATAATAGTAATAGACGGCAAATTGGATTATTCAAATTTTCAGCAAGGCTAAAAAATGTGCCTTTATTCAGTAGTTTATATAAATATACAAACATTTTTCCTCTTTTTTTTCTAGTTTTTGAGGATTTCTTTCAATCAAAAGACGGAATAAGACATGGTGTTAAACGTACTACAAGATCAGAGCTAAATAAGGATTAATTCAGAGCTAGGTAACGTAAAACGTTGAAGTCATAGAATATGGGTCAATAGTAACATATGTTGCCTGAAGTCTTGGATTTGATTCCTGAGAGAAGGAAATTTCATCCGAGACATTGCAGTTTCAAAACATGACTAGCAGTGTTCTTGGCAAAAGCAGAACTAAAAATCTGTTTTTACGTGATTGCGTGACAGCCTCGGACGAGAGAGATGGAGTGTGACTTTGGGGAGAGCGGCGCGTTGAAGCTATGTGCGCGCGTCAGAGACGATCTGTTTATGTAGAAGGTGTAAAATGTAAAATGTTACTCACACTGCACTTTCCCATGATATCTCATGAGGCTGAAATCAAAGATAACAGGGGGGAACAAATCACCTCACCAAGCCCTCAGAGGCGTATTGGGCCTGGTATTAATAGTCCACCTTTCATCCTGATCAATATGCTGATATACGTCAAGAAAAAGCAAACGCTGGAAAAGTGTGTCTGCTTCTGCTTGTTCTCGAGAGATGGCCACTCATGACTTTTTTTCAGCATGACGACTCAGGCTTGCACGACCTGGGCAGAGCTGAAAAATTTAACGCAAGGTGGCTGAGCTTTGCCTCAGATGTTCACTCAGCCTCCAGCAGGACGCTTGTCAACATTTTCAAGTATGTTCCAAAGTCAAGTGCATCCATTAGCAACCTGGGCTTCGGTGGCCAGAAGCGTTTCGTACCATGCAATCAGTCAGTGGAGATGTCTGCTCTTGGTGGAAGAGAGTGAGAGAGCGGTCAGAAGAAGCGACAGTTGAAAAGATGCAAATTACACAAATGTTTCTCTATGATTCAAGGGGGAGGGTGGGGGTGGGGGGGGGAGGGGTTAGCTATGCACGTTGGTGTCTCTGGTTTGTCTCCCTCCTGCACTCGCAACTCTGCCTGTATTAGTCAAGATGCTTTCAAAGGGGGCTGACAGCAAAATGGATTAAATGGGGTTTGCTGACGGAATACATATTAAATCTGCGGCCATGCAATTGTGGGCTGCGGCATTTGCAAGGCTTATGACTTGTGCTGAGGCTGTGGATCCATCATGCCTTTGCCTGCTCTCCTCTGCTCCTGTTTGGATGCAGAAGCAAAGAGAAGGAGAAAAGCAAGAAGGAGGGTGATGGAGGGTGGGAGGGGGGAGCTCTTGATCACCTGCTTTGTCTGAAGTGAGTCACCTTGCAAATATATGAATAGCAAATGGAGGAAAAGTAATCTGGAGGCAAGTGGTACCTCCTCCTATTTGCATACCTGCCAGCCCCTGTAGTTAGCGCCCGCGTTTCAGGATACGGCACCTCAAATGCACAATAGCATGCATACATTTACTTCCTGATTTTCTTCTAATAACTGCGTATCCTTTTCTTTGTGGCTTTCCTTTGTCTCCTTTTTTCCAATCCTGTCCATCTCCTCCACTCCCCTATTTGCTTTCATCCGCCCCGACACCTCGCTCATCCTGTCTCCCTCAGACATCATGCCCCCCCGCTTCTGGCAGGATGCATGACAGGGGAGCAGGTGGAACAGAGAGCAAATGACAAATCTCTCCCTCTCTCTCTCTCTCTCTCTCTCTCCGTCTCACCCACTGTCCTGCCCGAGGCCCTCCCCAGCCTTCCTTCCTGCCTCCTCCTCGCAGCACCTTCGCACCACCTATCTGACCACATTGATATGCAAATATGCCCCCGCTGCATTCCACCTTCTCTTCCCGTGAAGGTCTCACAAGAGAAGGTGTGCTCGTGTCCCCACCCTGATTCTTAATCCCGCAGCTAGACTAGCAAGCGTCTAAATGGCACCGAGATCTGTGTTTAAATGAGACGTGGTTGTTTGTTTAAAGATTGTGAGGCTGCGTGAGAAGGAGAAAACGTCCCACCCTGGGGGGGAAATTAACTCACGCTTTCTTTCCCAAACTTGTCTCCACAGCGGGTAGTGTAGGATTTACAAAACACAAACCCCAAGGAAAGACGGCAGGAGAACCGGGAGGAAAGTCTCTTTGTTGGTCCGCTATTGTTGCTGCTGCTACCGACGTGGTCCCACAAGACGCCCGAGTGGAGCCAACGTCTCGCATCTGGCCGTGAGCTATCATTATCATTGCCTCCTCCTCTCTGATGAATCTGCCCCGGCTCCTTGCTGAGGAGCCGGGGCAGGCTTTATTTAATGGGCTCTTTCAGCCGTGGTTTGCTAGGCGGAGGCCTCTTACAAACCCATTTGAAGGAGGGTCTATGGATTTCATGGCTCCCCGGGCGCTCTCTCCTTCTTTCAATAAGGTGAAGTCCAAGGCTTTATCCATCCGTCAATGGGCCAGGGGAACAGTGGATGCTGCAGTTTTTTAATCCTAGAGATGCCGTTTGTCCACTGTGTGCCTGGCTGTTCCGCGATAGGAGGGCACTCCTTGCACGGCTTTCTCACCTGGGGGACTTTTTAGTTCCTGTGGCAGAGCAGATTTATGGGGATAAAGACCAGGGCGCTTTGGACGGCGCCCAACGTCAGAAAATGTGGGTAAAGTCCAAACGGGACGATCCAAATCTGTATACATAAGCTTAAAAATAAACATTTTAATCATGAAAAACACATAGCCTTGATAACAAAGATGCTGATAACACCGATGCTGGAAAAACCAGCATCGGTTTACCATGCAAGTTTCATGTGTCCACGAACACACCAGTGAATGGCTTCGTGGGTGAGGGGTGATGGCGCGCGGTTCAGTACGTTCGAAGCAAATAAAAACGAGGTCAACTTGTGTCCTTTGATACATGAGGCTTTTTAAACATCCACACCAGTATCAGAAATAAAAGTATTTTCTGTTCACAGAGTGTGCCCTGGAGAATTGCAGGGCAGTGGCTAATGGCATTATCAGAGGCAATCACTTCACTCAGGTCAGGGAATGAGAAGTTGAAAGCAATAAAATTCCAAACGATGGGAAATTATCCAACAGCCCGCCCTCACACACACACACACACACACACACACACAAACACGCACACACAGGATCATACAGAAACACATCTACTCACACACAATGTTATTTCTATCATGCAGAAATCAAAATAGAGACGAAATCATTAAAAAACGACGCGTAGATGCTGAATGTTTTCATCAATTCTTTCGATCCTTTGATCCGTCATAATCTCAATCTTAATCATGGTCTTGGAACCATGAATGTCTGTTATGAATCCTTGTGATTTTGGGGATCCCGGAATTGTTTTCACCCAGCAACAGCAACAACCCAACCTTCAGTCGTCCAATGAATTATCCCAACATCTTAAAGCTGCATTAGCACACAACTTTGTACAGACACTCATCGTTCCTACATGATGTATCCTTACAAATCATGAGGTACATTTCTGGTCTTGGGATTTCTATTTCATACTAATTAGAAAATGTTAGCTCCATAGTAACACAAGTATGTTAAATGTTGTTCTTTATAGCAAAACATCAGCTAGTAACTTTGTCAGTTTGGGCATGTTGCTATGATGACGTTAGCATTTAGCTCTAAGCTACTCGAGCCTTACAGAGCTGTTAGCATGGGTTTAATCTATTGTGAGTAAAAGCTTATTCCAGTGGAATAGTAGGCCATTGATTCATTTAGTACTGATACAGCATATCACACGATACCATCCTCTATAACGACTGGTTTTTTTTTTTTCATTTAATCCAAAATGAAACATCAAGAGTTGACTGGTGGATGAGGAGAGGGAACTGAAAAGCACCCAGACTCCTGCACAACGTCAGCACCAGGAAGCAGCCGCAGCCGGTCAGTCGTGAGGGAGACGAGTCGTAAGCAGGAGTGGCAGAGCAATCCCTCAGACCTTGAGAGAGGTGAAACACCCAGGGACACCGTCTATAGATTAGAAAAGGAAAGCTAAATGAGGTGTGGACTGAAAATGAGAATCACTGAACATCAGCCTACGGCTAAACGGGTAAATAGTCATCCTAATGACAATAATAAACAAGCCGTATTAGTGCGGCATCTTTTAAGAAAAAAGGGTACTTGACAATAAATGTAAAACGGGGATAGAATGCTATAATACATCTTAAATAAGAGACAAGATTAAAAAAAAGGATTGATATAAAATAATAATATAGAATGCATGGTTCTGATGTGTGGCTATTTCTTAAACATCGGAGAGTTTCTTTACAAAATTAAAAAATATTTTTAATGACATAACAATTCATACTTCTCTTAGGAATAAAACAATACATAGCAATGTTCCCGTAAAGACAAAAGATGCTCCATAAATACGATGGTTAGGAAGATGGCTGATGGTTATGAAGAAACTCTTGTTTTATCTTTTTACAATTACAAATTGTTGTGTTCCACAAAATCTATAAAGGGCACTCATTCAAAAGGTTATTAAACTTTGCATTCAGATTACACAGCAGGTATACGTATCGTTCATCCCGTTAATTTGATTTGCACTGTGAGTAAGTGTAAGTGTGCCGTAATGATTGCACATCCTGTCCTCTTTTGATTCCCGAGGAAACCTTTACGCCAAGATACAAAAATTCACCCAAAAACACAGGCTCAGAGCCACCGGAATGACCAAAAATATTTATTTTTGCTTGACTTTCCAGAGCTTGCCATTGCTCACCCTTTTCATCGTCCGGGTTTGCATATTCCCGTGCAGAGTCGTTGGGGAGCTGGACCCAGCATGCATTGAGGACGCGTGTGGGGAAACCCTTGTCTCCGGGGGTAAACTCAAAAGAAACACAAAGGCCTTCAAACCTTTGGGCAACTTAGGGCCTCAAAGTCAAACACACTTGCGTCTTTGAAACTGGGCAGTTGAGCACACAAAAGAAAACCCTCGTGAGCCCGAGGAGAACATGATCGCGTGCTCATTTGACATACAATGAGTCACATCTTAGCGTGTTTTACTGTACAGACGCCTGAGCCAACCGGGACGTGTAGACATTTATGAAGCATTTCTGACGAGGTAAAGGGCTTATCTAAATGAAATAGTCATTTAAGCATTAATAATTCATGATCACTCAGGCGCACGCCACGACAACTTGTCCAAGTCCTTGCAGGCAAAAGCTGGTTTCATTTCCATTTTTATGTACAATGTGGTGCTAATTCAAGCGATCTCTGTCACAGCAGCCGCGGTGTAACTTTTGGGAGAAAATGCAATTCTGGCAAAGATGGTGTAAGAAACAATAACACGTATTGCCCTTTCTTTCATCATAATATATATTTTTTTAAATCTATTTAATTTAAGAAGACATGTCAAACTCTGTCTGACGAATGGAGGCATCCCTTCATGCTTCTTCCCTGATAATATAAAAACAACATTTTATGGTGTACGGGATTGTCTTTGTTTTATGAGGGAGAAAAAACGGGGTTGATGATAGATGTCCATAAAAAGCGGTACCACAATAATTTTGTCTCTCTCCCTCCCTCCCCCCTCCCCTCCTCCACCGGCACATAACAGATAACAGACCTTTCACAATGTTCTCTGACCCATACAGGACCCTGCTGGGTCTAAATTCCAGTCTTCCAGGAACATTTTCAAGGAGGTGCTTTTGAGTTCTGGGAGAGATTGCAGTAAGAGAAGGTCCAAGTTCCACTGGTTCATAGTTTTAGGACTGTCAATAGATTTTTTTTAAATGAAGTACTTTAGAACTTTTGGAGGAGAACATGTTCTCCAGCTAGCTTAGCATAGCGGTGCTTTAAGTGGTCCGTTTTGCCACCCACCCCCCCTTCTGTTTGACCCGCGGCCAAAAGCTTCCTACATCTCGTTGACTGCGTTAAAATATTTTGTCGCATTAATCTTGGCCCACATTAATCGCATAGATCAATGCGTTTTATCTTGACAGCCCCTATATTTATTACGTGATCAACAGATGCTGGTTTTCCGTGAAGGACACCACTTCCTGCCACTGTGGAACGGTGCCACGTGGATCGATGCGTCCCAAAAAGCATCCCGGGGCCACCTTCTAAATCTGTACGGCTCCTCCCGCTCTCCCACCGCCTGGACCATCTGAACCCCATGACGACTGGTCTGTTTTTAGGGCAGAGCTGGACGGAGGCCTGGCGGTGTGGGTGTGTGTGTGTGTGTGTTGTGTGTGTGGCCGGGGGGGGAGGGGGAGAGGCCGGACCGGTGCGGATGTCCCGGTGCTGTCTGTCCTCTGCTGTACGCCGGACTCCCGGCCTTCCCATATTAATCAGATTTGCAGCCATATGTCGGAGCAGCACGATAAACCCTGGCTGCTACCTGGCACCCACGGGACGCACTGTCAACACAGAGTGCGTGTGTGTGTGTGTGCGTGTGCGTTTCACGCGTCGTTCCTAAACATGTTATGGGTAATAGGGGAAAAAAAGCCTGAATAAGGAGAAGAGCACGAGAGGTCACCCTCAATGAGGAGGAAGTCATTGTTGGGCCAAGTGATGACTTGCCACAGTGTTTTGGAAATACACAGGGGGGGGGCGGGGGGCGGAGGGGTGTACGTCACTGCAACGGAAGAACTGGCACTATGGACCTGCATTTGAAAAAAAAAAAAGGCTTGTTCCTGTTTCCATCTGTCACCTTATGCTTTACAGCACATTGTGTATTTTATATCCTCAAGTCCCATTGGTGTCGCGTATTTAAGACGAAGAATCCAGCCCTAACGTTGGCATGGTGACAATGATGGGAGGCTGTCGGTGATATTGTTTCTTATCTGAAGCCTCTGTTCAATTCCGTGAAAAAAAAATGTATTCCAAAAATCCATGATTCATATCCGAGGCCCGAAAGACGCAACACCAAGACTTGTCAAACACGATTAACTACGTATTTGTATCATACACAGCGTAATCACCAGTGAGCCCGCACTCAAGACTCAAGATGTGGGGAGAAAAAAAAAAGTTTCTATGTCTAAGTTCACATGTCTTTGTTATGATGGATGGGAGGTGTTGCCATTTCCATCTCTGCACAAAACAAAAGAAAACCACAACACATTGCACTCACACAGAAGTGAACATCATACTCATCCCAATAATTGCTAACACGCATTGAGGAAAATACTTTGCGATTAATACAGTATATTGTTATGTATAAGTGTGTGTTCTATAAACTTTTTACATAATTCTGAAGGAAAAATAAATGCATCATAGCCTCGATGTAATTTGTAATAGAGTCCTCATGCTTTATTATGAGTTTGAAACAATGCGTTTACAACTATGGTCTGTCGTAGATAAAAGTGAGCTTCATGCCATGAAATTGACTCAAATATTGACTCTTATGACGCTTTAAAATGCACAAAGACCGGTGAATGTGAAGAAAGGCCACTGATAAAAAGTCATTGTCCTCCAGTGAAGTAATGTGACATGGAAATAACTAAACACACGTTGCATTCTTTCCAACAAAAGCCATCACGCCGCGTTAACGTTCCCAGGTGACACCTCACCCTTCTCCCCCACTGCCCACCCTCCCATGTGTGCCCCTTCCGGCCCCCCCCCCCCCCCCCCCCCGCCCGCCAAGCACCCACCCATCTTTACACTGACATGCATTTGAGCAAGACCCGGCACCTTTTGTCTTGGGCTCCCTCTTTGTTAGCAGCTGGTGGACAGAGCAGCAGCCTGCAGCATCATCATCACGTCTACTTTATTGTAACAGCGTCAAGAGACAACACACTGCAACAAAACGGCCATTTTTTTCTCTCCCAAATAAGGGGACACGCTAAAATAAACAGCAATATAAAATTAATTATTTGTATTTAATTTGAGTAAAGCAATACACCTCTAACTGGATGTGATGATAACTGGATGGAGGCATTGTTGTATGGGGATTGGTAACACATGAACAAAAAAAAATACATATATATATATATTATCTTATTATTTTAAATGTGGGAATGTGAGAAGGTTTGATCCTATTTTCCTTATAAAATTACGAGGTCTATCAACACTTCCATTTCAAATATATACAAATCCACCAATCAATCCATCTATATGTCGTCTCGTTGTCTGTCGGTCTGGTGTACGTGTGAAGCAGCTTCATCACCACCACCACCAAAGTGAACTGCAGATAACCCCATGACGTGGCGAAGCCAGTATGGAGAGCGCCTATATATATATATATATATATATATATATATATATATATATATATATATATATATATATATATATATATATATATATATATATATATAAAAGGTCCGCGCTGCGCGTGTCTGCTGGTGGTCTGAGCCGCCGGCGAGGCTTTGCGGGCGACCTGACTTCGGTCTCTAGATGAAGGATGAGCTTCTCAGACGTAGACGTTGTCCATCCTGCTGATGCTCCCTCGTCTCATCGCAAACTCTTGTGCACCCTCTGGTGCTTGCTAGTCTCCCGAACTTCTTTGTGTAGCCCGCTTTGCAGATTGTCTTCCTTGTCTGTGTGGTTGCTCATTATTCAGAGACAGACGGATCTCAGGTCATCTGCAGCTGCGGCGCAGGAGAAGCAGGAAAGATGGCGATCATCCATTAGACCGACCGGGCGCACGCATGCAATACGAGGACAACTTTTGGGAGGATCGCTTGAGGAGAAGATCGTACCGGTGAGTTTTTTAATTTATTTTTAAATTGTATTTATTCATCCCTCCTCTAACTATATTTTCAGTTTCGCCAAGATTTCGGCCGGGCTTTCAGGTTGTGCGAGAACGTCGCTATGGTAGATCATGGGATATCATTTGGAGAGCGCCTCGTGAATGACCTGGAAAGAGCTGATCTCTCCCCCCCCACCACCACCACTAACCCCCCCTCAACCACCATCTCCACCAAGACCACCACCACCACCACCGTTTATAGTCCACGTCCAGCCGACTCGGGTGAGGGAGCCGTGGCGGTGTTTTAGGACGAAAGAGGGGGGGGGCGCGCTTCGGCTTTTGGCACCTATGTTAAAAAAAAAAAAAAAAAAAAACCCAGAAGAAGCTCAAGTCAAGTGGTTCTTCTCGCCGTGCGAGCCGACCGGCCGCCTGCTCGCCATGTCGCCTCTCGGGCTTGTTGTCAAAGTGACACAAGGAAATGGACGCGGCGGTGGAGAGAAGGTCGCCGGAGCGGAGGGCTTTTCTTATTCTGACATGTCTGGTCAGGGGAATTATTGGCCCCGGCTGTGCGTGTGTTTCCCCCCCCACCTCTCCCCCTCTCTCCCCCGTGCGTGTTGTTGCGCGTTAGCTTCAGGGAGAAGCCATTGCACGGATTGCTCTCCTCTCCCAACCAGACTCCATTAGCGACACGAGAGGAGCAGGCAGGCGCGCGCGCATGCATGCACGCGCGCGCGCTGAGAAGGACATGTCCAGTGTGAGGAAGCTATATGTGCCCCCCCCCCACCCCCCCTCAATGATCCGCTCATTTAAAATGAGCGTGGCGTGTGGAGCCGGGTCTCCACAGGGTTTGGAGCGTGTTGCTGGTGAAATGGTGGCTTTGTGTGGATTTTTTTTTTTTTTTTTTTAGATTTCTGATTCCTCCTCCACGGTGACCTGCTCGTTGCCTGGTTCTGTTTGATTCTGGTCCGCTGTCACTGGTCTCGAGTCAGGTATGTGACGCTTAGTGGGGCTTCAGCCGTAAAATGGAGGACAGGAGATGAGTCTCCGCGGAGAGAGCCCTGCAGGATCCCTCACGCCAGAACAAAGGTTGTGTGTTCATACATGACATGACCATAGCCTCTTCTTCTTCTTCTTTTCCTTCTTCCTCTTCTTCCTCTTCTTCTACTGTTTCTTTTTTTTCTTCTTCTCTCTGGTCGGAAGTTGAGTTTGCCACAGGAAGCAGAAGAACTGAAAAGTGAGGTCAGATCTTTTATTAAGCTTAAGGTTAACGCTGCAGACTTGCTGCTTTTTGTTTCTGCATGATTGAACACAACGTGGGCTGTGAACATTTGGTGTTCTTCGTTGTTGTTTTCTTGTCTCGCTGTGACATTGGCGGACGTCCCTTCTGGACTACATGTGTGTCTGATGGTGATGTCTGAGGGACACGTGGACATGGAAATGCTAAACAATGCAGTGTCTTGGCCGTGCAGGCTGTTAATGTTCAACAAAGTTGTCTGTACTCTGCCTGGTGTGTGTGTGTGTGTGTGTGTGCGTGTGTGAAGTAATAGCAGTATATGGTTTCTTTAAGGAAGTTCTCAAGAAGATTCTTGTGCTTCTCTATTCTGTTGAAATCTTGCGATCAGCTGCGGTTATCTGCACGAGTTAAACGTTTGTAGTCTTCCTCATAACGTGAGATGCTGTTTATTTGGGTCTTAAACTGTGAGCTTCTACCTTGTTTGCTTCAAAATGTATTCCGGTATCTTTCCGCACAAATATACATTTAAACATGCGTAACAGTAATGTGGCCTGTTGTAAGTCCAGCGTACAGCCTGAGCTGACCTTTCACACATTGGGTCCTAAAGGTGTCCGTCCACCTGCCTGTCAGGAGAGCGAAAGAAGTGTGTTTGCAAACTGTGGTGTGTTCCCATGGCAGCCATTGCGTGTGTGTGTGTGTCGCTCTGCAGTTCCCCCCTGGCCACTGTGTGAAATCTTGCTGACAAGGAGGACCGTGAGCTTGACACGGAGCGCTGCGACAGTGCCGGGGCTGAGGAGAGGAGAGCAGAGCAATCAAAATGGTGGCGATGCTCCTTCTCCCCAAACAGGTTCTCAAGGAGGAGCTCAGCTGACAGAGGACGGGCGCGCCGGATCTGCTGCGGTCGGCACTTTTGTTTCTCGCAGACGGGAGGAGGGAGGGGGGGGGGCGATGGATACGGCCTGGCGGACGGCGGAGCTCCTGTTGAACGGACTCGGGTCCCGACGCGACGTGTCCCTTCGCGCTCGGGGTTGTCTCTCCGGGACGCCGACGCGCTCCGCTGGGCCCTTTTTTAAGCGCCTGGAGTTGGTTCCCGTAGTAACTTTCACACGGCGGCATCACATTCTTTCAGCAGGGAGGCTCGTCGGGCGGCTGCTGCTCCTCGCTGGCACTATAAAGTCACCTGTGTGTGCTCGGGTTGGCGCCCCCCACAGCCCCCCCCCCCACCCCCACCCGGCTGTGAGGTCACATGGGTCACGCAGGGCCGCTTGCTTTTGCTCCGTGCAGAGATGGTGTTTCTTGTTGCTTTCAGTGAGCCGAGGCCGGATTACTACCAGGCACCTCAAAAGCCCCCCCAAAGCCCCCAAAAGCCCCCATTCTCTGTGCAATTACTTTGTTGTTAATCAATTAAACCGTTGTTTGGTATTACACACCACTTAAGTGTTTTTTTTTTTTAAGTGAAGCGCACAGGGCACGACGGTGCAACAGAACCTTTGCTTTTCTTTGTCATCTATTATGTTAGTCAACAACTTTTGTTTTGGATTTGAGGCTGTTTTCAGATAAAAACCAGGTATTTGAATGTGTGACCTTGACAAAAGGATCATAACTTGCAGCTCTGCTGAACTGGAATGTCATTTCTCGAGTATTTTGGTTTAATACCCCGCCACTTCTAGCGTCTTCATGTTTGTAAAGCTGCTGTAATTAAACATGATCTGTTCATGATAAATATTTACACAGCAACGGATTATCAAATTAGAAAAATGCATTCTCTATGATCATTCCAGAAGATAAGCGGTTATATATGTTCTTTTTACACCGACCCTTGTTGCTTCAATAGTAGTTTCGTTTTCCAAATCGTGTGACCGACTAAATATTTGTATCACATCCAAATCGAAGGGGTTTCATTTGACCTCCACGTGGCTTTTCACTGCAGTCCAGCTTCGCGGTGACGAGGCAGAATACAATGGATATTTTATTTCTTTTTACATAACTGGCTTTATTAATGTATTTCGTCATCACGCTTAAAAAAAAAAAAAAAGAAGAAGCTTGACAGAGGAACAAACCAGGGACTTGTGATGGTTTGAACGCTGGAAGGAAGTCGTTGTGAAGCTCCTCGGATTCTCTTTCTGTGTCTGCTGCGCGCGCACACACACACACACACACACACTCCCATTGGGTGATGCACTCCTCCTTCCTCCTCCACCTGGGGCAGTGTAGAAGGCCAGCGAGACGCACAAAAGCAAATTGAAATGCTGCGGTGAGTGCTTTCTTGACGTGACGCATGGCCCGTGAGATGCAGCCGGGCGCCGCCGCCGCCGCCGAAGCGTCCAAAAACGCCACAGTCGTTGCAGCTCGGCTGAAACCGAGCTGTTTTCAGTCAACCTATTTCGTTCACGAGTTTGAGATTTGCAAAAGCATTAATTGAATGCTGTGTGACTCGGTTTTTTAGGCCTACTTGAGGGGGGGGGGGGAGAGAAACTGAAAAAGCAACGCGATGATGTCGGGAGCTTTAAATGGAACAAGGAAGTGGCTCGCTGCTGGTGTCATTCCACACGCTGTTGTCAGTTGCCACGTTACACTGCTGCAGAACTGGTTCCTCCTCTCTGCTCTCCAGCAGAACTTCCACAGCTCCAACCTCAGCTCTCCCTCTCGCCGTAGATTCATTTTTCCGTAGAACATGAAGGCTTCGGACACACGGCGTTTCCCCCGGGGCGGTTTCGTTCGGTCGGATAAAACGAGCCGTCCAACGCGGCGCTGCTCGGGGTTTCCAGGCCTTTTTAGATTCTGGATTTGTACCCTTCTGCTGAAACACACACAGTGAACAAACTCTTGTCGGCCTCGAAGCGCTGTGGTGGGGGGGGGGGGGAGAAGAAGAAAAAAAAATCCACAGAATTCTTTGGAGACGCCCGTTCCTTGGGCAGCGTGGTGCCATCGCACAAGGCCTTCATTGAGCAGGAACAGGAGTGGTCTTGTAGGAAGGGATCCACGCCGGCTCGGCCCGCGACGCATCGGGGCTGTCCGAGGACCGTTAAATATTTAGCGGCTTCGGAAAAGGAGGTCTCTGTGGTGAGTTAATATTGATGGCTCTCTCATCTTTCCCGTCCTGGAACTTGTTGAGCAGCCTCGGGGAGGTCGCTTCGAGGGGAACCTGGAGAGGAACCTCGCCCCCCTTCCTGGATAAACGCGTCTGTAGCTTCCAAACTGTTGTTGTTGTTCAAAACCAGACTGATTTTGATTCTTTTTTTTTTTTGTTTCCGGCGTCCTCTTTTGGAAACTCTGAAGTGCTCCATCCTGACTCGCTCGTAACCTCACCCGCTCTGTAACTGTAGTAACTGCCATGTCGGGAGTACAAGGAAGTCGGCGTTGCAGTGTTCTCTGGCAGTTGTCCACCGAGCAGGACTAACAAGAAAACCCTTCAGTGCACCTTACAGCTTTGACTTGTCATCGTCAAACAAAACAAGAATGAATGGAGGGGAAGGTTTTAGACTTTGAGGCGAAGCCGTAGCATTCGGTGTAAGATGGTAAGACATCGTGTCACATCATACAAATAATAATAATAATAATTTACTGCAGCTTGATACAAGAGCTGACCGTACATGTTCTCTCCCCGAGGCAGCAGCTTCTTGATTTACGTCCGGATACGGTTTCAGGGGAGAGATGCGCGAGCGACAATGCCGTGCGGAATGTAAGGTTTCCTGGAGCGATTGTCCTTCGTGTAAAAAAAAAAAAAAAAAAAAAAAAAACACTTCCTGGTTTCTCTCTCCGAGATCGGTTCTTGGACATCCTTCTCTCGCCCGGCTGCTCGGGCCGATGAACTGGTGCGTCGCGGTTGAAATGAGGCGCGATTTCAGCCTCGTGGAGATGTATTGTGTGCAGAGCAGAAGATAAATGATAACTTTTAAAAAAAATATTTTCCTCCGGGCCAGCCTGCTTGAATACTGCACGTGACAGAATTATTTTTCTGAGTATTTCTCTTCAAGCTCGAGGCCAGAAACCCCTCGAGAAAACCAAATATGTCTACCTCCCAATATAAAATTGTAAAAATAATCACGCCTGCGGCTATTAATTAAATTGTGCTCTTAATCATTTCTGGATGGAATATTTAATTGCGTCGCCACGGGTTACCACGCTTTTCTGTAGATAAAAAAATATGTATACGTTTCACCTCTCTAACAGAAGCACGGCCAACTGGGTCACCTGGGTTTGATGTTATCTACTCGAGCTCACACAGATATCCTGGAAAAAAACGTTTTGCATGTCATGTGGTTTGCAGGCTCCACATTTAGAGGCGCAGCCCTTCGGATGTCTAGAACGTGGTCTTCAGCTCGCGAGGAACGGCTCAGCCGCAGTCTTCTAGGTGGAACCAAAAAAAAAAAAAAAAAACCCCTGACAGATCTCACTTCTGCTTTTTTGCTGACGGCCATGACAGTCAGCGCAGAGAGGAACAGACGGGAGGGGAAGCTGCTCTTAAAGCTAAACACTACCATCTGTGTAACGAGATAGCAGAGCGAGCAGAGCAGAGCAGAGCAGCTCCACTCGGCCGAGCAGGACACTCAAAGTCAAAGACCTTGAGGAGCACAAAATGGTGGACGGTCATACCCGCTGATGCCTCGGCGTGATTGGCAGTGTCTCTTTGGCCGCACTGGAGGCCGGGCTGCTTGAAATGGAGTCCTCCGTGTGAAGCCTTGGCCACAGCTCTGATGCAGAAGATAATTCTGTCATCAGAGAGAGAGAGCGAGAGAGAGAGAGGGGAAGAGAGAGGGAGAGCGAGCCAAGTGAGGTGACTGTACTAAAAGAAGGTCGAGCTTCAAGATAACTGGAACCACGCACGCCCGGTTCCTTCCACCTGTTATCTACACTCCACATCTTCATTTCTTGGTTTTGACTTCTGCTATTAACTGTTTTTTTTTTTCTTCAATTTGGTGCTTTTTCTGCCTTTGCACAGACGTGCAGTAGCTAGAAGGAAAAAAAAAATCTGATTAGCTTAGATGAAAATGTACATTTTTGGTTTGGTAGGAGGAATGAAGAGGGTGAAGGGTATTCATTATCTAACCTTCACACCTGCCGGGCTGCAGCCGGGGGAATTGACAGCAATTTTGTTGCTTTGTGAAAATCTCAGGCTTGAAGGTCACACAAATATCTCCCGGAGGCTCATCATAATTAAAGGTAAATGCAGAGGATGTGTTTTTTTTTTTTTCACTCACCGTGACAAGACGGCAGCCACACGAGAGATGGCCATTAATGCTGGTCTCCTCCTCATCTGCCTGGTCATTATCTTCTCCGCAAAAGAGGGCAAATGAGTGGTCTGTGCTGTCCCTTTTTCTTCAGACGGAGCCAATCTCAGCCTTTTCGCTAAACACAAAGGCTACCCTTGGACCAAGGTTACTTGCAACACGATGGCCAGCTTCTTCTTTCCCTTTTTTTTTGTTGTGTTGAAAATAAGGAAGTTGGATTTCTTCGATCTGAAAAGAACATGTCTACTTCTGCGGGGCGACTGAGTGCAACAATATTCAGCGGTAAAGGCCGTCCGAGCGGGTGGGCGATGATGTCGGGTAACATCTGGCGGGCAGAGAGGGACAGACTGACCTTGCAGTGTGCACAATGCAGATTTAACATGGAAAACTATCATCTCTCTCCCTGGTATTGCAACTTGGAATGATAGTGATGCATTTGTCTCTCGAGGTCGCTCGCGCGCGAAGGCCTCAGTCAGCAGACTGCGTTTGAAGCCTCAGGACCACGATCCTTCATTTGTTTTGCTTTGCTCGTCCATTACTACTGATGATGATGATGATGATGTTGATGATGCATGTTTGTATCAATACATTCACTTTTATAGTGAATCTGCACTCTTGGGACAGACGGACCTCCTTTGCACCCCAGGAAAAAAAAAACTTTTGTTGAAATTTCACCACACCTGCATGTTATTTTGCCTGTGTTACGTCATGCCAGGAGATTATCCTGTAATAAAAAAGGAATTCAGCTCTGCTGCCTCTTCCTCCTGTTGCATTAGACGCGCGTTCAGTTGGTGTGAAGCCTACGTGGTCTTTTCTTTTGAGGGTGGCCCGGGCCTGCAGCGCTGCGGCGGCGCTTCTCTTTTAATGCTTCTGGATGTGAGACCACAAAAAGATCACTAAAGCTTGCTGGTGTGCAGCGGGTGAAAGGCGATGCACCTGTATTTACCAGTCCTCTGGGGACAATGAGGGATTACTCAGTTGGTTTCTTGAATGTTCACCCAAAAAAACTTCTCTTATTCATTCAGTTAAAGTAAAGTTGAGCACAAAAGACGGTTTGTAGTCCCTCTGCGCGCATACCTGTGCAAACTCTTTATTTTTGAAAGACTGCAATTTAAAGAGCTACTTTTGCTGAAGTGATTGTAATTCAGATAAAACATTCATTATTTCAGGTGAATGTCGAAGTGTACAGAGACAGGCATGGACTGCAAGGAGGAAATAATAAAATCCGAGACCATTTGATTTTTGTGCTCTGACGTACTGAACACAGACGGCGCTGTTAGGACCTATTTATCTAGATCACCTCCTCCTGCTGTTGCATCGAACACGTACCTCTAAACAGGAGTTTCATGTTTTCTACAACTCCACATAAAAAAAACTACATGTTAACTTTTGCATATATATAGATAGATATTGCATATCGAGTGTCAGACAATGCCTACTGTAAAACCTCCAAATTGTTACAAGGCTGGTCTAGAAAACTCTGTGGTTGCAACCTGTTAATAGCAAATAGCCTCATAGTCATATCTTCTACTCTGCTCCGAAAAGGCAGCACGTTCCGTCACCTAATGTGAAACCACAAGGTGAAAAGTGGCAGCACAAGTAGAGACTCCATTGAATTAGTTACAGATAATTATCCATCTAAAGTTGGCTAACATTAGCCGCCACAAGCTACGGGTCGTTGCAGACCCGCAGAAGGCCGAAGTGGGGAAAACCCTTAAATGTGTTGAGCTGAACGACGGTGCGTTTTGGGTCTTCTCATTAATTTGCCTTTCACTTTGTAGGTTTTTGCTCGCTATCAGATGGATCCAAGCTAGTTTTTGGTGCAGGCCCTTTTAGCTGGTTCATAGCTGACCTACTTTTTTTTGATGCTGTGTGCTTCCTGAAACTTATTTGTTGTCCGATTTAAAACCAATGTTTCTCGTTAGGTGGCAGAATGTTTCTCGTTAGGTGGTGCTTCTTTCACGCCTCGTTGGTTCATCGTACCTATGATATGGTCTTAGCATTTACTGCGTAGCTGGGTTAGCTGTTAGCATGTAGCCCTTTTGATACAGCACAGTGACCTCGGGGAATTAAATGCAAACGCACTTTGACTGAAACTTTTACGGGAGCAGGAAGGAACCCATCCACCCGTCCGTCCGTCCGTCCATCAGCTTCTCCTTCACACAGGGTCGCTGGGGGGGGGGGGGGCCGCAGTCAATCCCTCACGTTTTAATGTTGAGTTTCCTGCTTCACGCTTGAAATCACCAGAATCGATACATTGTATGTTCAAATAGATGCCAACAGTTGCCAATGCGCGATGCCCGTTTCTTCCATTTTTTTTCGTCCGTTTCATTCCATGCGGCAGATGAATGTTATGACAAAAACGTTGATACTGAACAATATCGAATTTTTTTTTTTTTTTTTTTTCTTCACATCTCCCCTGAAAAAGCCTAGTCTATTGATCCACCCGGTCGGATCAATTTCTCATCTCCGTGTATCCAGACTTTCTCGAATAAGCAGCAGAATGGAATCACATCATTTTAAGGAAGCGCTCGGCTCTGCTCACACGCAGATACGTACACGCATGTAACATGTTTGTGAAGGTCAGATGTATCTATTCATCTGTTAGTTTAAGCTAAATGGTAACGTTCTGATACTGAATTTAAATCGAGCTGTAAAACCTAAAAAAAAAAAAAGATGAGCAAAAGCGCAGCACTTTACACGGCCGCTGCAACGCTGTCAATATGTAATTCTTCTGCGCGGTGATTAGGCAGAAGAACCGTATTGGAATACTAAAGGTCAGTCAGGTCGGACCAGCTTTTCCCCTTTTGAACCAGTGTTGTTATCTACTACAGGCGCCGGCCGATAAAAAGCCCCCCAGTCCGGCCGAAAGGATGTGTTTGTTTGGGCTGGTTTGCGAATGTAATTTTTTAAGGTACAAATGCCGCGTGACACGTTCGGCGTGTTGTCGCGAGACCTTCAGGTGAGACAAAGCTGTGAGGAAAAAAAACCTGTTTTTAGTGCCTGTTTGAGGTGGAGAAGGTTTTGGTGAACTGTGTGCGTAAGTTAGCTTAGCTAAGAGAAAGTAAGCACATAATATGGCTGCCTGTGAGCCAACAGAGTGTCAGTCCAGACCGTTAATTATAGTTCCTGGTTAATAACACCGCAGGAATCGGCCTATAATTATGTCTTGTAACAATCGCATCCTATTTCGTTATTATTTAACAGCCAAACGTTTTCTATTCTGGTGTGTTTGCGTTTCTCAAATATGCCGATTAGCTGTTTTCCTTTTGTCATGTAATAATATTACGGCTTGTCTTTGGGTTTCGGATGGGAACAACTTTATCAATGTGCTGTGTCATTTAATGCTTTGAAATAATAGTTTCCTTAAAAAATAATAATAATAATAAAATGGCACGTGCTTTAGTTGCAGATTCCTTGTGGTTAAAATGGGTACTAAGGTCGAGGTGAGTTTGCTGCAGCTCAAATAGACCTGGTGTGTTACAGACGTGGAAGGAGTGACTCAGCTGTCCTGACCCTCCGTGTCTCCGTGTCTCTGTGTCTCCGTGTCTCCGTGTCCATGCAGCCCGCTGCAGCCGGGACGCCAGTGGCAGTCGGTCTGAACTGTTTCGGCCGTCCGTCTTTGTGGTCCCTTTTTTGTAGGAGTTCATTTAAGTGAGAACCACAGCACAACATGCCACGTTGAAATTTTACGGATTTTAATCGGGTTGAGAAAGATTGTGCAGCTTTTTTTTTTTCATTTGGGTTACTTCACAAAACTGTGGGAAACATTGTAATGAAGAAGCCCTGAAAAGAAAAAAAATATTCAGTTGAACCTGAAAGAAAGTACTTGAAAGTGTGTGTGGAGTTTTTTTTTTGTGTGTGTTTTTTTTTTTTTTTTTTTTTTCGGGCAGAGAGCACATGCAGTCTGGTCTGGAGATGCCACCAGTAACATCTTTGGCATCGATAAATCATTGTCTCAGTTAATTTCTTACCCGTTGAGCTGTGAAATGCAAAACCTTTTTCTACAGCAGATTCATTTCTTTAACTAACTGACCAATCAACTCCAGTCCGGTCCTCATAAAACAGTTCATCCTCAAGTGCATCACCACATGAGGTTATTCCAATCGATCATAAAACGGCGGTGCAGTGAGAAACAAACTTGTGTTAATTCTTCTGCTAAGGGACTCCCGTTATTCTGTGAAATACTGTAATATTTCAACATTGTAAAATGGAAGCGAGCGCAGCTGCGGATGATCTCACCAACAGACTCCAACCGTCAGAACCTGAAGCGTAACTCACTTTTTCTGCTTTCAAAGTTGTATCTGGTAAAAGGGAGAGATTAACAATTGGTGCCAAAATAAATATTCCTCGCTGCTTCTCGACTTGGTCCCAACACGCATCAGCAGATGTCGGATTTCAGAACAATGATTTGAGCCTTCAGGTGCAAAGCTCCTAAAGGCCTCCTAAAACGAAAAAGAGCCAAGAGGGCTTCTAGCCCTTCACATAAATGCATCACGAGCAGGTTTGACCAAAATATTGACAATAATAAAATATTTGGGACAGATTAGCTTGTCAAAGTGCTGCAAAAGGCCGTTTAAAGTGCAGCCAGAGGTGCGTTGGTGTCGTCCCATCATACATTTATCCGCGCCGGAAGATCTCCATTAATAAAACGTACGACGGGTGAAATGATTACACCTGCTAGCAGTGACGTGGGATGTTTGAGAAGCGGTGGAGTGGAACAGATGGCCCGGGGCGCGTCCGCTTACACGCGGCGGTTAGGCGTTCAAATGGAACTTTTATCGGGAGCACCGGTGAGTGACGGTCACTGCGACGAATCAAGCGCTGAAAAGCCAGAAGAACCGTCACTCCGGCAGAGAACGGCGGTCACGTGCTATTTTTATTTCACGGGGAGCTACAGTTGGATTCTCTATAACGAACCCACGAGGCTCCGGGCTTGGAGCTGCCACTGGACCGGCGCTTCGAAAAAATAAATATCAATATTTATTCGCCAGCGTGTTGATGAGGTACTGCCAGATACTTCAGCCACTGAGAACAAGAACATGATTCTGAAGCCAGTTTTTTTGGGGGCTCTAACCCTCTGAAGTTGCAGTGAGGTTGAGCAGACATGCTGACCCGGTTTTCTGAGCCAAGTTAGTTTAAAAATGGCGTTACTGTATACAAGTAATATTATGAATGGGACCATAAAGTATTTAGCTTGCGGTTTGCCCGGGGGGTATGTACGTGTTGCTTTACCGCCTATTCGTTTGCGTTGCTTTTAACGCGCGTTGCCCGTTGCTTCTCCCCTTTGTTGCACAGCTTCACATCTGTGTGTACAGAGAGCTGGTGGACGGACAAACCACCTGCGCAAATACCAAAGAATTCCACCCGAACCGTGCCTCCGTGTCTGAGACCTGCGCCCTTTTCAGCTCTTCTTGCCGGTGTATTTTACGACCTCACGCCGTGTGTGTGTGTGTGTGTGTGTGTGTGTCACGTGTGCCTCAGTGACTGTTGAGCTTCTTATCAGATCTGGTGTGTTGTCTTCTCCTTGATGACATCAGCGAAACGGGTGTTGCCATCTAGATCTCCACCCCCCCGTTTCTGTGCACAAGGCCAAATCCTCTCTCTGGTGACGCAACGTTCTCTCCTCGTTGGCCAGACACAATAAAAGGTCTTTCTCCACAGTCCTTTTGCAGAACACATCTGGGGGGGACGGGGACAGAGACGGGGGACACTGCGCTCTACGGAGATCTGAATTTGAAGCATTATTCATACACCTTTACTCGTCTTTCTTGAAACTAAAAATCGTATTGATTTTTTCCTCTGATGCCCTTTCACCTCGGCCAAAGGAAGTCACCGGCCATGTTTCTTGGTACCTGACTGTTATTGCCGCTGCTGTCATTTGAAATCAGCGGGTCGTCCAGGTTGACGAGAGGCGCGGGGTCCCGTCTATAAACGACCCGGGGGGGCAGGATGCTAATATTTCCCCCTCCCCAGACGTCATGAGATGCTAGCGCTAGCCAACAGCTACTGAGGACAGAACCTCTGCAGCGTTTAATCAGCTTAACGCCGGGCGCGTTCAAAGGGGGGCCGTCTCTCTCAGGCGGAGCGGCGGCGGCGGCGGCGGCTGTCGGCCGGTTCGGAGCCGAGGGTGTGACCGGCCGCCGGCAGGGCTCGCCGAGGCGGAGGGGGCCGGTTGGTGATTAACGAACGCCAGTAGACTTTGGAATCCGGGGGAGCCCGGGCTTTGTCCTCTCGGCTGCCTTCCGAGGTATTCCAGGTGGCTCTGTCATGCCCCCCCCCCCCCCCCCCCCCCCTCTCTCTCTCTCTCTCTCTCTCTCTCTCTCTCTCTTTCTCTGCCCCCTTGTCCCCAGGGGTTTCAGAGCTCTGAGATAAAGAAGTTCAGACATACCTCACATTTCCAGAGCCACTCGTGGAACCTAGCTGGCAGACCTTTTTTTCTTTTTGAAAACCTGGGGGAGTGCGGGGGGGGTTCTAGCTCTTCTGGAGATCCAGTGTCACGTGAGACACGGCTCGTCTCTTGAGAAGTCAAAGGGACCGGGCGGGCGACCGAGAGCGAGCGATGCTTTCTGGCCGAGCCTGTGTGGGCAGAGGGGCTCGGGGGCACGGAACTGTGCATCTGGCAGATGGATTTCTGTCAGCGGCGGCGGCTCTCCAGCCGAGGAAGAGGATCAGATCTGTGGGTCCATGTTGTGCGCCGGCTGAACACCTAAAGAGCACGTAGCCGGCTCCTAAAATGGCCGCCCTTGAAGCTCTGATCAGAGGAGGATCTGAGCAGCTCCGGTCGCTGCCTGTCAGAGCCCCGGCTGCCTGGATGAAAGCAGCTACACAATCTCACACATTAACTTGGACACAGCAGATGGTGGTTGTGTTGGAGGCTTTATTTTTTTGGTTTCCCTCCCCGGGCATTCCTCGCCCCCTTCTCTTGAGAAAGGATCCTCTTGATATCCATGTCAAGGAACCTGGCGTTGGGAGGCAACTTTGTTCTCAACCGCAGTGAGCTGCCATGGGAGCAGGGTGGGGCCCCGCGGTGAGGCTGTAACCCGACTCCCCCCCGGACAACAATGGATCCCCTGGTCGCTCAGGGACATACTGGCAGCTCGGTTGGCTCGCATGCAGCTCCGCGCCAGCCGGGCAGTTGGGCGCGGGGAGCAGGCCGGGAATCCCGGCCGTCTCTCCCGGGCCGGATCTCCATTTGCAATTCGCCGTATCCAGATCAGTGGACGGGGAATTGGGTTCAAATGTTAACGAGAAAAGGGGTGTCTTCTGTGGTTGTTTGCCGTGTGTGCGTTTTAATTTGTTTACCTGCTTATGTTCTTAAAGAACAACCATGAAACCGAAGAAAGGCGGCGGGGGGGGGGCGGATATCCCAACATAAGCGTCCCTGTTCGACGTGACCGCCGTGGTTGCACATGTTGGAAAGTGACACCAAGGGGTCAAACCAGGCACCATTGTGTGACAAGGTGGGATGAGAACATGTCGGTATGACGTGCCAACACGTTTTCTATCAATTTTGATGGTGAACTCTATTTCCTCTTGGACCTTTTTAGTTATTTGTACTCTTTATCGGTCTGCTCATGAGATAATACAATAAAACTATTACATCCAACTGAACTGTTTGTAGATTTAATTGCAATATTACACCGAATAAAATAAATGTGTTCTCTCTTAAAAGTCAATGCCCTAACGATTATATTAATAATTCATGTTATGGCACACTCGCTTTAAAGCTGCCGTTGCAGGAGTGTAATTGATTAAAGCAGAAAGTGTTGGCGTATAGATTGAAGTTATTTCGTTATTTCATCAACCACTGATGGAGGATCTTCTGGCATGGAGTGAGACCCGGTGCTTCTGCTAAAATGGGATTTAGTTGGATTATAAATGTGGCTTATTGTGATGTAGACGTGTTTCATTAAGAACAATGGATCCACAAAGGGTCATGCTGGCAGTGTGAACCATTAATCCTCTTTTGAATACAAATTTCAGTCTTTGCCTAATAATAGAATACACAAAGGAATATGTGTTACTAAGTAATCTAAAGACGTGGCTGTCAGCTTTGAAGACGACACATTTACAATACTGTAGACCTTACTGCGTGATATTCTCCAGTCCCTCTATATTGTAAGCAAATGTAATTCATACCTGGAAGGACTTTTGAATGCATCTAGTGCTTTGTGCATATGAATGAGAGCTCGCATTAGTTCTTGTGCTCATTGAGAGGCGTTGATTCAATTCCCTTTTAAGAAAATTCCACAAATGGACCATTAATGTCTCCCCCCGAAATGAAAAAGAAAATATATATATATAGCTGAGTTTTGAGAGTCCAGATAATAAGTGTACCCTTTAAATACCTCATATCTCCTGACCGGTGCCACCTACAAATGAGATTTGTGATACCGTATCGTTTGCGCAGCTATAGGACCGTTGGAGGCGTTGATGAAACGAAGCCCAAAGACGCGAAGCTTTCATCCCTCCGTTGATTCATTCAATCTTATTGCAGAGCAGTTGAGGCAATCGGGTGGAATAGTCTGCTCTAAACACTGAGCCGTGGAGCTGCTCTCCAGCTGTTGCTTATCCCAAGGTAATAAAAATGGGACAAATTGCACCATAATCCCTCCTCAGTCCTCCATTGTTCTTAGAATGATGCTCTGCTCCAAAATGGGACCTTCTTAGTATTCGGAGGAACATCGGCATCTGCTGAGTTCTTCACTTCACGGCGTTTTGTGAGGCTTTCTGTTGTTGACAGTTTCAGCGGTTGGAGAGATTAAATATAATTTCATTTTGATAAGAGTTTGGGATTTTTTTGTGTGGGTTGCATGGAAAAATGTCCAAGAGCGGGCTTCTTTTGGTTGGTAATTCTTAGAGATACACCTTTTTTTTAAAGAGGCTCAACGGATCCAGCAGATCAGACTCTATCCAAGGCGGAAGTTTGACTAAATAATCATGATTGTTTGAAAGCGTGGTGTGTTTTTGTTTGCCATCGTCTTACTTGTTTGTACATGCTTGCTACCATGAATATTTTAAAACCTGTACTCTGCATGTCCTCATGGCACCTTCTCTTTCTTGTTCCTCGCAGGTTTCCCTGATTTTCCAGGGAGCGCTCCCTTTCTGCCGTGATGGAGGTATTGCAGTGTGACAGCTGTGACTTCCGCGCCGAGTCGTACGACGACCTAAAGACCCACATTCAGGAAGTGCACACGGTGTTCCTGCAGCCTGCGGACGCAGACGAGTCCGACTCGCTGAAAGGCGAGGACGAAGACGACGACGACGAGGAGGAGGAAGAGGAGGAAGCGGAGGAATGTGACGGCATGGGCGACCGGGATTATTTGACTCCTAAAGCTGGAATGAGTATGTCCTCCACGTCAAATGCCACTGTTTCATTTGTTGAGGATTATTTCTGTTTTGTTTATTTTTATGTTTTATTGAGAAGCGTTAAAATGCTTTTTACCGGCTGTTTAAACAATACCAGACATGTCACAAATCTTCTCATCTTTTTTTTTTTTTTTAGGCCCCAATACTACTGACAGTTCCAACCAAACCCCACGAAGGCAGACGGCCGCTGAGACCCACCTGCCGTTTTACCAGTGCAAGTTCTGCGTCCGTTACTTCCGATCCAAGTCCTTCCTAAGAAACCACACCAAGAAGGTGCACAACGACGAAGAGGAGGACTCCGACGCCAGCGTCTCCTCGCCGGAGCGCCGAGCGGCCCAGCTACGCCGTCATCACGCGCGGCGACAATTCCAAAGTGTTCTCCTGTCAGCGTTGTGCGTACCAGTCTCCGCGCAAAGCGAGGATAACGAAACACCAGCTGACGTACCACGGCAAGGTTCCCGGGGAGGCCGCCGAGGAGCCTTCGGCGCGCGACGAGACCGGAGAGGAGTCGACCGGGGAGGAGTCGGACTCCGCCGGCGGGCTCGTGAAGGGGACGTTTGCCTGCGAGTGGTGCGACTATCAGACCGACCAGAAGGACAGCTGGACCGGTCACGTGTTGAAGGAGCACAGCGACAAGGTCAAGATAGTTTCCTGCGTCGAGGAGCTGGATGGAGAGGAGGAGGAGGAGAGTGCAAGCTCCCCCGTGCCAGACTCCCCCTCCGCTCCCCGAAGCCAAATTAGGTTGAACATTTTCCCCGAGGCTCGAGGAAAGGAAAAGCCTGGAGGAAAAAGCGTAGAAAACCTGTCGGAGGAGTCCGTCGCGGAGATCTCCTCCTTTCGCTACGCAGACATCAGCGCGGCGACGCCCAACAGCACGGGCGCCTCCATTCTGTCCAAGAGGTTCGCGCAGTCGGACGTGTCCAACAGTGTCGCGGAGACGGACGCCAACCTGCTCAATGAGGAAGACTCTAAGAGCAGCTTGGAGAACGACGACGACGACGACGAAGAAGAGCTGGGCGACATAGACGATCCCAGCTACACCGGCACCCTGTCGGCGGACGCAAAGCAGCTTTTGACGGACGAGGACAATAAATTACTGGAGACTAAGGGAATACCGTTTAGAAAATACATGAACCGTTTTCAATGCCCGTTCTGCTCCTTCCTCACCATGCACCGGCGAAGCATCTCCCGCCACATTGAAAACATTCACCTCTCCGGTAAAACCACCGTGTACAAATGCGACGAATGCCCATTCATTTGCACCAGCCCCCTTAAACTAGGCACGCACAAACAGAGCCACGCGTCCTCGGATCTGGACTCCACGGACCTGGCGAGCGACGGCCACGAGGCTCTCAGCGACGGCGCGGCGGAGCCCGTCAACGGGGGCGCCGTGGGCCCCAAGGTCAACGGGAAGAAGATAACCGGCGACCAGCTGAACCCTCACCGCTGCACGCTCTGCAGCTTCTCCACCGCCACGCTGAAGGGCCTGAGGGTCCACCAGCAGCACAAGCACTCCTACTGCGACGACCTGGACCCCGCCGCCTTCGAGAGCCAGCCTCCGACCGACCAGCTGGACTCCGAGGTGGACGCGTCGCCGATCTTTCTGCAGAAAACCCAGACCTCGATTTTGGGACTCGCCACCAAGAAGCCCCTGGTGACGGGCAAGAGAGCCAGGAAGTCCATCAACGACCTGCCTTTGGATTTGTCCTCGGTCAAGAAGAGGACCAGAATCGACGAAATCGCCAGCAACCTTCAGAGCAAGATCAGCCAAAGCCAACAGGACACGATCATCAACCTGGACGACATGGACGACGCGGAGGGAGAGAATCACACCGGTGCCGATAAGGAGGGTAAAAACCACGTGAACCCCGTCTTCACTTATAACACGCAGCACCTTCATGCAAGCGATGCAGTGATCTCCCACGACGGGGGCCGGGTGGGGAAAAGAAAAAGCAACCCCAAGTCAAAACCTAGAAACATTCCCATATCACTGACCCTCTCGGACGACAGCGAAAACACCTCCGCGGACCCCGGCGACGGCGCTGTCCAGGAGAACGCCGATTATCCCGAGGATCCGGGAACCACGCGTTTCTACTGCAAACACTGTGATTACCACAACAAGTCCGCCCGCAGCGTCAGCACCCATTACCAGAGGATGCACCCGTACATCAAGTTCAGCTTTAAGTACATCCTGGACCCCGAGGACCAGAGCGCGGTCTTCCGCTGCTTGGAGTGTTTCATCGAGTACACAAATTACAACGACTTGCATCAGCACTACATGGATCACCACCCCGAAGCGAGCAACGTGCTCAACTTCAACCAGCCGAACCTGGTGTACATGTGCCGCTTTTGCTCGTACACGAGCCCCAACGTCAGGAGCCTGATGCCCCATTACCAAAGAATGCACCCGACGGTCAAGATCAACAACGCCATGATCTTCTCCAGCTACGTGGTGGAGCAGTCCCACAAGACGGGTGAATCCCAAACCCTGAGGGAGATCCTGAACTCCGGCCCGAAGAATTTGAACTCGCCGGCGTCGACGCCGAGGTCCTCCACCAGCCCGGTGCCGAAAACGCTCTCCAAAACGGCCGAAAACGCCGGCGCCGAGGCCGAGCCGCTCAAGGAATCCGCGGACGGCAACGTGGTCGTGTACGACTGCGACGTGTGTTCCTTCGGGAGCCCCAACATGCACTCCGTGTTGGTCCACTACCAGAAGAAACACCCCGAGCAAAAGGCCTCCTATTTCCGCATCCAGAAAACCATGAAGGTCATCTCGGTGGACCAGTCGCAGCCCGCCGCCAACTCCTCGTATCATCTCAACATGGCCACGCCGCCGAAACAGCCGAGCGCCGTGGTGTACGGGTCGGACGAGGAGATGTACTACTGCAAGCACTGCGTGTACAGCAACAGATCTGTCGTGGGCGTCTTGGTCCACTATCAGAAGAGACACCCGGAGGTGAAGGTGACGGCGAAATACATCAAACACGGCGCCCCGACTCCCGGCCTGATGAAGCTAATGGACGAGTTGCAAATTGCGACGCCCAAGCAGTTTCTCAAGCAGTTCCAAAACAACGGTCACGACGGCTCCAACAGCACGAGCCCCAAGCCCGGAGGCGGCGAGAAGGGGGAGGACGAGCTGTTTTTCTGTCAGCACTGTGACTACGGCAACCGCACGGTGAAAGGCGTGCTCATACACTACCAGAAGAAGCACCGGGAGACCAAGGCCAACGCGGACCTCGTGCGCCGCCACACCGCCGTCGTCCGGAGTCAGCGCGAGCGCGCGCAGATGGTCCAGTCGAGCAGCGTCTCGTCCGCCTCCGTCCCGGCGGCGGCGGCGGCGGCGGCGGCGGGGCCGGACCCCGAGAGCGCCGCGCCGCTGCGCTCCCTGAAGTGCCGACACTGCTCCTACGCGTCGCCTTACGTCTACGCCCTGAAGAAGCACCTGAAGAAGGAGCACCCCACCGTGAAGGCGACCGCCATGACCATCCTGCACTGGGCCTACCAGGACGGCGTGCTGGAGGCCGGCTACCACTGCGAGTGGTGCATTTACTCCCACGCCGAGCCGCAGGGCCTGCTGCTCCACTACCAAAGGCGCCACCCCGAGCACAACGTGGATTACACGTACATGGCCAGCAAGCTGTGGGCCGGCCCGGAGACCACCCAGCAGGGCGGCAGCGCGGAAACCAAACATTACAAATGCAGAGACTGCGCCTTCGAGGCCTGCACGATATGGGACATCACCAGTCACTACCAGGTGGTGCACCCGTGGGCCATTAAAGGCGACGAATCGGTGCTTTTGGACATCATCAAAGGAAACGGGCCGGCCGAAGACGCGCGGCAGGTGGTCGCCAGCGAAAACGCGTCCTTCAATTGCCAATCGGTCGACGACGATTTAACGCAGGCCGTGGCCGCCGCCGCCGCCGCCGCTCAAGAAAGCCATCCCCACCCGCCCCACCCGCGCCTTTCCATCTCCAACAACCCGTATCAGTGCACCGTGTGTCTGTCGGAGTACAACAGCCTCCACGGCCTCCTCACTCACTACGGGAAGAAGCACCCGGGCATGAAGGTCAAAGCCGCGGATTTCGCGCAGGAGGCAGACATCAACCCCAGCTCCGTGTACAAATGTCGCCACTGTCCGTACGTGAACTCCCGAATCCACGGCGTCCTGACCCACTACCAGAAGAGGCACCCGCTGGTCAAAGTCACCGCGGAGGACTTTGCGGACGACATCGAGCAAATCGGGGACGCGAACGAAGGGGACGACAAGTGCAAGACTCAAAGGCAGGGTTACGGGGCGTACAGGTGCAAAATCTGCCCCTACACGCACGGGACGCTGGAGAAGCTCAAAGTCCATTACGAGAAATACCACAATCAGTCGGCCTCTGAAATGTTCGCCCCCTCGCTGTCGTACTTCTCCTCCGGCAGAGAGACCGAGCCGGTGGCCGAGTGCAGCGCCGGGAACGCGTCGGGCGCGGCGGCGACGGTCCAGGAGGTCGGTGAGTTGGACCTTGCCCTCTCCTCCCAGTTACCCATCAGTAAGTCCGAGAAACACGCCATATTCAAGTGTCAGCTCTGCAAGTACTTCTGCTCCACCCGGAAAGGCATCGCCCGTCACTACCGGATCAAGCACAACAACGTCCGCGCGCAGCCGGAGGGCAAAAACAACGTCTTCAAATGCGCCCTGTGCTCGTACACGAACCCCATACGCAAAGGCCTGGCGGCGCACTACCAGAAACGGCACGACATCGACGCCTATTACACCCACTGCCTGGCCGCTTCCAAGACCATGGCCGAAATGCCCAACAAAGTGATGCCCCCCCCGCCGCCTGAGGGGGACAATTCGGAAATGAGCGACGACCTGCGTTTGGCTGTGGAGAGACGACGGTGTTCCCTCTGTGCCTTCCAGGCCTTCAGCAGGAAGAGCATCGTCTCGCACTACATCAAACGCCACCCGGGCGTCTTCCCCAAGAAGCAGCACGCCAGCAAGCTCGGCCGCTACTTCACCGTCATCTACGCCAAAGAACCCGAGAAGATCGGCGCCGCCGGGGCGACCGCGGAGGACGGCGGCGGCGGCGGCGAGGAGGAGGAAGCGCCGGAGGTCCAGCTGGAGCGCGAGCCGGACGGGGAGGCGGAATGGCTGCCGTTCAAGTGTCTGAAATGCCCGCGGCCGTCCTTCGGCACGGGCGAGCTGCTCTCCATGCACTACAACGATCACCACGGCAACGACCTGAAGAGGGACTTCGTGGTGTCGCCGGGGCCTGAGGACGAGGGGGCGGAGCTGTACAGGTGTGCTCACTGCGAGCTGAGGCTCCCGGCGCTCCCGGCTCTGGCCAAGCATCTGTTGAACCACAACGAGGAGTTTCAGAAGAGGGCCATGCGGCAGGAGAGGAGGAGGCAGGTGCTCAGCAGACAGAAAGCCGCTGAACCTCCCGAGACCAAACCGGAGAAGGTAAGCGGGGATGCGAGTCTGGCGTCATTTAATTCCTCAATGAGCCCAAAGCCGTTGCAGTTGTACACAACATCAGTCCTGTTATTAGTATTGTGTATTTCAATTGGCTTTTAATTTCGTCAGGAATATACAGTAGTCATTTGTTATTAGTTAGATGATAAACCGCCTGTGTCTATGTCAACGTAACGAAGGTAAAGCTCACAGAAAACACAGTACAAATACAGCTGTTTGTTTAGATTAAACACTGCTATTCTCCTTTAAAAGGATGAATGATGTCATTTCAAACAGAAATCCTCCCCTAAAAACATTCTCTGATATGTTTTTCAAAGCACGTCAAATTAAATGAAAATGCAAACTTAATAAAAACTTGTTTCTGTCATTCTTTTGTCTGTAAAACAGGAAAACCTGTTAATCAGCGCACCCATAGGATTCAGGTGTAACTTCTGCATAGAGATGCACCCCACCCTGCGTGCCATCTGCAACCACCTCAGGAAGCACGTGCAGTACGGAGAGGTCAGGAGGGACACGTCAAGGTAAATGGAGTTTACAGCGTGCTGCTGTAGTTTGTTTAACCACAGATTTGTAACGTCAACGTCACATATGTAAAATGTATTTAAAGTAGATGTTAATAAAAAATAGCATGTTATCTGATGGTTTGTGAAGAGTCGGGTGATAAGAGTTCATATTTTTTTACATGAAGCACCATCCGTCAGTCTTGTATCTGAGGCTAACAGAAAGCTTTAGTTTCATATTTAGTGTTCAAATTCAACTAAACAAGAAAGTGAATGAGCGTGTTTACCAAAATGTAAATTCCACAGCTTCTGCTTTACAAAATTAGCACAATGTAGCCTAGACATTGTTTACCAATGTTATATTATATCGCACAAAGGCCTACTTTGCCTGTCGTGGTGTTTTTACATCTCGTACTCCTCATTTTCCTCTGCTCTGGTCGGTCCTACTGGACTTCTGTTTTTGTTTATAGCCGCCGGTGGCTTCTGGGTGGACAGCCGGGCAGCTTCCCCCAGAGAAAACAAGCAAAGCTGTTCCCGCGGTGGAAAAGGGGGTGGAGGTTTGGGGGGGGGGGTTAAAGGACTTTTAGAGCAGCGGCATGTTAGCGTTCCTACGTTAGCATGTGAGGCCATGATTAGGGGGTTAACCGGAAGCGTTCACGGCCTACAGCATCTCCAGCAGATGGAATTCACTGTACGTTTTACACTTAAAAACAAATTTGTTTTGTTATGGTTTCAACTTCCGAACTGCAACGGTTCTGATGGAGTCGGCTAAAGAAGAAACCAAAAACATGCCAATGGTGCAGTCAGGGCCGACTCGGTGGCAAGGTTAGGTCTAATGGATGCCACGGCTTATTTATGGCTGCATGAAGTGCAGGGTCAGGTCCTTCCACAGAAAGAACAAGCTTCCTCGGGGCAGTCAAAGAGTCGGCTGACTTTCTGTCTGCTGGTGATGACTACAGAAACCAACCAGCGTCATACTAGTTTAGTATTCTCCCATTTCTGCAACTAGCGATGCTTAATTATCGTGCAGGAATCATAGGACTACATGCATATTGTGATTTAATGTAATTGCATTCATTTTTAGTGTTTGTAATTGAGAATAGAGGGAGATTTCTGAGACCTCGCCTCTTTGTTTCGCAGCAGGAAGTCAGCGAAGTCCCCCTGCACCCGTCTTCAGAGACCCTGACCAACGGCGACCTCGAGGAGGACGAGTCGGCCGAAACCGACGGCCCCGGGGGACCGGCGGCGGCGACGACGGCGGGTCCACCCTCGCTTTCCACGCCGTCGGCCGGCGGTGACGTCGCCGCGGCCGCGGAGGCGCCGGAGCCCTTTCCGAACGCCATCGAGGGCAGGGCGGCGGCCCTGGTGGCCGCGGCGAGGGCCGTGGTGTCGGAGGGCGAGCTGAAGCAGCGGTTGGCGGCCGGGGGTCACCCGTGCGCCCAGTGCGACAGAGTCTTCATGTCCATGCAGGGACTGCGGTCCCACGAGAGGAGCCACTCGGCCATGGCGCTGTTCAGCCGAGAGGACAAATACAGCTGCCAGTACTGCCAGTTCGTATCGCCCTTCAGACACAAGTGAGTAAGAGGGGGGCAAAGAAGAAAAAGCATTTAAATTTGTTGATGCATCGATCCTCCGTTGGCAATGGATTTTCATCTGACCGTCCGGCTCCTTTCACCTGTGCTTTGCAGTCAGGTTAGAGTCAGAGCGCTGCTTTTCCTCGGACCATTCCGTGTTTCCATTGCGGTTTAGAGACCTGCGAAGCTTCAGCGACGGGTGAACAAGCGTCATGACATGCGACGAGGGTTCCTGGTGATCACAACGGAAAATACGCTGCGTAGTGCATATACTGATGCACACGCACGCTTAGTGAAATACACAGGAGAGATATATTGCTAGATGACATGCATGGATACTTTCCTGTGAATCCCTCATGCATGGGAAGGATATTTAAATCCAGGACGGAAATGGCGGAATTCGCGTCATACAACCAACACTTGCATCGATAGAGTTCATGCTAAACTCTCTTGCTTCTATACGTTACCAGTCGTGCACCAGGTGATTTGCAGAACAGCTGGTGCACGACTGGTAAGGTAAAGAGACTTTTACACCCTATGCAGTTTGCCCTTCATCATCCTTTCTGTATCCTCAATCTCTTCCAAGATTTCCTGCCTCCTCCGAGGAGAGTAAGACCAACATTACCGCGAGACAGATATTTTGGTGCTGTGATTTTGTTTTATCCATCACAGAGACACAGAGCGAGGGTGGAAAGCGGTGAGTCCTCATCTCCTATGAGCTCCCAGGTGTAATCCCTGCGTACAGTACGTGCCCTGACCCAGAAAGGAGGCAGATTCCCCAAAGCCACCCAGGAGGCTGGAATTAAAAACACAGCCACTGTCCCCACAGGCGCGCGCCAGCATCCACCCCCAGCAAGGGATTGTGGGAAGAGGAGTTCACCCCACGGCTTCTCGTTCTGTAGTCATTGGAAACGTGCGGCTGTTGTTTTGTTGTCTGTGGAATCCTTCAAAGCTCTCATTCTTTCCTGTACTCTATTCTTGTCACTTTTATCTCCCGATCTGCTACGGTATCCCTTCATGCTCGTTCTGTTAATTGTTTTTGTCTTTTTATTATTATTATTTTTTTTTTTTCAAATCTCAAATCCTCCCCTCTGTTTTTTTGTGGTCTTTTCGTCTCATCGGCAGCCTGGACAGACATGTGCAGTCTCACCATGGGCACCACAAGCCCTTCAAGTGCAAACTCTGCCCCTTTAAATCGGCCTACGTGAGTCGCTTGAAGAGCCACCTGCATAAGGCACACACAGGTAAAAAAAAAAAACACACACACAATAAAACACGCACATGATGCATGATTTAGTTCGTCCGCAGAGTGTGTAACCAATGGCCTCGCTGGAGCCGCAGCGTCGCCGACTGCATTAGAAGCACCTAATCAAGGAGCTGCAAGATGATCGCATCTGGTTTTCAGCGTAAATAGCCCAGATTCGTTTATTTTTCATACCGTTTATTTGGGAAAAGATTGACAGGCCGTTCTAAAAAAAAACTAATGAAAAACTAATGTTAGAGCAAAACATTAAGCACCGACTTTATTCCAAACATGTTCATACCAGAACTATTTTAATCAAGAGGTAGTTTTTTTATGCTAGACAGCCTCTATGATTATGTTACTGGCCGTTTTAGTTTAGATTCGGTTGTAATGGCTCCTCCCCCCAAATGTCGCTGCTTGCATTAGTTGTTAAGCAAATATATTCATCCGCTGCAGGAAGACGGATGCTGTAAATCCACTAGGGGTAGATTTAAAATCCTACCAGAGCTGTCAGAAACAGCCACAGTAGCCATCACCACAGGCATACGTTGTATGTGCTTATTTTATACGATTCGTGATTAGCTGTAAGCATTATATAAAGCACTGCTCTCATTGCATTGCAACCAGAACAAAGCTTGGAAATTACGGAACAAATACGTTTCTCAATAACATTCAGATTTGTGTTGACATTCAAGGCTTAGTCATCTTTTTTTGCTCTCGAAGCGTTCGCAGGTCTTGCCTTTTTGCACAGTACGTCTCACTTAGCCGCCATGTTTTTTTTTTAAATTTGCCTGCAGGTGAGCAGCACACATACCAGTGCTTGTCTTGCCCCTTCTCCTCTATGACCATCAGCCAGCTGAAGGAGCACTCCCTGAGAGACCACGGAGAGGCCCTGACCCTCCCCAAACTCCGGGCCGCCACGCAGGCCGCTCACGGCGCCCTGAGGCCCCCGCGGCTGCCCGGCCACGCGGAGCAGAACCCCTCGCCAATGGATGGTATGAGACCCCTCGGCGATAATGTGGATCGCATCGTAGGCTCGTCGGGCCACAGCTGGGAAAGCTCCGAATTCAGTCAAATACACAATTCTTTGAATTGGAATTACTTTGAAACAGAGACTCTTGGGTGGTGAAGTGAATTATAGGTTTTTCAGAAATGGGCTTGTGTCTTCTTGTAGTTATAGTTTCCCACAGCCCAGAAAAGGTATTTAAACATCGTGTTTGATTTTTAAAGTTTTATTCCCTGTCATTGCATGTCAAAGAAAATCCTCACATTTGACAAGTTAAAACGAGCAAAATGCCCACAAAATGATAATTTCCAATATCAATATAGTTGCTGATTTGATTGATCATTTCAGATCCAAGAGATATATTCTATAAAATGCAGTAATCCTCTAAAAAAACAAAAAAAGGAAATAACTTCGATTTAAGTATTTGGGAAACATTTTGACTAAAAATTGCACATTTTCTGGTGAGCCAGGTGGGTTTTTTAACTACTGCTATGTGTAATATTTCAATGTCACTCATTAAATTCCCTTTGAGGATGCCAAAACAGCAGTTAGGGTCAATAATGTAAGCACCAATAGCCTTAGCGAAAGTATCGCGTGCAAAGGGTTGAATAGTTGACCAGTTCCACTTCCTCAGCCACCTTTTTTACTCCTACGACATCTTTTCTTTCACGGGAACACTTCCGATCAAAGCGGCGCGGAATCTCATCTCTCCTTGACGTGAAGCCGTGATTTTGGGTTTTTTTTTTTCTTCGGTGGCCTTGCGTTGCGCGACTGGCAGGCTGCGTTCTGGCAGCAGCTGTCACCTTGCTGCTGGAGCTGCGGAATCTCCCCCCCCCCCCCCCCCCCCCCACCTCCGGAGCTGAAGCAGGGCAGCATTCCTCAACCGCCGCTGTCAGCCGTATACCCCCAACAAGACAAGCGGCGCATTGAGAAAGAGCAGAGCTGACATATTGGATCTCTCGCTCTCCAAGCATTTTGAGTCTCTCCACGGTGCCGAACCAGCTGCCTTCAGTCCAGTGTTTTTAATTTTGATATTTTGAAGTGGAATGGAGGGGGGTTTGATAGCAAGGCCCAAGTTCTTTGAACTCTAACCGTGTCCTTCCTTTCTCATGGTGCTTTTAAGGTCAGCTCCTAGATTTATTTTAATATTCTTCCCACCCTGTCTCCTCCATCTCGTCACAGAAGTATTCCTCCTCATTTATGCATGTAATGGACAGCTCGGGCCCATAATCCGTTCAACAAGACGCAACTTACTTTCTCTCCGTCTGCCGTCTAATCTCCTTCCATCTCCACAATGCAGAAAGGATGATAGAACCATGAGTCAACTGTGGCATCGTTGGATTTGTGAATTTCTGAATTCCTCTGTGAACTCTGCAAAAGTGAGAAACTGGATCTCAAGCATTTTTTATAATGCACAAGTTCCTTTTTCTCCATGATTTCCCGTCGTCGGAGTGCTGAATGAGGCATTTTTCACACGGTTCGACATTCTATTAGTGCCACTGTGGTTTATTTATTGATGCGTTGGAGGCGAGAAGATAAGCTCTCTCGCTGAAGGAGGATAAGGGTGAGGGACAATTAATGTCAGTCACAGTGTAGAGGTATTACTCCATCTGTGAGGACACATTTGATCCCTGATGGTCATATCCCTGATGGTTGAAGTACCACTAAAACAATAGTGTTAGTGTTCTCCAAGAAGAAGTAAAACTGCCTATAATGAAGAAAAAAAAAGAAGAAACCTGCCATTAAAAAATCTGTTCCAAGAGGCTGCTTGATACGTGTATAATTACACGTGACGTACTGTCTGAATACTGATGCATACGGGATATTGGAGATTGTGGCCTCGGTGGGCCATGCGCGCAGTAATGCATTGTGTGTTTATGAACCGCTCCACTTTCCCTGTGAGCTGCTTGTCTAGTTTCTCTTCTTTCTCTGCCCCTCCCCCCCCCCGACCCCCCTCTGAAGATCCGTCGTACCTGGAGCCGGCGGACGTTCGTCAGCAGCTCAGTCATTACCAGCTGGCGTCCCGCAGTCAAATGTCTGCAGGCTCGACGGCGGCCGACCATCGGCCGGACGGCGTCCTCACCTGTGAGTTCTGCGAGTTCAGCTCCGGGTACATGCAGAGCCTGCGTCGGCACTACAGGGACCGGCACGGCGGCAAGAAGCTCTTCAAGTGCAAAGACTGTTCCTTTTTCACCTGCTACAAGTAAGGAAAGATAAATGGGACCCCCCCCCCCCCGACTGATGCATTGCATACGTTAGCTGTTCATGGGTGTGTGGATGCTGCAGACTTTATGCAAAGTTAATTAATAGGGACATTCTCCCTCTCTCTCTGCCTCTGAATCCATCCCAGGAATACCTTCACCATGCATGTGGAGGCCGGCCACAACAACAACGCACCCGACAGCCTCCCGAAGGACCTGCGCTGCCCTCTCTGCCTCTACCACAGCAAACACAAGAGCAATATGATCGACCACATCGTCCTGCACAGAGGTACACGTCGCGTCGTCGCCACGTCACGTTTCTTTGGGGGGGAATTATTGGTGAATTTGCTCCGTTGCTGAGGATTAAGGGGGTTGAGTTTGAAAACAGGACCTGGAGAAACTGATACCGGTCTTTTGGTCGAGTGTATTAAATCGTAATCTTGTTTTTTTTTGCCGCACGGTTGCCAGGCAACCGGCGGAAACGTTTGTTCACGTGATAATTAAAGCAGTATATTAGAATGTCAACCAAATTGCAATGCAAATGAAATGCAAGCGTTGAGGAATGACACTTTGAGAGGTCTACAGGTGTTAAAGGTCACCGCTGTGACATTTCTGCCAGTGTGTGTGTGTGTGTGTGTGTGTGTGTGTGTGTGTGTGTGTGTGTGACAGACAAATGTAATTTGATACCTCTTCTCCCCCCTCCCTCCTGCCTCTCAACCACTTCCCGTCCTCAAATCCAATAATCCGCTTCGCTCTTTCCCTTTTTCCTCCACCAGAGGAGCGCGTGGCTCCGCTGGAGGTCAGCCGCTCCAAGCTGTCGCGCCACCTGCAGGGCCTCGTGTTCCGTTGCCACAAATGCACCTTCACGTGCTCCAGCGACCAGGCCCTGCAGCTGCACCTGCAGAAGCACGCCGAGATCAAACCCTACCAGTGCCAGCTCTGCTACTACGACAGCAGCCAACGGAGCCAGCTCGAGGAGCATTTACGCCTGGAGCACAAGGTCAGTGGCGACGCACGTGACGTCTTTGCCTCCAGTCGATTTGAACCACGAACACAAGTTAAAAAAACGTCAATAAAGTAACTAAAATGCTTCCTTGAGATGTGGTGTGTCGAAGTTCAAGGTTGCATTAACTGCAAAGTTAATGCACATCGGATTGATACGCTGGAATAAACCCCAAAAATGAATGACTCCCTCGCACTGTTCCTGCTCCCTTTATTTAAAATCCTCAAACGTTCATCAGATAAAATCCAAATAGACAAACGGAAGCGGCGTGTAAATAATACAACCAGCACCCTATTTCCCTGCTTTGGGTTTCCATATTTTCTATCAATGCTGTTGTCTATATGAATGTTATATGGGTGAGACGTAGCGCCTGTTCACCGTGAGAAGACTGCGGGAGGCTGCGGTCCTCGGGGATTGTGGGAGGAGGGCTCAGAAGGAGTGACATCATTTGCAACAGGGACGCTTTATGTAACCAAATGAGATGTCATCAAAATCTTTCATCCTTTTTTCGCGTTTCACCGGGTACAAATTCACCTCTTGCCGGAGAGAATAACTTTTTAACGTGTTCCCCTTTTTTAAGTGGATTTAATTAAAATTAGGATGAGAATAAAGATTTCTTTTTATTTTTTTGCAGACATTTCACAAAAATAGAAAAATGTTTGTCAGAGAGTACCGTACCAAACTCATGAGACCTCCTGATTCTGATCAGGTGATCCGGAACTTCGAGCTGATGGGCCGTGTCAACCTGGAGCAGCTGGAGATGATAAAAGAACGAGGGAGCAGCGCGGAGGAGGAGGACGAGGAGGAAAGGGAGATGATGGAGTTGGTCGGAGATGGAAATGAAGCCTCACTCGAGGACGAGGACGACGAAGGAATGGAGATTATGGAAAACATGGCGGAGGAGCAGAGGGAGACAGACGATGAAGAGCTCGAGGACCACTTTAAAGAGGAGGAAGAGGAGGAGGACGAGGAGGAAGACGATGAAGAGGAAGTCACGAGGTTGGAGGAGGAGGAGGAGAAGCCCGGCGTACGAGGTAAATGAAAATGACGTCCTCTTGGTTGCTCTCCCGAGCTAAATAACATCTGCTCGTATTCATCGAGGTATCTGAGGTACAAATTCTGACTGTCAAATACAACCACCTGTGTTTGGTGCAATAACAAAGATATAAATCACACTCAGTCAGGAACATAACTACTATTTAATTGCTGCTTATGAGTCGATGCACAACACATTTCTTTACAAAACCCACCTGGGATTACACTTTGAATGAGTGTCTGCTGAGGAGCCTTGTACTCTTGTAATTTTACATGACATTGTGAACCTTGTGAAGACTCTCTTGTGTCTCCTTTTAATCCAAGTGAATGGGCCTATAAGTAAGGAAACAATAACACAGCCAGAGTCATGCAAGTCTCACAGCATGCTGGCGCTTATTGGTCCTTGTTTCCTCCAAAATAGCCTCAGCCTCACTCACCTGCACTTGACTGGTGTTGATTGTTCACCGAAGCGAACGTAGATTTCGCACTGATCCTCCCTGCAATTCACGTTTCTACTGGTTTCAAATCTTTTGTTAGTGCAAATGAAACCTCCGTTACCACTTTGAGACTGAGCAATGACGTAAAAAAATCTGTTTGGCCAGACGTCCTTGCGTCTCCCGCCGGCAGCGGCAGCAACCACTCGGCGCCCGGCAGCGCGGAGAAGCGGCTTCCCTGCGAGTTCTGTGGCCGCTGCTTCACCAACAGCCTGGAGTGGGAGCGCCACGTGCAGCGACACGGCATGTTAGTATTTTGGGCTATTTCTAAATCTTCGCGTTTGCAAATAACCGTTATAGACGGTTTACAGTGGCCTCTGGGTGGTTGACCTTTTATTTTTTTTAAATGACGGCGGATGTATTGTTTTTTTGGCATGTATTCGGATCTGCCCGACACGGATAATTAATTTAACATAATCACGTTCGCATCTGAAAATCTTACATTTTCACATTTGAACCAAGGCCGTTTTTTCCTGCTCTGTTAGGATGGTCAACCACACCAACACGGACTCCGGCACCACCTGCGCGTTAGAGGCCTCCGCCTCGTCTTCCACCGGCTCCTGCGCGTTCATGGACACGGGCCTGGACCCGTCCAGCAACGGCAACGAGGAAGGGAACCCCGCCGATCTCTCCCTGGGAAGTCCCGGCCGCCGGCACGCGGAAGCCCAAAGCAAGCCCGACACCAAAAACGATCAAGAGTTTGGCTGAAAGGGCGTCGAGGCCCTGTTGGGATGACGTGCTGGAAGCCGATGACCGACGGGTTAGGGTCAGCACTCAGTCGAATCGTAAAAAAAAAAAAGGAAACAAAAATATTTAAAGTGGGGGGAAAAAAGTGACTTCTTATGAGTTGGCGCATTACTAGATTTTAGGTGTTACATATTTAAGTATTAGATTTGTGATGCATTAAACGGCTGAGCTCTCTCAACGGGCAGTCCCCCTAGGACAGATCTTAATATATTGGTAACCAATAGTGAACAGAACTCTTTATTGCTGACATTCTGGTCAAATCTACAGTGAAAGATCCCACTTAGATGAAACAAAGCTATTTATTGACAACGATGTGCAAAGGGATTAACTAAATTTAGTATTTCATTATTTGAAGCACCTTTTACACTCCCCCCCCCAAAAAACAGGGGTACTGTAAATTTACCTAAATTGAACAAATGTAATATGAAAACATTTAAACGGTGGCCCGCTGTAGAGCTACCTATTCTGTGAGACTCTTTTTTCATCTTGGCCCTTGTGTTAAGTGTGTAGAAGTATCCCTCGAGAAAGAATCGCACCTTATCCATTTTGGTAAACAATTTTTTTTTTTTTTTTTTTGGAAATACTGACATTTTCCCCAAATGTTTGTAGCAAATTGCTATATTTTAGGTCCCTTAATATTATACTGCGTATAAGCCTTCAGCCTGTGGCACCGTTTTGCATTTTGACTGTGATATTTTATTGTCCAGTAATTCACATGGTGGAAAAAAATGCACATAATGGGATTAGTTCAAATCTCCCTTCTCCCGGTAAACAATGTTGTTTGTAGTCCAGGTTAAACGACATCAACCTGTGCACTGTGAGTAACAATATCACAACGAAGATGTGTTAAATGTGTCATCGCTGTCTTCGCGTGAAATAGGATTCCGTTAAACTGAGCAGAGAAAGAGTCGCCCCGGGACATAACCAGAGGTTTTTTACAACAGTGGGGGTCATATTTGTCACCATCATCGATGGACAGAGATTACGCTTGTCTTTTCAGTGAAAAAATAAAGTTCGATGTGCCGGGATGCAACTAAACCACCTCGGCCGAGTGTCGAAGCCGGTGCAAAAGTGCCTTACGAATCCAGTTCCTGTAACGGGCCAGTAAACGGCTTTAATTGCTTCTTTTTATTGAGCTAATTTGAGGCAACCATGCAATTCATTTTCCATAATAATTACTGGCCTCAACAGCTAATTTTACTCCTATTAATTTGTCCCTTAGTGGCACTTCTGACAGCCAGAGTGCAAACGACACCAAAGAGGATGGTGGTGGCCAGTCGTGAGGAATCCATTTGTTTGTTTTTTTTTTCCTTTTTTTGATTTTTTTCTGATTCACTGAACGTGGTCGGAATCAAATCAGTTTTGTTCTCGGCATTTAAGAAAATTCAAATTTTGATTTTGTTAAGTTTCATCCGAACCAAACGTCCCGATGAAAACTGTTGGTAGTGTATGTTTTGGAGTCGTGTTTGCTTGATGGACAGATGTCCCTGTCTTTTGACAACCACATAAAGGGACAGGCTGGCATTGAGCAGGAAACTCAAATCTCGGCCTGGAGGCGTCTCTTCATGCTCGAGCCACGTGGGCTTTTCCACGGCCTGTGGTGCCGCGTTGCGGTAATGGACGCGCTGAAAAGACAAGTGTAACCCACACGGCAAAAAAACTTTAAAATCATTGGTTCCCACATAAATTTGAGCTTATTTGCCACACGATTTTTGAAAAAAGTTTAAAATCCCCCGACGAAACTCCTTTTAAATGTTGTATCGGCCCCGCTGTGGTAGCCTGGATAGGTGTGCTTCTGTTTAGATAAAGTTGTCATGTTATTGTTGCTACTGACAAATGGCAGAGATTGTATTTGTTGAAAGTTGCTGCTTGAATACCCTAAAGCCTTATAAGATAATAAATAGCAATTAAGTTAAATGCGAGCCCAATTCCAATAAGACCAATAGGCAACATGAAACAATCTGAAATTATATGGCTGATATACAATTTGTTTAGCAGTACCAAAATATTTACCAAGACTGCTGTGTTCCTCTTGGTTATTGAACCTTTTTGACAGAAATCAGAAATGTGCGTTTGCAACCCAGGTGAAGCACGTTTGCAGCCATGTATAGAAAACAAAAACTACTCGTTAGGTGTTTTAACCGTGGTGTTTCGGAAAGGATACTTTCACCCCTTTGTCTTTTAGGTGTTTTGTTTTTCAGAAGAAAAAAAAGACAAATCTAAAAGACGTTGGCGAACCCTTTGGGGCTTTTTGAATCCCCAATCCAATATTATTACTGTTCAATATTTGGTTATAATGAGAAATATTTCCTTTTCTGTACTGTATCGGGAAGGAGCACATCGGAAGAGTATGGTTGTACAATATTTAAACACATGAAGGAAAAGTATGCATTTATCTCTGAAATAAAGGGCACGGGCTTTTATTGTGAAGAAGGAAAAACGTGTTAATCCCACGGGGGCATTTGCCCAAACTACTTGATCCTTCTCTCAGATCGGCCAGTCTAGGTCCTTCCGAGATGTGGCCGACTCGTGTCCAGTCCAACATCTGACACTCCAGTATCTTCTATCCGTGACCAGTAAGCGGACGCCAGCTGACTTGGCTGCAAATAGGCCTTCCCTTACATGTCGTCTACCCGGACAGCACCAAGTGGGAATGTAGCAGTCCCACTATGCTCCTCAGTCCTTGTAATACCTGGAAAACAAAAAAAAAAGAAAAAGAAAAAACTTGTTGGTGCTGAATCTTGAAGCCCCTTTTTTTCTGTTTTTTTTTTTTTTTTTTTTTTTTTTTTTCAGGACCAGCGTGTAGCTTTTTTTGAAAAGTAAAACTGTCGTCGTAGAAATAAGCTTTGTTAAGGCAGCTTGTTGCCCAGCTTGGGAGCCACGCAGCGAATCGCGACAATCTGGGTAACGAAGCTGTCGACCCAAAATGGTTTGTTTGTTCTGTGATCATTTTGAATAGAAAAGGACGATGAATCCCTCACTGTGTTCAGTCTCTGGACTGTAATGTTCCCAGTTTACCCAAAGTGAAGCCCCTGCTGACAACACACTGGATACTTGTGTATATACGTTTAGTTTGTTTCTGATGAATTTCTCTTTTCAGACTGTTGTCTCCTTAGTTTGACACTAGAGTCTCTCCTCCTTGCCTTTCTTCCCATATAAATCTGATTACCTGATGGTGGGTTGTGATGTTGCCTAGAATGATTGTTTACAATTTTATTCCATTTATCTCTGGATATTCTGTAAATATTGTAATTCATTGTCTTTTTTTAACTTGATAATAAAGTTATCAGATAAAGGTTAATATTATTTATCTCTTTGTACGGACTCGTGAATTAAATAGTGGCTTAACGGTATCGCTGACGCGTTACGGGTTGAACATAGAATTGTGTGAACATACTGCAGTTTGACTCCTTAAAATAACCTGTATTATCTGCAAACACTACCGCTTGATAGAGTGCATCATATCCCTTCCCTGTGCATGATGTGCATCTATAACTTCCTGTACATCAGCGAGTTATTTATACCAGTGGAGATGGTGAGCTTTTATAAGCGTCAGATAAGCAAACTTCTTGAAACGCAGTTTGAGAATTAAGTGCAAGGGAAGTTCTTCACTGTCGAGGGCGAAGTGATGTTTTCGGTCCAATGATATTTAACGCCCTTTTTCCCGAAGAAACTGACGTTGCGTTTGATCCCACTAGTGAAGGGACCTTCACTTCGAGCACTTCTCAGGAAATGTAACGATCACAAAAAGATTTTATCCATTTTTTTTATTAAACTATCTACCACTAACCTACTTTAAGTTCCTTGTCTCTCTTCTCATGGCTTTTTTTTTATTTATTTAAATTTGTGGGATGAAACCATAATCTGGATGAACCCTTATGTCTTAAATGTTTCATAGCGTTTTCTCTTTTACTGTCCTTTTTCTGCCAAAGTTCGGTCAGCACCTTTTTGAATAGAGGTCGACCTTTTACCAAATAGCACATCCACTATACAGTATGCCTCATATTATCTTTTCTTTCCTACATGTATTCCCAACATCTTAACCATATGCCCACTTAAATCAACTAGTTTTCTCCGTGTTGAAGAACACAAAACAAAGGGTTTGGCATTGGATGACAATAATAAAAAAACGATTTAAGGAATGCCCGGGATGAGCCGTGTGGGCTGTGGGAAGCGCACCAGGTCGGTCAACGACCCTGGCACAGACGGAAATGTCTCAACAACTATTTGTTGGACATTCCTGGAGCCCAGAGGATGAATACTAAGTGAAGACCGCTTTATACATTGTGTTTTGAACTAATTACACAATATGTTAACGTATTTGATATTTTCTAATAATGATGACGCATGCCTCCTCTGTCTTAAATCTTTATTCATACTAATAATGTATACCATAGTGAGGGAAAGTCCGATGGAAACCACCGCCACTTGGGCCTTTTGTGTTGTTGATGGCACTGAGTGGACACAATGGAGTAAGGAAGGAGTAAATAAATGTGGTTGTTTGTGCGACACAAGTCCCATTTTCGGGGACGTGAAGGATTTCCTCTGTAACAATGTCTACAGAGGCCTTGACATAACCAATAATACTCCCGGCGGCTCGTCCACAGGAAATAGCTTCGGGCTAAGAAGGCATCTCAGCGGCCTTCGCCCTCTGCTACACCCTTCCACCCTTCTGTTTCTCTCTCTCTCTCTCTGGCTTTACTCCACACCCCCTCTGCTGACCAAAACCGCAAACCCTGCAAATGCCAGTTGTGTGTGTGTGTGTGCGCCCTAAATAACACGAGTCACCGAGATCAGCCGGCCGTGCATCTGCTTTATATTTCACCCGTTGGTGATTTTCTCATTATCTCCCTCGATACAACGTGAGGAGTGGATCTGTTCTGTCCCAATTTCACACGAGTCCTCTGAATTTCCACTGCCGCCCCGTTTTTTAGGAGCCGAGTCTTTATTTCACATGTCTAACATCATCTCTTAAAAATATCTCCCAAGTCACCGGGGATTAGCCCGTAATCTCCGCGGCTCACCACTTCAGAGGGGGGGGGGGGCCCGACGGCAGACTGACGACCCCTGGAGACCAGAGCAAGAGGCGCGCAGCCACAGTGGGGAGAAGGGAAGGGAGGACGCTGCTGCTGCTGCTGACTGGAGCAACGCAGGGAATGCCTGATGAGCCTCTACGTTCGAGCTCAGGCAGCGAGGGCAGGAGGCAGGAGGAGGTGGGGGCGGTGTGGGGGGGGGGGGGGGGGACGTGGGGAGTGACAGAGAAGAAAGTTGGGATAGAAGAGGAGTGCGAAGATGAGCGATGATATTGAAATTCCTCCGTGCTTGATGAGACCTGGGATGTTGTTGATAACTGCCTTAAAATGCCGACAAGATGTATAAGTTCAGTAACGGGAGCATGTTTATTCCACCAATGACAAAGCACCACAACAACCAAATTCAAAGGTAAAAAAAAGTTTTTATCACATGTCGATTTAAAGGTAGAAGTAAGTAAAGTCAAATCTGTAAAGGATTCTTCGGGCAGAAAATACAGTTAGCCATTAACAATTGTTTGAGGGATCGAGATGTATACAGTGCAGTAAGATAGCATTGTTCTCTATTACAGTATCTTTCTCTATTCTACTCTACTAATTTAGCCGCCATACACTGTCTTAAAAATAACTGACTGTAAAATGCTTTTAAGACGTATACTTATGAGGGGCTGGTTAGGATGGAATTATAAACGCTGTTGTTAAATAATACAATAATTACATTGGCTAATGTTTTTGTAGTGTTGAATGTATTGGTTTTTATTCTAGTAGAGTAGCACTGTAGATACTGCAGGGAGTATAGTTAATAAGAAACAGGAAACTCATGCTCTATTGTAATATTAAACAAATAAGTGTATGTTAATAGAAAAATATTGCTAATCGAACAAAGATAACATTTTAATTGTAAAACACTCAAGACAACAGAGCGGACGTAACTTTTACTTTGGATAATTCTGACGTGTTTATGTGTTAATAACGTGACAATAATACCCATTTGAAAGCATGACCTCCTCCTGCCTCCTGCCCTCGCTGCCTGAGCTCGAACGTAGAGGCTCATCAGGCATTCCTTAGCGTATACATATTTTAAAAAAAGCTGTAGAAACTATTTTATATAAATGATATGAGAATTCCACCAACTGAACTACTGATACGAAATAAAGAACAACCGTTGGCCATTGTGAGCTGCAGTTCCAGGACCGACCAGCGGGGCGCTGTAGTTAAATACTGTACTTAAAATACCTCACGCAGAAGAAGAAACGTGAAAAGTCATGGCGGCTGACAGTTTGTAATGAGCCAACAAAAACAGACAAGAGTCTTACTTCCGACCAACATCGTTTAAAACGAGTCCCTGAGGAGTATATATTGAAAAAAAGCCTGACGACAAAATGCAGATAACTTTGAAAACCTTACAACAGCAGACGTTCAAAATCGACATCGACGAAGAGGAGACGGTGAGAGTTGCAGCCATGCATTGGTGAAAGGGGATGGAGTGGGAGTTGGGTATGTCCTGGAACGGGGGACTTTTGTTTTCGTCCGTTTCAAATCGGGCGATCGACAGATGGGTCCGCGTTAGCACAACTGATATATTTTCGAAGGCGCTAAGTGTTCAGGTTAATTTGGCTTTAAGTGTTAGACAACGGGCTCGTATTATATGAGTGTTATTTATTAACTAACGTTGCTGGTCAGAAAAAGTAACGTCAGTTTGTATTGTCAGGATTTAGCCGGATCCCGCTTATGGGACAAATTACCGTTACACTGTTTTCTAGTTTCATTAGCTTGATTTTTTTTAATGGAATATGACGCGGTTATGCAATGACTGATTTAAATTCTGTGGATTCACGTGGTTTTTCAGCAATGCGTCTACTCAACTCCAGTTTTATGAAGCACACTTTGAACTTTATTATGTTTAGGCTGAGCGACGCGGTGGTTGCAAATCCCAATTAAAAGTCACATTTTTGTCCCACAGGTGAAAACATTAAAAGAGAAGATTGAACAGGAGAAAGGAAAGGACAACTTTTCAGTGGCTGGGCTTAAACTGATATATGCTGGTACGTAGCAGGCTGTTGTTATTTACCCTTCTTGTATCCTCACATTAAATATTGTGTATATTATTTATTGTGTGCTCCAAGTCACCACACTGTTCATCAATTCATTTCTCCGAACCGTAACTTAACTTCTATTTCTTCCGAGCAACCTTTCAACTTATTCACATTCTCAGCTATTGAAACCGTTCCAATAATAAAATATTCAGCTCCTTTTGGATTTTCCAGTTACTACTTTTCAGCAGTCTAGCTCTTATAATTAAAAATATATAAATCAAAATAATAAACTTTTAAAACATGGTTTTCCAATGGAGTTCTCTTTCAAATCCTTCTGCTTTGCTAATCTTTTAGCTACAGACACCATTTGGACTATAGAATGTTGACAAAAGTCTGAGCTATTTATAGAAACAACAGCATTTTACATTGGTGTGTTGTGCTGGTTGGACTTTGAAAACTTGCAATAGAGGCTTATTTATGACACCCAGAGACATGTAAATGACCTGTACGCGATCGCTGCAGTTTGGTTCTTGTCAAATCACATCATTATTTGGATTTGAGTTATAGTTTCCTGGCTAATCTAATAGTTCAACTACTAATATTACTACAACTAGTAGTACTAATACTTATGCTACTACTAAAAATGCTACTAGTAGTGACTACAACTGACATTACTACTCTTACTTCTATAACAAAAAGTTCTACTAGTATTTATACTGCTATTAATACTACTACTATGACTAATGGTATTTGTACTACAGCTTATAATACTAGTACTACTACAACTACTAGCTTTTCTACTGCTATTGAAACTAAAACTACGATTTATTCTACAGCTAGCACTACAAGCACCACAATTACAACTACAACCATAAAATGGGAAGTAATTAGGATAGACTCTGGGAAAAATTCATGACAAATGCCAAGGGAGGATGCATACGTTTTATTGGCTCTGTGTATGTATGTGTATGCATATTGTAGCACTTTATAGAGTGGGGCTTTGTATGACCAATAAAAGCAACCGATAAACCACTCAACAACTTTCTATTCAATGATGAAATATGATTGTGTCCATTTCACCGTACCTGTTGTGTTGTTGCCGGTGGTATCGTGACTCACTTTTCTGTTTCCTCACAGGTAAAGTCCTCAGCGATGACACGGCTCTCAAGGAATACAAAATCAATGAGAAGAACTTTGTGGTCGTCATGGTGACGAAGGTTTGTGACTTTTGGAAATTGTTTCAGCAAATGACAGGATGCGTCTGTCAAACTTATTTCGCACCATCCGCTGTTGTCTGAGAAGTCGCGTGTTTTTATGTCCACAAAACTTCCCCCCCGCAGGCTAAAACGTCTTCCGCCGCTCCGCAGCCGTCCCCCGCCGCTTCGTCTCCCAGCACTGCAGCGGCGCGCGCGGCTGCTCCCGCCTCCTCGTCCAGTTCTGACAGCACATCAGAGCGAGCGCCCGCAGACGACAAGCCGGAGGAGACGCGGGCTCCTACCGCCGAACCAGCTGCCGCCTCCGTCGGGTAAAGATGGTTGGATGGATGTTTGCTGTCTCGCCGGCCTTCGGGGAGCGTTCTGTTAAGGAGTGACGTGCAGACCTCGCCTCACCCAAAGTCTGTTTTTTCTCTTGCAGGAGCTCCGAGGTGTCAACAAACACAAACCTGATTGAAGAGGCCGTCTCAAATCTCGGTAAGGGCGCGTTCGTGAACGTTATTTTTCTGTTCTTTTTGCATGCCGTTTTGGTATTGGTAGACCAGACAGAAATGTAAATTACATTATCTTATTATTATCTGATAAATACAACCTTTGCCTCACTGCCTTTGGGCAGTATCCTGCATGTATTACACATTGTGGGCTCACATGTGAATTCAGGTAATTGTTTCATTTTGATCCACCTAATTTCTTGTTGATATCCGGAAGACGCTGCTCATTGACTTTAGAGCTCTTCAGTCCCACTGCTGATCGGCCTCGCTGTGTGTGTGTGTGTGTGTTTTCCTTTAGTGACGGGCCCGTCGTACGACGCCATGGTGAACGAAATGATGCTTATGGGCTACGAGAGGGAGCAGGTGGTAGCAGCTCTGAGAGCGAGCTTCAACAACCCCGACAGAGCCGTGGAGTACCTGCTCACAGTAAGAACCTCTAAAGTGTAGAAAATGGGTTTTAGGCTTCGTATCATGGAGTACAGTCTCCCCGCTCAGGTCTTCTAAATGAGACATTTACTGTGTCCATGACACCGTCCTACAAATCTTGGTAACCACCTTCAAGTTGCCTACTGAATAATCCGAATCTTAAAAAGTGTGCATGGCGCAACGTTACCTACACATGTGAGTTAATTCTTGCATTTTGTAACTTTCCCTATAAGGGTATTCCAGGCAGAGATTCAGGTCTCGCTGCCGGACCAGAGGCGGTGGTGCCTCCGGTGAGCGTCCAGTCTGCACCCATAGGTGGCATCAGTCTTCCCGCCAACATTGGCTCTTCCCCGAGTGCTGCGGGAGGTAAGTAACTCCTGCTATCGGACTTATTTCAGCGTTTGAATCGGGCACCAACCTTCCTCATTTGCCTGTATTAGTGCTTCATCTTCTAATGTTGTCCTTTTTAGGCAACCCCCTCAGTTTCCTAAGAAACCAGCCACAGTTCCACGTGATGCGCCAGCTGATCCAGCAGAACGCCGCCCTGCTTCCTGCCCTGCTGCAGGAGATCGGCAGGGAAAACCCTGAGCTGCTGCAGGTGAGGAAGGCCCTCGACAGTTCTGACTGGAGGAGTTCATGGTTTAGGGGGGGGGGGGATTTAGGGGGCCGGTGTTGAGTTGCATTGTGGAATTACGGGAAATTGAATAATCCAGCGTGTTGGAGTTCGATCAATACGAAGTACTAAAAGGTTGGGGGGCAGGGTTTAATACTCTTTTTACATTCTCTTGTGAGTCTCCAAACTGGATAGGAAAAACAAATGTTTCAGCGTAATATATTTAGAGAGTTACAACCGTTTTTATGCCACAGTCGAAGGCTAAAACATGGATTTACTCCTGTAGGAGATTAGCAGCCACCAGGAGCAGTTCATCCAGATGCTGAATGAACCCAATCCCGAGGCCGTGCCGGCAGGTGGTGGAGGTGGAGTGGGGGGAGTCGGAGGGGTGGTAGCAGGCGACACACCCGGCGGGAGTCACATGAGCTACATCCAGGTCACGCCGCAGGAGAAGGAGGCCATTGAGAGGGTGAGGAAGGGAGCACCACGCTGTCACTTTAGTTTTTCCTCTCAGTCTAAAGTTCAGCACTGCTTCACCACAAGTCCTGCAGGACGATACACAACTGTGACGGCGAAGCCAGAACAGTCACTTTGATCGTCTGTGTCTTCCACATTGAACACGAAGCAGGAAATATAATTTGCTTATTTAAGCGTTGGCTAATTTGCAACCGTTTTCTCCCCAAATCCAGCTAAAAGCTTTAGGATTCCCAGAGGGCCTCGTTATCCAAGCCTACTTCGCATGTGAGAAGAACGAGAACTTGGCCGCCAACTTCCTTTTACAACAGAACTTTGATGACGATTAAGTTCTCTTTGCCTTCCTCTGTTGGATTTGATGAATACGTGTACAACAAGCCTTTTACAATTCTAAAATAAGAAACAACTGATTTATTCACTACTTCCACAATTACCTTTTCTTAACACTGGATGATTATCAGCTCTTATTTGTGATCAGTTCGAGTACTATTACTTTGCATCAGAAATGACCTGTTCGCTTTTGATTTTCTTAAACCTTAGTTGATCAATATGGTTTGCAGTATGTCACATTTTAAGTGAGATTTGTTTAGGATGGATCAGACAGTATTCATGCATTCTTGCTCTTTTTTTTTTTCTTTTTTTTTTTAAGTTTACAAGTAATAGAGATTTGAACAAATAAAAGTTGTGCACAACGTGTATGCTGCTGTTATTTTTTATTTTGAGTGACTTCAAAAATCTGAAGAGTAACATTTTTTGGGGTAGTAAATTTTGTACAGTTTTATTTAGTTATGATTTCATTCAGATTTTAATGAATTGGCAAGTCTGCCTTTTTCTGAAATAATCTAGTCCCAATAAATCCACCAGAACCCTGGAAAATAAAGCTGTTGTTGCCTTGACGCCACAATTCCAACGGGTAGTAATTTAAACCACACTAAACTGACAAGGTTATTTACTTTGCAGTAAGTGTCAACACACTATTAAAGATTACAGATAATATTTTACCTCAGGCCTGTTGGGGTATTATTTCTAAAACAAAAAAAACTGAATTGACCTACAGGGGGCAACGTAGACCACAACATGTTTACAGTGTGTGTGTAGAATACAAAGTATAGCAACAAATAAACCACATTTATGGTGGTTTACAACAGGAAGTTATAGTTCTTCTTTCAGACGGCAACTTTATATATAGCTGGAACAAATATTTTGTTCCACGCCGCTGGACGCTTTTATATCAGAGATGAAATTAAAACAAATTTCACTGCAGCATCTTCGTAGGCTGCATTCATATCGCACCCGTGAGATTTGGTGTCACCCAGGACCTCGTTTGTCCTCCCCATTCTTCCCGCTGACAGGTGGAAAGAGAAGCCCCATGGAAACAGGACATTGTAGGCGTGCTTTAAAAAAAAAAAAAAAGAAGCTTTTTAACGGCCGTATTGGGCGAGTTTTGCCCGCGGCTGCTCGGCTATTATCAGGGGGGGGTATCGTGTGTCGTGTATCGACTGTGAGATATTGCTGCCATTTAAATTTCCTTCTCCGTTTCACTACCGGGGAAATCTAGGATGCTTTTCTTGTTTGGTTTTTCAATGACGCGACAGCGTGGTTTTCTTATTTCAAATACATTGTATTTTATTATATTGTTAAAATACAAAACCATAACAAAGCATTTTTATTTACAAATGTACAAAACTCAAGATTATATTACATATTTTGGCTATAAACAAAAGGAGATCTTTGTTCAGAGTTACTCATTCAATACAAAAATATGAATGTCTCATATAAATTATTGCACTTTTGCGACTGCAGTGCGTTGAGGATTGCCATCACCGTGTACAAAGTGAGCTGTTCACCTGATTTAAGTCAGATTGTGGAAGAGGGGTTTGCGAGCAACGCACAAACAACCATATGGCACTTTTTCATAGTCTTTACCCTTTTCTGAATTGTCCTCAATCTTTGGTACCTTTTCTTTAATAAAAAAAAAAAAAAGAAACCTTCTTCAGAGTCACTGAGCACCGTTCAGTATAAATTAACATTGTACCTGAAATGAATGGCATTGCAGGTGAAATGTGTATATAAATATAGATTTTAAACAGTGTGTAGTTGATAACAGAGCCTATATTGGCATGTTGCTGGTCTAAGGCCTCTGGAGATGTTTGTCTGTTGCTCCTGGTTTCCCTGACAGAAGAACATTCCCAGTTTAAAGTTTTTGGCACCTGGTCCTCCCAAGTTTTGTCAGTTAAATAAGACAAATTCCAGTTTTGGTCCCTTTCATAAAAGTTGTGCGAACTTCTTGAGAGAAGCTCTTTAGGCTCTTGACGGAGTAACGCTGTTGTTGTTTTTTTTAATGCCGTGAACACCACAGCTTGTCTCGTTGCTTGACATCGGCTTGAAGGCAAATTATGGTTTTTAAAAAAGGTCTCAAAGTTTGTTTGCCGGGTTCTCGCTGACATATGCTTTTTTTTTTTTTTTTTCTTCTCTCTGGAGCCTTCGCCCCAATCCCAAAGTCTCATAGGTGTCTCTTCATGTGGAGAGCGAGGTGGTCTGACCTTGAGAAGGCCCGGTCACACTTCTGACACTGAAACGGCCGGTGGCCCGTGTGCTTCCTGTAGTGGCGCGTGAGCTCGTCCGAACGGGCAAACTTCCAACCGCAGCCCTCCCAGTCGCAGTGGTAAGGCTTCTCCCCTTTTGATGGAAACACACACACACACACACACACACACACACACACACACACACACACACACACACACACACAGAGCAGTTAGCGCCGGCCCCACCGAGGTTAAACTGGCCCAACCTACTCCACCTCGAGGAGAAAAAAGAGGTCCGTCCTGTCCGACAGCCGGCTTATGAGCGCTGAGCCGGTGTGCCTGGGGTTTGTATTTGAACAGGGATCCGTATAAACCTGTGTTACCGCACCTGTTGGGCAAGTCCCTCTTCACCAACCCCCCCCCCCCCCCCCCTACACCCAGCAAACCCCCACCACGACTCAATCATTCACAGAGACTGAGCTGCTTTGGGATAATACCTGTAATTACATCCAAACAATGGAACCTGGCGTGAAACAAATGAGTCGAAACACAGAATGCGCCTCGCCGTTGGGCGTTTGAACGAGATGCAAACGGCCGACCAAACGGCCGATGCTTCAGCAGCGTACCTGTGTGCGTGCGGTGGTGTGCTTTGAGGTGGGAGCTCTTGGTGTACGTTTTCCCACAGCCGACGTAGTCACACGTGTGCGTGGCCACTCGCTTCCTGGGCCAGGAGCGCCTGCCGCGCTTCGGCTTGGGCTCCTCCGGCGGGCAGTCACCGCCGGAGACCAGCAGGGGGTCTGTGGGGTCGGAAAAAAAAACCCATCATGGTCATCACGTGCACGGAGGACATTGGCGGCGTGCGAGCGCATGGGGCGCTGCAGGGAGGGCAACTACTTACGACGCATTGGTGGTGTAAAGTCAATGCAACAACGGATAATAACTACTAATGGGTGTAAGGAAATCTCGTAATGTCCGGTATCTTTTCTTCACTGGTTAAAAAAATAAAAGGGTTGTTGCCGGGGGCTACGGGCTTGTTGGTTTTTCGCCCTTTGATCGGCCGGTTTCAGGGGGTAGAATTAAATCCCCTAAGGTTGTGTGAGCTGCATGTAAATATACTCGACCGGCTTGAGATTCCTGTTGCGCGCCCCCCCCCCCCCCCCCCCCCCTCTGTTCCACCAAAGTCAGTTTTTTTATTCCTCCACATGTTACTGCTCTCAGTAGCAGTTTTACTAATTACCAGAAATAGTACAAAACAGGGCATAATTAAGAGGCAAATAGCTGTGCTCCGACCTTGGTACTGCAGGGAGGGCGGCTGAGGGTAGCCGCTGTAGCCCTGCGGGGAGCCGTGGTGGTAACCCTGCGGGGTCGGAGGGATCTGAGAATGGGGATGCCCCAGAACCTGGTGCTCCCGGCTCAGAGGATGGTCCGGGGAGAGCGAAGAGGACGACGACAACCGGCCCGTCATGGATCTCCCTCCTCCGCCGGGGAAGCCGTGGAGCTCCAGCTGGCACGGCCGCTGGTGCTGCTGCTGCTGCTGCTGCTGGCTCCCTCTCAGGTGTAGGTCCATGGGTTGCGAGATGCTGCACGTGCCGAGGTTCTCCTGCTTTATCCTGTGGCACGGGAAGGGCGGCGAGGAGCGCGACGGCGTCGGAGCAGGCGCAGGCGCGGCGGCGACGCAGATCTTGCTCACGTTCACTCCGCGGCCGTACTCTCCCACGTCCATCGTCGCCTTCACCACAAACTTGCCGTGGAGGCTGACGGGGTGGAGGTACGCCGGGTCCAACTCCGGCCTCATGAGCTCTGCCACAAAGCCCCCGGAGGGCGAGACGTCGCTGATGTCAGGGATGGTATAGAGGAGCTCTCCGGCGGCGCCCTGAGGGGAGGGGAGAGGGTAGGACGAGGAGAAAGAGCCGGGGGAAGGGGACAAGGTCTGGGCAGAGCCGCACGCCATGGCGGCTTCCTCCTCCTGCTGCTGCTGCTGCTGCAGAATAGAGTTCGACAGGATGAAGTCGTAGTCCAAGTCCAGGTCCGGCTCGGTCTCTTTCCTGGACATGCCGGGGCTGGTGGTGCTGGTGGCCGTGGGCTGGTCCGGGTCGGAGCAGCCACTTCCGGTCGGAACACTGGACTTCTTAAGAAGGGACAACTCCTCCTTCCATCTCTGGAGGAAAGTTACGGAGGTGTTAATGACAGTCCACAAACAGGCTGCTTGTTTGGGTCACGTTCATAAAAAAATAAAATAAAATAAACGCTGTACTTAAACATGAGTGCTTGCTTTGGATATACAAGGACATAAATAGAAAGCTATGCTTTGAGGAGGAAAAGAAGTTGGTTCTGTAAAGGCGAGAGGCTATTTTGACGGTGTCCTTGACACAGAGCACTTCCTAGAATACTGATTATTCTCACGCGCACTGGCAACGACGTGTTGGAGACACCACCCCTTCAGAATAAAAACACCAGTAACTCATAGGGTGTGTGTGTGTGTGTGTGTGTGTCACACGTGTACTCGCACTGTCTCCATTCTCGCTTATAGCCTGCTGTAGCAGCCGATTTGAGCGGGTTGCGCGCCCCCGGCAGGAGCGCGCAGTGCCGAGCCGCCGACTGCGCGCGTAATAACACGAGTAACACGAACTGCACTCAGGTCACATCAGTCCCACCGATCGATCCGCGTACATGCAATAAGAAGAAGAAGAACACGCGCTACTCACTAAATGGGCATTTCCGATGGATTTACTCATAACGGTGGGTCCGCTGGCGAACGTGGATATGGATGGAAGAAGCGTGCCGCCTAAAGCCATCTCGACGTCATTTGGATATTGCCTGAAATAAAAAAAAATAAAAAAAAATAAAAAAAAAGATTGGTAATTCCCCCCGTGCAGTAATCCCGGAACCGCGCGTTACAGTCCACGAGTGGCCATCACTGGGAATGTTGTTGCGGGAGAGTCGGTCACAGGTCCGCGCCTCATCGGGGAGGATCCGGACGCATCGGGAGTCCTCCGCGGGTCGCTTTCCTGCGCTGCGTTCAACGTCCCGGGTTTTTTAAAACGTTGTGCTCCAGGTGCGGCGCGTCACGCTGCATTCCAGCACACGCCGCTCGCTGAACGCCACAAGCAGCCAGACGGTTTTTTTTGTTTTGTTTGTTCTCTCTCTCTCTCCCGTTTCTTTAGTCTTCCTTTAGGCAAGACGGAGCGACGACGCACGGAGGGGAACCCCTCTCGCCTGCTGCCATGCGAGTAGCGGCCTGAACTGAGAGAGAACGCGCGTGAGGAGTATCCTTAAATCAGCTGCTGGACACGCCTGTCCGTCGCCCGGCAACAAGCTGCGAAAAACAATTTTTGTAAGCGAGGGAGGGAGCACGTGGGGTGAGGGAGGGAGGGGGGCGGGGAGGCCGGTGCGATCGGGGAAGCGAAAGCGCGCGCGCGCGCGCGCGAGAGAGAGAGAGAGAGAGAGAGAGAGAGAGAGAGAGAGAGAGAGAGAGAGAGAGAGAGAGAGAGAGAGAGAGAGAGAGAGAGAGAGAGAGGTTTGTTTATATTCATAGCAACGGAACCTGTCAGTGCTGCTGCTTTACCTGGGGAACGTCACGTGAGGTGTGTAGCGCGTCTCCCGGTGCGCGCATGGCCATCACACAATTAGTTTAAAAAAAAAATGAAAAAGGGGCAATTATTTCGCCACAACTTGAAGGCAATTATGCAAAGTATTGTTTTTGCGTAACATTAGCGGATTGCAGTAGGAGCCAACCACCACACATGGCCTGCACACGCATGCAGAGCATGATTATATTATTCTCATATATTATTATTATTGTTGCAGGCACCACAATAAGCCTTTACTTCTCCATTATACATACAGCATAGACACATTGTGTTAGTAATAGTCAAAAATCCCAAAGATAAATAGTCTTAAACCATATGTGGAAATATGTAGGTCTAGTACTATAATCCATGCATTGGCTGCTGTGTAACATTTGACTTTTCTGTCTTGACACAGGTCTTAAAGTCATCAATTTCTCTAGAAAGCAAACCCAGTATAGCCCTTATTAAAAGTTAATCCGGCACCCGATAACAAAAATAGACTTCCCCACAACACATAATGTATATTCTGTATGAAAAACGTACCTGGGAAAATGAAAAACGCCGAGAAGAGTTCCCTGCTGTGTTTGAGTCGGGTTCAGGCCGTGTTTGCTCAGAGCTAGCGAGCTGACAAAAAGCTCCCTCGCCGTCATAATTAGACACATTGACTCAAGACTTCGCTGCAAGAGCAAACAAAGCGCCTGCCGCTGTTCCTGCTGCTTCAGGATCTTGTCCGTTGGGCATGTCAACACACTCAACTTAATTTCTCCATTCTAAGGGGACACAAATTCAGCGTCTTCATTCACCGGGTTGCGTTTTCGTCGTTGCACGTTTCTTTTAGTTGGCAAACAAAAACTGGTGGGAAAATAAAATAAAGACAACAATGGAACTTTACAAATAGAAAGCGTATCCTGTTGGGCCGCTCGTTATCAATTGTTTGGTTAGATTAAGGGTCTTACTGTTAATATACCAAACAGTATTACCTGTGCTTCTTCCACTGTGTGGTTATAATTGATGACTTTAACCCTACAATGTTTGAACAACAACGCGCCTCGGCCTTGGAGGCCGGCTGCCTTTACAGCCGCCCCGGAACACAATGGCAGCGTTATAACCCTACTCTTTATGGTGGGGAGATAATGGTTCGGGGGAAAAATGATCCGGAAAAACAAAAGCTGGACCTCGACGACGCCGAGGCGCTTCACATCGCAATAATGTCACAGACGTGAGGTATAAAGGACGGAAATAAAAGGGAGGCAAGATGACACCGCCGTGTGCTTTTTTTTGTGTGACGAAATGAGGTCATGTTAATTTAGTAACCCAACCCCAAACCCTTGTGTGGGATGTGTAAATGCAACATTTACAGCATTGACTAAAAGCAGTGCTTTTAGCTTCCAATACCCACAATGCATCATTCAAAAGTGGGTTTCTCAACTGCACGCCTTTCTCCTCTCCTTGTTGCGTATGCGACTGACGTTGGTTTCCGCCTCGGAGACGTTCTCCCTCCTGGAAAGCACCCAAGTGAAAATGAGTACCAGCAGATCATAACTCTTGATATTGAGGTTTTCATCGCTCTCTTCCAGATGCTGTTCGGTAATTAAAAAATTGCTTTCATTCTTGTCCTAATTCTCGAAAGCCGAGTCGAGCTTTCTTTTCTCGTCCTCCGAGCTGCACGTCCCGCCTCTCCTCCTCGCCGTGAGCTGTGAAGCGGTGATGGACTGTACGCAGGAACTTTGTGTCGCCGTGACGCTAAAGAAGCTAAAGGAGCTAAAGAAGCACCGAACAGCTCAGCAACGAGGCACCGACTACCTTCAGTTCACACATAATTACTCCTCTCAGAAGTTGTTGGCAGACGTTGGCGGGCTACCATTGCTAACATCTAACATCTCTGCCTGCCTTTATTTTTGTGACCCTGTTCAAAGCTCATGCGCTAATATTCAGGCATTCATAATGAACACCATGCTTAGGCTGGGGAACAGCTTCGCCACGGCGCCAAACCAACCGAAGAGCTTAACCAATGAGACTGAGACACTCAACGGCACGTCTGGGGTGCACTCGAAGCAAAACGACTGAAACGACGTGTAGAATTATACAAACTTGAGTGTTTCATCTATTAGATTCGTTCTAGATTTGTTTCACGTCGTAGTGTCTGCACCTTCAAGTGTACATCTTTTCATGATCCCCAAACGCTCTGTGATCTAAACACACACACACCGATGTTGAGCTTTACACCCAACAGGCCCCTCGCATTAAGACCATCACAGCGGAAAAGGAAATTTGCTCGTGACAGTTGTGTTTTTTTTATTCCATAAAGGTCTCCAAATGCCGACGGTTCTGCAGAGCTACGGTGGCCGGACCGGTCGGGGTCGTGGTCGCGGTCGTGGTCGCGTTGCAGGGCCTCGGAGCGGTTTAGGGGTTGAGGAAGCGGAGAGAGGGAAGTGAGAGCTCCTGCCGGGCGGCAGGCTGTCCAGCCTCTGCCTGCCCCGGGATTCCTCCGCGGCCTTAAATATGCCGGTTATTTTTAACCGGCGACGTAACAGGGACAAGCGCCACCCCCCTCTCTGTTACGATATTTCCTCTCTGTCAGGAGGGGGCGGGTGGGAGCGGGAGGGGAGGAGGAGGGGAGGGGAGGTGGGGGAGGGGGTGGGAGATTGGAGGGGAGCCACGCTTCCTGGTCTTGTGGTGCAGCTCCCAGAGACAGAGGGGAAGCGGGTGAGAGTGAACGAGGGAGCTTGGTGGGCCGCCTCGTACCAGGCCACGCGTTCACTTAGCACCGCCTTCCCCTCCCCCTCCCCCCCCTCCCCACCCTCACCCCCCCTCTCAGCTGGCCAGATGAGGCAGGCCTGTTCTAATCTGGCGTCTCCGACGTCAGAAGCACGAGGACCAGAGGGGCAGTGATTGGCATCCGAGGCCTCGGGGAGGAAATGAGAGAGTGTGTGGGTACGACACACGGCGCAGACAGAAAGGGGGGAGAGGGGGGAGAGGTGGGAGGACGGCCCCTGTGACGTCAGACCGGGGTCCCGCCAGGATTAGAAGCCTCTAAAAAGAAGAGGCCCGCGACGGAGCCGCCAGAGAGCCGGAGCTCCATCCCTCCGACACGGGACAGTCAGGGACTTCCCATGAGCTCACCTTGTTGACACACGGGGAGGGGGGGTTTGGACTTGTTAGCCATCGGATGTTGGTCTCACTCACATGAAGAAAAAATGTGGTGATGTTTATGTCGCTTGAGTTCCATTAAAACTTTCGGTTTCACGATGTGTTGCTGATTGTTAAAACACGGCTATCTACTCAAGCTTTTTACGACGCAGAATACATTTGGGGCAGTTTTGGGGGAGAAATTGGGGAAAGAGGAAAGACGACTTGAGACTCTTGTTTGGTTTTGTATTTAAAAGTCAACAGCTTATGCTGTATTCACCCGAAAAAAGGAGAATTTGGATGTTCGAGTGGAGTTTTTTGTGGTTGAAACACTCAAACTGTGCTACATTGGTAAGTTGCTTACAAAAAGTTCAGGTAAACTATAATTGAAAAAAAAGGGTTCCGACTAAACTATGCTTCAGACCTTTGAGCCTCATGATGAAATAAAGTGCAAATCAAGAAAAATCCTCAAAGGATTCCAAGGATTTTTTTCAACTCGCTTGCTTAATAGCTTATTTATCTAACAACCTCAATGTGGGTAGTGTAAGAGATCGGCCATTATGGGTAATCTTGTATTTTTCAAACGTGTAAGCTCATCAGCAAATGACTAAACCCCCTCAATCGGATTGGTTGTGCTTTGATACGTTTTTGTGTGACTTTTAAAAGCAGAGCGCTTAATGAAAGAGCCGCTGTGTGGACTCCGTGGCCACAGGGTACGAGACGACATGACGTAAACACGGAGCAGAACTCCTGCGGTACTTTAATCACGTTTACAAATGCGGTATCTGGTTGAATATCAGTCTGCAGCATCTGTCGGCCGTAAATAAGATCCATGCAATCAGCTCTTTGATATGAGTTTTTTTTAAATGTCGGTGCAACACAAAACAAGCGAACGGGCCCGTTGAACCTTTCTGGTTCCTCATTCCGTTCAGTTCAGCTAATCAGCGACTTAATAGGGCTTTTTTCCAAATAAGATAAAGTGATTTATCTTAAAATCTTTCCACTACTCCGTCGCCCTGCCTCGCATCTACGGCTTGTTAAAATCTATTCCAGAGCAACGTGAGCTACAGAACAATCTAATTTAACACAAACCGTTTCAGTCACGCTTTGTACAATAAAAGCTGAAAGCGAATTGGCTCTCAGTAACCCGAGACAACATCTTTACGACGTTAAAGAGGTTCCTATAGAAACACGCGAGTGTTTTTTCTCCGTTTCTCCCGCGGCACGGCAATTACCGCAATCACCAGCGCTCTCCGACCTTCGCCTGCGCTCTCGGCGCTCCGCTGCTACAGGCCTTGGGCCGTCACCATTTTCACAACGCTTTCGATTCGAACCTGTGCGTCGGTGAGACACGCTGGAATTTCGGCATTGCGTTGTTGAACGCGGGCGGGCGCGCTTCGGGTGACACGTGGGGCACCGCGTTTTGGGACTCACAGGGCCCTGAGGCCTGCGTGACCTTGCATTTGGGAATTTTGAGCGTCTGTAACGTGAATTTTGAACAGGTTCGGGTCAAAGGCAAAGCATCTTTTACAAGCGACGCTACAAAAACGGCCTACGCGTGATCTCCAGACAAAATCCCCGTGGTAATTGTTGTCAGATTTCGGGGTTACTGGCCTCTGATTTCCTGAGAAGGTGTTGGACTATCCTGTTTTCCCTGCGGGAGCGGTTGGGAATTCGTGACCTTTTTCCAGGGTCTGCCGATTTTTTCAGGGTTTTTTTCAGGTCCCGGATTGACACTGTGGAAAAAAAATGCCCGCAGCCAACGCAAACGGAAATCTAAAATGACGCTCATTATTCTGGATATCATCACCTGTGGGCGCCGCGGGATAATCCACGGTCAGCGGGAGAGAAACACCCGCCGCTTGCACCTGGGGAAGTGAGGCAATCTGCTTTGCAATAAGAGAGGGGGAAAAAACCAACGTCACCCCAGTTTCACCAACCTTTACCCACGATAGGAACTTAAATATTCAGGCATGAATCTGGCAAAAACCTTAGAATACTTCAATAAAAGCAGAATGTTGTGATGGATCGAGTGGAGAGAGACGTGGAAAATGAATGTCAGAACAGCTCAAAGCCGAAAACAACTTTCTTCTCTTACTCACTACCGCATTAGTTTTCCTATATCCCCGGTAATAGGCAAACAACTTTTATGGCGAAATCTTTACGCCAAGTGTCCGTATCAAATCAGGAATGGCACATTGCGGTAACCTTAATCAAACTCACAAATCATTTCAGACTGATTGTCCTCCCTGGAAAAAGAACGGTACTTGACAGGCCCAATTTGAGGTGATCGCCTCTCCAGTCTGACGTTTTATTGACATCATGCTGAGTCTAATCGAGGGGGTGGGGGGGGTTTAGTTAACACAAACCAGATGGGCCACCGGCTCATGGGCGAACGAACAAGCTCTCTCTCTCTCTCTCTCTCTCTCTCCCTCTCTCGCTCTCTCTCGCCCCTATTTTGGCTCGCTGAAATGCTTGACAGTGAAGTGTCATGAAACTGACCTGTTGGGTCGGATTTATATTCTTCGTACGAATCTGATACTGTGCCATTTATCATAAAGACACTTACAGCTGTCAGTGGAAAGCAAGTAGTAAGCTCGTTCAACATGGTATGTGGAATTGTACTTTTTGGGAGGATATATATTAAGGAATAATTTGGAATTTTGTGAAATTTGCTTGTTTTATGCGAGATGCAAACTACAGCTGACAGCATGTCTAAAGCGGACTAATTCAACTTAAAAAACAAAAAAACAAAGTGGGGAAATCAGGCTTTTATGTGGCAGAATCCAACCATTGAGCTGCAGAGGTGCAGGACGGCGGGTTCTTTCATCTTTAACCAGCGCTTAGCTTGCTGTTTCCAGTGTGTACGCTAAACTAAGCTAAGCTGATTTACTGCTCGCTCCGGCTGCATATTTAGCATATCAGCAAAAAAAAAAAAAATGCATTTCCCCCCAAATGTTGGTTCGCTCAGAGAGTTCGTTAGACACATGGATTCAATGACTCTGAAAAGGAAACCGTTAGTAGTGAAATGAGTACGTTTGGGTGGATTTCTTTAGAACCTAAATGGGAGATTCGCCACGTCAGCTCGGCCCTTTTTCCGTTTTCAGGCATTCCTGAAAAGACATCAGAGACTTTCTGATTTCATACCAACTGCGATCAATAGTGCACTTTCATAGGCATTTCAGTGATTTCGCCAAACGTTAATGACATTCATGACGAAGCCTGTGGACTACGGTACTGTAATCAAATGATTTATTTTTGTCCTGAGAAGTTTTTACAGAATCAAATTAGTATTCGTCTGGCAAAACCTTTAAGATAAATGCTCATAAACATGACAAAAGCATGGTAGTGGTTACAAACTTGGCCAGCGGAAATACACACAAGCCTTGAAGAGTGCGCTTTCCTACACAATTTATGTATTATATCCTTTTGGTTGAAAACTATTTTGGTGTGAAGAAAATGTGTAAAGACGGCCTGCATGCATGCATGGGAAAGAATGCTGTATTCCTATGATGATGGAGAAATGTTCAGCTTTTCACAAATTATTTTATATTTCATCAAGTACACTCTTTCAAGGATGGAAAAAATAAAACCATAAATTTCCTCGTTGTGACCTGCTGTACGTCCGTTAGGTGAAATATTTGCTGTTGGAGGAGATTGTAAGTAACCGTAGCAGTTCAGGCAAAAGGCACTCCTCCAACTCTGACCCCTCTTAAATCCATGAAATGACAGGCAATCAGATGCTATTGTTGACAAACGTCAGTTGACGGTCCGTGGTAAGAAACATTTTGGACATTTTGCCGGTCATTATGCCAGTTTTTCAGAGTAAAACTTTGCCAGGTTGCCACGGTTCCTGTGAGAACTCACCAAATTGGAACTTGAGGAGAAGCCAGTTTTGTTGGAGGAATCACTTCTCATACAACTGTTTTTTTTTTTTTAATGAATGCTTTATTCAGTCAACGGATAACTATCTTAATTATATAATCAAACCTTTTCCCCCACTTTATTATAACGTAAATGTTTTGTGAGCTTTTCCAACGATACCTCAAGCCGCACGATGTTTTTAAGAGCACGCGTGACTCAGGCGGCGGTCATGTTTCTAACTACGTGACCTCGTCGGTTTTTATAGACCCTTACAGGACGCTCTCCAGCTTGTTGACCGTTGCGAGAGCGCGGTACGACTTATTCCACCGCGCCCCACGATGCCGAGCTGCGGGAACGTGTGCCGGGTTCACGTGAGTGGCAGACGTGAGCTACGGTACCGAGGAAAATGTGACGTGTCGACATGTCGCCAAGCGCCACAAAGAGCCAGTGAGAGGCGGCGACGCAAAACCGACGTGTGAGCGTATGCGCGGACGCGCACTCTCGCACGAGGGGGAAGAAAAATACAACTTTTTTTGTTTGTCTTGTGACGCTTCGGCACCACGTGCGGCGAGAGGAAGGCCTTAAGCGATTCAAAGCGCACCCAAGTTCACAATGAAGGGCCTCATTCAGAGGGGCCTTGTGTTGGCGTTTTCTTGTCAAATAAGTAAGGAGCCCTGCTGCGCAGAGTAAACAAGCGCAATGGCTCCACGGAGACGTGGAGAACAACCGGCAGTGTGTCCCCGCTGCTCGCACACACACACACACACACACACACACCCAGGCGCTACGACCGTTCTCATTTACACACTCTGCACGTGCGTGTGCGCGTGTCCGTCTGAAAGACACACTCGAATGGAGGAGCAGTGCGTTGTACGCCGTAGAAAATTATAGTTTTTGGTGTTAGTTCCCCTCCCGTGTCGCGGACCTGGGAACCACCGCGGGGAAGCTATTTTTAGTTTCCCAACCGGGTCTAAGAGGATTCAGGTCGCCCCCCGACGACTTTCAACAAAAAATCGAAGTGAAGCTGGCATGATCTCTGTGTGGCGTTGCAGGCTAAATGCTAATGGCGGTGCGTGCTAACACGCTCATAATGACAATGCTAACAATGCTAACGGCCTTACTGACGCTGCAGAAGGGCGTCCTTTTACTTTGGAGAAACACTATTAGACAAATAGTCATCTCAGTTAAACCTATAGGAGCCATGTATGGATACAATTGACATAACTAAATTATTATTGTTAATTACCAACACGGGATGTTCTCTCACTTATGTTTTACCTCAGAACGAAAGGGGTTTAGATCATTTGTCTCTTCCATAACCGTCTAATCCTGTGAAAAATGTCGTGGCACAACTAAATTGACTGTGGCAAGCGCCCAGATCGCAGTGATTGCTTCGGTGAGTACAAAGTTATAACATGACACACCTTTTATTGTGAAGGACACATGTGATTTTTGAGGGTTAACTTTCCTCAATATGCAACATTCATTTTTACCTTTTCCTTCTTTCTTTCCACTTTCTCCTCTTGCGTTCCTCGTGTCTGAATTACAGTGATGTGCACTTGTTGCCCCCGTCAACACATCCGCCGTGACTCGCAACGCGTTCCATAACAAAGAATCCAGGTTGCGCAACTGTCTGTCAAACCAGCTTTTTGTTCTCCGCACTATTTTGATCCTTCACCACAGAGTTGCCGAGGGAGGACCCTCCCCTCCCTGTGACTCATTCCGGCGTGTGCGTAAGCAGCCGCTGCAGACCTGAGGGTAGTATTCCATTACCCTTATTATTGTCTTCATCATCCTCATCATCGCCGAGGCTGTACTGTTGGCTCCCTTTTTTTGACAGGCTGGGCGTAAAATAAAAACAAACAAACAAACAAACGGGAAAGCATCCCACTGGGGGGCAGCCGGGCTTGGATCTGAATGTAGGCGGTTTGACTGTTTGCTTTCTTTCTTCCCTCTTATAGTGAAACTGAAATGAAAAGCGATCCCGTCAGGGTGAAACACGGGAGATGAGAAGAAACGAGAAGTAGCAGAAGAGAGAAAAGAGTCGCGTGGAAAGTGGGGGACGATGGACGTGCGGTGGGACCGAAGCAGAATGGCGAGCAGCAGGTGTTTTAGACGCAGTAACACAACTAGGGGTCAAGGACGGATCTTTGCTTAAAGGGGGGGGGGGGGGGATTTCCATTGAGTTAAGGGTCTCTGTAGTATTATGTCACTCTTACAGCCCCATTAAGCCATAATGAGGGTGTTACCTCAAGTATAATGTCACATTGGACGCTGCCAGCAACGCTATTACACGTTTGGCTCCGCCGAGTTGCGATGCGGTCACTCTATCAGTTTGTCCACTTGAACAAAACTGCGACCGAGCATCAAAGTGGCGGCCAAACATCCAGCGAGCACGGAGGCCAGAGGAACCACGTCACATGCCATGGCGAGAGAGAGAGAGAGAGAGAGCCGGGGGAACGGGGCCAAGAAGTCGGTATATTTGCTTGACGATAGTTGTGCGTGCTGATCTGGTGTACACACCCTCCACCCACAGATAGGGGAAGCCTTTTATCTTCAACTGTACACACACACTGGCTCAGGAACAGTGACGGGGCAGAAAAATAGCAGCACTGAGCGGTGAGAAAAAGTGCTGATGGAGCGTCTTCGGTGAATGTGGAATACATGAGGCGTTGGAGATACGGTGAAGAGGCGACGGGTGTGACTTCTGTTGCTTGGGTGATTTGTCCTCCTTATTTAACCATGCTACAGACCTGTGGGGCTTCTTTACTTTTCACCTGATTTAATCTGTTCGCTCACACGTTACTTCGTTCTTTTGGATTCCTATAAAAAAGTACGAAAATATGGCGAATAAAAGAGAAAAGCAAAAGTTATAGAAACTCAGCTTCACACATTAAACAAAGATAGACTTTAAATGGATTGGCCACTTATCATTCCTTGCCTAAACGCCGCGATAGCTTTTTTCCTCTGTCCCGCCCCCCCCCCCGGCTATAACGTCTCTTATTCAGCTCCATTTAAATACGGTTCCCTTCTCCGGGGCGCCGTGGCCTGGGCCACAAAATGTGAGAAACAGAGACAGTTTTTGTTGGTGACGGGAGCAATTTGATGCTTATCGCCATTTCTGCCCGCCACTCGGCCTCCCCTCCACGCCGTGATCGTCTGCGCTGCAAAAAAAAAAATCGTCGCAGTTCTTTTACCAATATGAAATGAAGTGGACCACGGAGTGCAGGCCCCGTCGCAACAGTTCATCAGATAAGCCGCGGTGACAAAACGCACCTGAGGAGCTTCTGAAAGGGACCTTTTGTGACGGATAACTGTGCTCGGGGCCTAAAATACACACGGCTGCATAATCATTGGCGGCTAATTATCTAGCGCGGCCGACACGGTACAGAGGCAGCGTGGTCATTTAAAAAACATTTCCTGTTTGAGTTCACGGATGCTTTGATTGATAAGCACAAAGACACCGTTTCATATGGTCAGAGATCGCAGGCGCCCAATTCCCCCCCCAAAAAACGGAGAGGTCGTGTGGCGAAAAAGCAGGGTTTGCGGGAAGGTGTCATAATGTGATATCCGCTCATCTGGGTCACGTTGAAGTGAGATTTAATCCCAATTCCAAAATGTAGAGAAGAGAACGGCTCTTTCTGGGACACGGGCAGTCGGGTTCAATGTGGTTTGCAGGTGACGTTTCGTCCCGACGGCGTCGGAAGGCGGACGCGTTTTATACCTGCGTCCCAAAATGGCCGCACTTGAAGTCGGGCCGAGAACCCACAGCCATGTCGCTCTCTCCCTTTCTCTCTCTCTCTCTCCAGGAACTATGCATTTCCTGTCCGTCTAATGTTGTCTCGAGGGCAAGGATAACACAAACGTAGACTTAATGCCGCACACACGCTAAGTGGCGGAAGGAACAACGAAACAAAACCAAGAGTCCGGCTGCTCCATGTGGTGCTTTGCTGCTGATGGTGACAAAGATACCGAAGTGAGCGGCGCGTGTGTGTGTGTGTGTGTGTGTGTGTGTGTGCTACGTTCCATCGCAATCCCAAAAAGTTACTTCACAAACTAATAAAAAAAAATCAAACACTTGAGAAAGAAGTCACGATCCTTCCATCTTTCTTATGTATAAGTGGTCCTGCTGGTTGGTTTAATCAGAACAGCAATAACCGGAGGCGGCCTCCGAGGTGCGGCGGGAAGGTGTGCCAGACGCCGTCAGAGGATCAAACAAACTCTTTGTTTGAAACATGACCCTACGTCTAACCCGCATGCAACACGTCAGGGATCTGATGCAACGCCAATTCGGGAGCTCTTCAATAATTGCTAAATCTGGGACGCTTATCGTTCTTTGTCCAAAAAGGTCAACTTTACGTCGTCATTAGTCCCGCTGCATTACGACATGACAACGGGGGCTTCGATGCGATTGAAACCCCTGTAGGTGTGCCCGCAGACTCAGACCCTGCTTTCACTACATGACAGGATGCACTCAGGAAAGGGGGGGGGGGGCGGGCGGCTGGAGAGGAGCGAGCAGGCGCAATGTCGGTCCCAGGACGATGACCTCATAACGCCGCGTGCCTTCGGCCTGTACTTCTGCGACGGACCCCAGCGCCACCCAGGCTGCCGCGGCTGGAGAGGAAGCGCCGAGGACAGACGGCCTCGCTCCTGGGGGGAGGAGGGGCGGGGGTGGAAGTGAGGAAGGTGAGGAGGAGAGGGGGTGGGGGGGGGGGGCGGGGGGTGACGTGCCGGGGCTCTGACTTCTCAGGAAGGAAAAGAGAAGGGAGGGGAGCGTTGGATAACAGCGCTGCCACATAGGTGGAGTTAATACTCACACACACACACACACACAAAGCCTAGCAGGGTCTTATCTTGCTTCTATTCTGTCCAGTAACAATAAAGTTCAAGAGAAACCGCATGAAGCAACAAGCTGCATTAGGGGACATCTTGAGGGGCTGCTGCCGTTTTTCGTTGTGCGTTTGTCTGCGTTGAGCCAAGCGGCACCTCAGGTCTGGCTGTAAAAAGTCAATCCGTCCAACAGGAAGTTCCCGTCAGCTGAAGGAAAACGCACAACAAGGAACGGGCCATGCATTTCTGTGAACGCCCCCCCCCGCACTTCGAGGACGACCGTGCCCACTTGTTCCCTCCTTCATTCATCCGCGATGACGGGGCACTTCATCACCGCACAGCGCCAAATCTCTGCACAAGAGATTCGGTCCTGACAAGGTTTTGGCGGAGGGGGGTGAACCCACACCCTTCTGGCCGTGGATCAACCACCGCCAACCGCAGTACCTGTCGGCCTCGCCCCTGAGCGGAAGTGAGTAATAGTTGTCTTGGGTAATAATGTAACAGTGCATAATCCCAAAAGACAACATTTTAAAATAGGTGGTAATTGTTAAGTAAAGCGCTAGCATTCTAGTATCAGTTGACGTGGGAACGGAATTTATCACTCTATTATAAAAAAAGTTAATTTTATTTCTCATTAATGTACACCCATCTTGACAGAAAAAAACAGAAATGTAGAAATATTTGCTAAGAAAAACTGAAATCTCAAATGGTCGTAAGTATACAGACCCTTTGCTGTGACACTCCATTTCTTCTGATCCTCCTTGAGATGATTCTACTCCTCCATTGGAGTCCTGCTGTTTTAAATGAAACTGACTGGACTTGATTAGGAAAGGCACACACCTGTCTGGATAAGACCTCACCGCTCACAGTGCACGTCAGAGCAGATGAGAATCATGAGGTCGAAGGAACTGCCCATGGAGCTCAGAGACAGAATTGTGTTATGGAACAGATCTGGCCAAGGGTTGCAAACAAATTTCTGCAGCACTGAAGGTTCCTAAGAGCACAGTGGCCTCCATAATCCTACGACCAGAACTCTCTTCCTCGACCCGGCCGTCCAGCCCAACTGAGCAATGGTGGGAGAAGAACCCAAGCGTCACTGTGGCTGAGCTCCAGAGATGCAGCGGGGAGATGGGAGAACGTTCCACCAAGCCAACCATCACTGAAAGCCCCCCACCCGAGCGGCCTGACGGAAGCCTCTCTTCACTGCGCGACATGTGAAAGCCTGCAGAGAGTTCGCCCTTCAGTCAGTCCAAGTATTTAGATTGTGAATACGTAACTGACAGGTAAAAATTTTGACTCTCGAAGTAGAAAAAGTGTTGAAATCGCCCGAGCAGGGACGTGAACATGAACACGCTTGCCACTGAAACTCTGCACTTTAACCTCAAGTCATTGTTTCCCTTTATATCCCAAATGCTGGAGTGGAGCCACGACAGCATATCGCTTACAACTGTATCAGTAAACCGGTGTGTTTACCGTGACGTGTCAGCTCCCGTGTCAGCCGACACTGCGCATAATAATTAATGAATTCCAAAAAAAAAAACGCTCATAAGCTGCAGGGACACACACGCAGAAGAGCTGCGTCCATATTCCCCAGAAGTTGTCTTCTCATTCTTGAGCGCAGCGTTGCACAAGCGTGCCGTGCAAACATTGGCAGTTCTTCGACTCCCATCCACTAAAGCCGGGCTTATAAAAGTTAATCATGTCTATAAACGGACGTGTTTGTTGGGCCATATTTGAAGTTGCGTCACGGCAGCGAAAAAACAAACGTTAAATTATGTGACACGCCAGCGCTCAACGGCTTTGTGTGTTAGGACCAACAAATAAAAAACTGACCTCCCCCCCCCCCCCCCCCCCCCTGTCCCCTTTCTGTCATCCGCTCCTCCCACCGCGCCATCGTGTCCTCACACGTCACACAGAATAGGTCACGTAGGTCGCAATCACCACACCAATCCAACGAGAGCACCACAGCGCGGTTGTGTAAACACGGTTAAACTCACACACACTGACGAGCCGCGTCCGTATTTCCTCGTACGATCTAATTTCATTCGTCAAACACGGGCAGTTATATTGACCGTTTTATTTGCATAGTCAAACATCACAAATACCACATTTACCTAAGAGTACTTTACTATACGTACAATACAAGACATTCTTGGACATGCACGCACGTATGTGTGTGCTTACCTGTTTGTGTCGGCGCTCCCTAATAAGCAACTTAGCAACACTTAAACCTAAACTTCTTTTTCAAGTACAGATGAAATCCAGTTTTTAGCTCTTCCAGTGAAAATATGGCAACCACAGTAAAGTGTTCTCTCCACCTCAGCTGCCATTGTTAACTAAATGTCCCGTCAACCAATTAAAATCTTATTTAAGATGTCTGATTTTGGCTATTTATAGATATTTGAACACATGTAATTGATCACGCACACAGGAAGAGGATATTTTTTTAAGAATCAAACACACTGGCGAGGTTGTGGTGTGTGGCAAATCTCCATGGTTACGTCCCTTACCCGAGTACCTGTGTGTCTCATCTGAGGTTGCCCTACTTTCTTTCCGCCACATGACTCATCGCGCTGCTATCTGATAAGGGCTCATTGTCCTTTCCTCTCCCTTTTTATTTTTTTCAGAAAACAAGTTTGTGTACCTGGTTCACGTCTACTGTTTCCTTCCACGGATCCTCTCCGTTCCTCTGATAAGCTATTCTTACTTCGCATGCGGTCGGTGCGGTGCGACTGCGTGTCCTTCTCTTGTTGTGACAACGTCAAATCGTGCACAACCGCTGATACGCTCTCTTATCGCTTTCGGGCGACTGCGTGGGAGGTTTGCGGTTGTGCAATTTGCTGGCACAAGAAAGCCAACCAAAGTCCAAGAAATGTCGCCGGTCCACCTCTCAGCAGCCGGAAAGCTCACTTTCCAGCGACCTGCAGCGACCTGCATACCTTTCTCTTGCCGTGTGATTACTCTCCACTTCTCTCTGTGGTAATTAGGATTGACGGCTAATAACTGTAATTATCTTTATTTTGAATCTATTGATTGCCATGCAATTTGACATTTGACACTTTACTTTCCTCGGAGCGCCACCTTTTAACTTGTTATTGCCAAATGCTCATGATACTAACGACATTCCCATCAGCCTCAGCTGCGCTCTGTGTTCAAAGCTGTTTAGCAAATGGTAGCATGTTAGCTACGCCGATCTGCTGAATGTCAGCATGTAGCATCCTCCCCTTTTCATTTCACTAATTTCATCCTTTTCCTTCCTGCTTTCCCACCTCCTCCACCTCCTCCTCCTCCTCCTGCTCCCTCAGCGCCATCTTTTCCTCCTTCAGTACAAACGCAATTGTCAGTTACTGTCCACAACTCTGAACGACTGCAGAGAGCCCCAAAGGATACGGCATACTTTCACCCTGCCCTAACACACGCACACATAACCCCGCTCAGCTCCCTGTCCAATCACCACACCCGCCTGAATGACATCAGCCAGTGATGTCATCATGGGACCGATGCTGGCATTCTGTCCAGTGTAACTTCATCATCATCAGCATCATCATCATCATCATCATCATCATCATCCCTTGGCAGTGGTGGACGCGCCTCGAAAGGGAGGCAGCTGGATTGTCGCAATTCCTTCGCCCTTTGCACATGCCTGTGTGCGTGCGTGTGTGTGTGTGTGCATGTGTGTGTGTGTGTTGAGAAAGAGAGAGAGCGAGCAGAGGGGAGGCTAAAAGACGCATCGCCTCTAATTCAAACAATCTGGGCCAGATGCAGCTTGGCTTTCTTTGGCTTCGCTCCGTGCTGCTGATAAAGGGCTTTCTGGGCAGATTCACATTGTGTTTGTCAATATTTTAACTGCAGGGTAAATAATAAAGTGATGGAACTTGTTAGAGGAGAAAAGGAGGAGGAGAGGGGAGTTTGAGGCAGCGGAGAGCCAGTTTGGGGAAGACAGGGGAGGAAAGAAGAAGCTGGCATGGACCGGATGGGGGAGGGGTGGGGCAAAGCGGGCAAAGCGTGCCGGGGCAGGATGGGATGGGACAGGACAGGGAACGGGCGAGGTGAGGGAAGGCGTCACACGGTGAGGTGAGACAGGAAAACCGGTGCAAAGATATGATGACGGGTGCAAAAAAAGGTGAGGGGGGATGTGGGCGAATGGAGAGGAAAAGCTGAATAAGATGTAAAGAGTCCGAAGGGAGACATTTGTGGACGGTGGAATGCATTTATTCTCTTAAATAAATATGTGATTAATGTGGATTCTTCAGTACAAAGCTGGGGGTTGGACTGCAAAAAGACAAATGAGAATGATGTGTGCTCTCAGTGCGGAAGGAGGATGTGAGCGGTGCAACAGCGAGGCTCATTGGTGTGCACGTTTCTTAACAACACGTTAAGGCACAAGCTTCCTCTCGGCTAAACAGACAGCACTTAATCAAATCATGCAACTGTCATTCGGACAAAAAGAGAAGTTCGCTGGCTATTTCCCACGGCTGGGCTGAGCAACCCGACCGACCTGATGAACTCGATGAGCTGGCACAAGTCAACAAGTTCAAGTCAAAAGATGCCTCGGTGACAGTTAGCTGACTTCCTGTTACTCCGACCTGGTGCCCATAACGAAGACGCGTAGACCGAGTGTGAGAGACGGACGAGAGAGGCGAGCTCGCGACGGCGTCGCCTCGTAGCTGCAGCAGGGGGCCTTTAACCATCTTGGTGTAGAGGGGGGAAAAAGGTTTTCAGGGAGAGAACTAAGAGGCTGCCAAAGGGAAACACTCAAACAGAATTCAGCGAGGCCGCACAGCAGTAATCATGAGTGATGCATGTTTTAGATTACAGGATAATAAAGAGGACTGGGAGAATCCACAGCGGATCAATAGCGCAGGGCGGCTTGCCAAACCATGTCATAAACCGCACTTTAATTCTGGCTGCAGCCGCCGAGCCACATTCTGATCCGGGTGGTTTCTAGAGGAGTGTTTACCCAAACAAGACTTGCAGCTCCGCTGCAGCGGCTCCGCTGAGCTGCAGTGACGTAGGACAGCTCGACACATGACTGACTTAATGTGCGCACGTAGAAATGTGAGGTCATGTGGGCCTCGTGAGCGGGACCCTTTTCTCACCAGAACGTGTGCCACGAAAGGGGAATTGCAAACCCGGTCCTGCCAAAGCTCAAAGGCGTAATTGCTGAGACAACTTCACAGGAGTGGAAAAATCGGTCCACTGCAACACATTTTTATTCAAGCGTCATCATTTGCACTCAAAGCTTCAACCCCCCCCCCCCCCCCCCAGCACCCATCTGGCCTCTGCAACACGGGCAGCGTGTTGAATATCCGCCGCACAATACCCACCTTCCTCCGCACCGTTCTCCTCACTCCAAATACAAGACATGTGTCAGAATGTCCCTCCCCCCTAATTGACCCCTAATCACATTTGCTGAACACACAGACAGCTTGGGGGGTCGGCCCTCCTTATCTCTCCTGAGGGTGTCACGTTTGCTGGGTCCTTTTTCGGTCCCACTAGTGCATCACGCTGTGCACGCGTGTGTATTTTTATGGGTGAGCATCTATTTTTTTTTTACCCCCTCCCGTTGCGTCTCACACAGAGCCGGCAAAAGAACTAAAAAAGTAAGAGATCCGTTGTGTGTGAAACTCTAACGAACGCGATGCCGAAGAAAACGCACGTCGGAGTGATGCATTTTGGGAAGAGTGCAGTAAAGAAAACATGTGACACGTAAAGAGGAGACACTTTAATGAGGAAAACGTTCAAAAACTCAATCCCTCCGTCTAGAGCAATAGACTAAAGATGATTGAGGTGAGGGTTCATTCCGGGACTTGTTATTGGTTGATAGATGATGACACCCCCCTCCCCCCTCCCCTTTCCCCCGCCGCCCAAACCTCCGCGAAAATGTAAACCACGTGTGGCCATAAGACGCCACTAATGGGGCTCTGATGAGCTTTCGTTCAACCCTCTTATCACCTGAAGGTGCACGAACACCCGCCCGTCTCGACCGTCTCGACCGTCTCGAGGTCAACGGGCTCAGAGGAGCTTCAAGCTCAGCCGCTTTTCTAGGACACGAAATACCGATACAAGCGGACCACATGTTAAGGCGCTGAAGAAATGGCCCGCTGGTGAAATACTGTATTTTAAATGGAAGGAAGACGTCGTGCGAGTTGAACGATCTCGTCTGGGTCCACGATTTAAACCAGGCGAGACAGAAAGGCAAAATGTTAACTGGATTTTTATTAAGTTTCTGTTCAAAAACGATTCGTCTTAAATGAGCTGCGTAGATACATGGTGACTTTTTAAACTCCAGGCAAAGAACAGCGGACTGTCAAATGCAAGAGTTAGAGCCACATTATCCTGTTTTTAAAGTCTCAACAAGCAAAAACTGAATCACCGGCTTCAACTTTCACCTCCGCTACATCCCTGACATCAGCGCTCGGTTTACCACGGAGGAGAATCTGGCAGCTCCTATCTGGCTCCAATTAGGAACCAGATATAAGCTGTCAGCGCCGACCTGGAAAAAGCGAGAAACAAAAGAAAAGTTTGCAACCGAGGTTTCGTGTTGCAAGAAGAGATAGCGAGCGGTCAACTTCTACTTCTCAAAAAGGTTCTTCATGCCGCTCGATGCGACCCCCCCCTCCGGCTGAGGAAAAGCTTTAACAATGCAAACATGCTCTGTGAAAAAGTATTATTGTAATACTATATATATATATAGTGGGCAGCGAGCAGGTTTGACTTGGAGCCCAGATTTTTCATTCATGTGTCCAACGTGCAATTTTAATTTAAGAGCTCATTCGACATTGTTGTTTCATTTGCCCTCATTCATTTTTATAGTGAGGAATCAGCGAGTACATAGCTGAGTCCATTGAGTCCGCTAAATGTTTGTTCAAAATTTGTGTCTGACAACATACATAAAAGTTGTTTATTATTTTGTTCATGTATTATGTAATATGTCTGAGAACAATGAATGAATCATCTCTGCGGAAGACACAAAATAGGAAAATGTCTTTTTGCCACAAGTTGCAGGTTGTCGTATGTGTCCTGAGGGAAATGACGAGACGTTTCATCACAAACACATTCACGTCTCCCTCGAAGATGAGTTGTTTAAAAATGCGGTGCCGCGTCATCGGCTCAAATTTTTGTCCAGTAATTCAATGCATTACCAAATGTCTGCTGTTCTGGGACAATATTTATCATGAAAAGCGAGGGCCGCGAAACACCGAGCGGCCTTAAGTCAAAGATGATTAGATGAACGCAAGAAAAGCAAACATGTTGCAGGAGCTGATGGCAGCGGCTCGCAGTGAGATCAAACAAAACAGACACGCACACACACACAGACACACACATGCAGAAACATGCAAAACACAAGATATTATTAGAGGTGGCATTGTTACGACATTTACTTTGGTGAGCTGCTCTATTTGGGTAAAATGTACTTCCAGAAAAAACAGTTATTATGAGGAATTAATGACATTAGATGGATTGAGCAATCCAGTCAGCAGCATTATCTCACGTTTTGTTTAGGATGGCTGTTGGAAACACTTTAATAGGATCACAGAGTTTACCCACAAACACTCCAAGTGAAGTTATGATTACTATAATGATATAATGTGCAAACCACCTCCAATTTCGTTTCTTCCCCCCGCTGGACACAGAGAGATTGATGGCGGCCAGTCGGACCGTTCCCCCCCAGGAATCCTTTGTAACCTTGCAACAATGTTGATATAACAAAGATTCATTATTACTTTTATAAAAGAAGAAAAAAAAACTGTCCAATAAGTGACGCATTGCCGTTCGAAGGGTACGAATTCCTAATAAGCTGCAATGATTTCCGAGCAATCCGCTCCATCTTAAACAGCTACACTGCAGTAATGTCTCTGACTTGCTTAATGAATTAGCATTTGCAAACAATGGGGTTTTTTTTCCTCTGGGGAGCTTTAACCGCAGGAATTTGACAAACGCCTGCTATCAATCCTGGTTACACAGCGAACTCCGGACAGCGCAAATATAATTGTGAGCCAACATAAAGTCTCAGCTGTGTTTCACAGTTTGAACCGTCGTAACGTGGAGCATCGTTTGTGTTTGCATTGCTCAATCGTTCAACCTGTTTAATCATTCAGAGTGTTTGTTGTACTGGATTTCTCAGGAGCTGCGTTGGATCAACGAAACATCCCACACTCAGCCCAAAGTCGGCGTCAATCGGCGTCAAACGCAGCGGACTCGATCCAGAAGCGAATTAAAAGCTGGAACTGGGGCAGCCAATCGTCAGAGGAGCCGTCCTGCTGTCGCCCCGATCCCTGCACTCATGCATGCTCCTCTCGGGGAGGTTTTGCGCCGAGTTCAGAGGTCAAAAAGTCTCGGCTGACCCCGAGGCGATCGTCCCCGCGGATACCAGCTCGACGTGTCGCTCAACTCGATGAGCTCACCGGCGTCTGGAGAATAACTGTTGATTGAGAAAGTCCTTTTTCCGCCTTTTTAGGAGCAACATTCAATATTCACGACTAAAGATGATGGTGAATAATCAACTGCGCGATTTCAGGGCCCTCCGGCACGGAATCCATAATCGCGCTGATCCGGGTCGCCGACTCGCTGCAGACACGCGCGTCCGATTCGGGGTCTGAATGTAGACAGTTCGAGCTGCTGTGTGTGTTTGTGCGTTGAGATATTTTACCGCGTGAAAGAAAAAGGAGGAGATGAACGGGGAGATAATGTGTAAGCAATCCTTTTTTTTTTTTTTTTATAAGGTACTATGAAGCAATGAAAAAAAAAGAAGCATTAATAAGCTGTAATGTGCTTCTCATTACATCCCGGTGCATTTTGTTCCCTTGCTAGATAATAAAACTCTAATTGATTACTGTGATAAAAGCAAACAAATAAACCATAAGCTGGACTTGGCGGCTCGAGACTTCCTGCAGAGTTTAGTAAGCAAACTACGGGCGACAATGGGGGCGTCGTGTGGTGCGACACTCGGAAGATGAGCTCACAAACTCATTTGTCTCTTTGCATTCTTTTCGTTAGCAGAGATATTTTGTTACGCGGAGCATTGGGATTGTTCAGTGAATATGATCAATGGCAATTCAATGCCTGCCGAACTGAGTGAAACCTCCAGGAGATGAGCATGAACCTTTTGACGTACATCCTCTCATATATTCTCTTTTTCTATCTGATTTGTTCGTGTGGCTTCAGAGGCATTTTCCAGATTTTTTTTTCCGGATGATTGTGCAACCTCCAAGCATCTCCGCTGCACCGGGTGTTGCAACGGGGAATCTTGGCGAAGACGTGGAGAAGCAGTTTGGGAGTCAGCTGCAGCAGGACGGGTGGACGGGTCTGAGTCTGTGTAAGTCCCTCCTTCTTTTCTGGAGCAAATGAACAATTTGAAAAGCACGTTTGATGTGGATTGGATTCAGGATATCGCCTTCGAGAAAACGCTTGTCCGCGAATTCAAACCGTCTCGGGTCGGAGCGAAAAGGCCGCGGTGAAGTTTGCGTCCAGTCCCCCAATGGGGGCACGCGGTTTCGTTAAACAGATGAGCCTCAGAGGCTTCCTACAGGTCCACGCTGATTGGATTGGTGCCAGAGAAGGGTGCACACTAAGCCAAGGATGTCCTCCCCGCGCTTTCCATCGCTCAGGCCTCCATCCAGCTCTAATTCCAGTTAAGAAAACACATTTATTTAAAAACATTTGGCCCCTCTCGCACCTTTCTCTGCTTTTACCACTTCTTTTTCCCTCTTCTTTCTCCTTGCCTCCTCTGACAGTCTTGTCTTTTCCTTCCCTCCTCTGCGTTTCCTACCCGCTTGCCTTCTCTCTCCGTTTGTCCCGTCCAGCATGTGTCCCCTGTGTGTGTGTGTGTGGCCTTTCTTTAGTGTCCATATGCCGTTAGAATTAAAAAAAGAGGGGGACGAAGGGAGGAGAGAGCGTGAGAGAGAGAGAGAGAGAGAGGAGGCGGGCAGCTCAACCCTCCTCCTGAGGGAGCATCTGCTTCTCTCTTTCCTTCTCCTTCATGATCGGCTCTCCCTCTTTCTCTGCGGACTAACAAACAGCTCTGACCTCAGACGGTTGGATACATTACAGAGGAGGAACGCATGAAGCAAAAAAAAACAAAAAAAACACGCAGGTCAGGTCAGGGACGCGGCCCGACTCCACCGCATCACAAAACATTTGCAGATAATTAAAATAGCCATTCCGCGCATTGTGTTTATTGAAAAGAACTTGGCCTTCTTCGATGCAACCTTAAAAAAATACGTCAGGTTCAACCAGGTCAGAGCAGATAGTAACTGAAACATCATGTCGGGGGGGGAAGTTATAAGAAATCCAAGCTAATCCAGGACCAATGTGGGAAAATATTCACATTTTCAACTGACAGTTCTGCAAATTCAGATTCAGAGGGTTGCGTCTGAAGGTTTTTGTTGGGAACACTTCAAGCCCCCGAAATGAAGAATCATAAGCCTTATTGGAGCACTCGTTAAACAGCTAATGACCCACCGTAATGCAGTTTTTTTTTTTACCTAAACCGCGCGCCAACCAACTGGCGAGAACCTCGATCCAACCGTTCTCCAACTGGCCGCAGTGAATCTCTCCGGAGTCTGGCAGCCGCTGCGAGTTTCGCAAAAAAAGCCACCAGCGAAGAGACGTCCCTCCGCCGCCCGGCCCAGGGAATAGTTCGGTACGCGGCCTCCCATAAAACCGCCAATCCAAACAAAGGAAAAGTGGTATTTATGCAGCGTGTTTATTGGTTTGCTTTATAGCTATTGGAAGGTAAATGCCGTCTCCGCGCTGAGCTGAGCTCACCCTACCTGGCGTAGCCGTCTCCAGGCTCTGCGAGAAAGGGAGTAGAATTTCCTAAATGTTGAGGCAAAGATCAGGCGGTTGTATTTAATTCATTTGAATGATTATTTACAAAGCTCGAACAAGGCTTTCATGTCCTTATTGTCCTCCTTCCTGTATCTGAGAATGATCTCAGACTGCGTTTGATCCACTATTTGATCCACTCGATGGTTTCCAGATATCTGTCAATGAACACGTAGAGCAGCCGATATCGCCGCAAATTAGCCACGAACTCGGTAAGACAATAGGGGAGGGGGGAGGGAGAGTCATTTTCCCCCCTCTGGTCCAAAATATGACGGACACATAATACCACATCTCCAAATGGTGCTTCCAAACGTCTCGTGAAAAACACCAGACCCGCCGTTGCTGGCGAGAGGCCGCTGCTTTAAAAAAGGGAGTCAGTTTCAACTCCTTTCATTTCCGTTACTGCGTGATTTTACAATACATCTTACACTATTCATTTATGTCGCTTCAAAGTTCCGTTTAGCATTACAAATCAGAGCAGATTATCTCATTCTTAACAATACGGGAGGCTCGTGTTTAAACAGAGCGCCGCGCTTCCCAGTGATGACGCCATTCCCCCTTTAACACCGTCGGAGACCCTCCCACACGTTAATGTGTCACAAAAGGGGCCTAAGCTATAGCTAAAGCTCTGGGGCTGAGAGCGCACGCACACACGCACACACACACACACACAGTTCCATGTCTTCTCTTCCCTCCCCGCTCTGCAGGATCAGGGCGTGGTGAGTCCTCTTTCGGCATCTGGGCAGCTGGAATGGAGGACCTGGAACGACTCGGGCGCCGCGCCGCGCCACGTGACGCCGGAGTCACGTGACGCCGGAGTCACGCTTGTTTTGTAAACACGTCCGTGTAAACGCGCATAGCAGCGGGGCCTTTGTTCGAACGCGAGGTCCCAAACGGCGTGTGTTGTTTACTGTTGGTGATTTAAAAAAAATAAAAAAAATGCCACGAGGCAAGTCCAGACATGACCTCCACGAGCAACATCAAAGAGAAAGGTTCGGTCCTATCCGTGAAACCGTGGAGCTGCTGCTGCTGCATCCAGCTGCGAAGAAAACAAACAAAAAAAAATTGCATCATCGCCGAGCAGATGTTTGTGACATCTTGCATCCAAACTCTCTCTCTCTCTCGTGCCGTGTACGCACTTTTCCCTCTGACACAAAACTGCCTCTCCGATGTCAGCGCACCTTCGGGGGGGAACGTTTACAAGGCTTTCCCATTAGCTCCAGCAAACACACAGCGATGATGTATTTACTTTGGCGAGATCGGGTGACGCATAAACAAGAGCACTATATCACAGCAGCCGGGCCTTTCAGTATGCCATAAAGTCAGGGGAGGGGGGGGGGGGGGGACAAGGATAAGCAATAATGACAAAATCATGCTGTTCTTTTGGCAGCGAACGGCGGGGGAAAACACTTCAGAGGGAATCCAGGGGAACTCAGTAAGCCTGCGCTCGCTTCTCTCTGCGCAGCGTCGGTCTTCAGCGGGGCCCCCGAGACGAGAAGCCCCTGCGTTTTCTTTAACTCGACCGCGACGACGAGTCACCCGTCGGTTCTCAGGCCGCTCACGTCGCTCACACCCCCCCCCCCCCCTCCCCCTCCCTCACGGCTTCTGCGTCTCACGCACGGCTTCACGAGGTCGAGAGGTCGCGGCAGGTCTCGCGAAATGCGCAGCGCGATGTTTTGGAGAGTCATTCCATTCTGCCGGATTTTGGAGTTAATTACAGGCCAGAGGGGTACAAGCTTAACCCGAAAAAAGGCCTCTCACTCACACATCAGAGAAACATAAATGCTTCTGCTTCTTCAAAGCCTCATGAATGTGCGCATCCACATACCACAGGCTGATCATATACTGTAAAGAGAGCTTAAGTTAAATGTTGGCCGAGTAGCGACTACGGGCTGCAGGCTTCAACGCGTCCATGTTTTATCTGCATTGTGCTCGTGTCTCGCTACGGACATACCTGAACTATACTTTTTTTTTTGATGCCGCCAGGAGACGGTTCGCCTAGCTTAGCGTAACGCCCACCATCAGGCTCAAACCGTTTTTTATTTTTGCATCAGCAGTTTGTAATCCTTCTGCACACTTCTGCTAAGTTTACCTCACCACATCTCTCTCTCCCTCTCTCTCTCTTTCTCTCTCACACACACACACACACTCACATACAATGTCAATGCACACGCGGGTCAAGTAGACGGTTGGAAATCCAAGCTATTGATGCCTACCTTGGGAAAAGCCGGCGCTCGGGCCGAGCAAACTGAGCCGTTTCTTCCCACACCTGCTGCTTTGTGTCACTTTATCCCGGCGCTTCCTCTCTGGACACCTTGTATCCAGGGGGTAGGATGACAGGCGGGGGTAGGATCATTGTCCAGTGCGCCAAAATAGCAATCAATTCGTGATGCAAATTGTTATTGAGACGTTTTATTTATTTTTTTACATTAGAAAAATAGATTTCACTACTCATGAAAGCTTAAATTGTCAAACATTGCTACACATTGCACATTTCATGCAGGTTATTCTTAATGTATATGTTATTTTACTATTTAAATAAAAAATCCCTCAGCCCCCCTCCCCCTCCCAACTATATACAGCAACCGTTGGATCGAGTGACATCGGACCCCGCCGAGGTGTCCTTTGCTCCGCGCGAATCGCGGGACGCCATGTAGGCCTCTCACAGTCAGCACGCCATCCGGCGACGCGGGCGCTGAGCTCCGGTTACCACTTACGCTCCTCTCTTTGTCCGTCTCTCCATTCAGCAGAGAGAGAAGATAGCCACACACGTTCAGTTCCCCCCCGCTCCCCCCCCGAGGCGAGATACGAGGCCCTCTTGGCACCAGGGTGACTCGTTGGGACGACTCTGAATTAAAAAACAGGGAAGTTTGGCAAATCGTTGTCGACTTTATGAAGTTAATATGCAGTTGACTCCTCTGCTGTGCTCACACGAGGGAAACTTCAGGTCTATTACAAACCAGCGTGCACGTACATGTTGAGTGGGGGAGGACGTGGATCTTTATTTTTTTTTTTCACTCGTGCCTGGGAAACAAACTTAATCTGACTGATCCACTTTCTCAGAGCATTCATTTCTATGCTGGTGAATCGCAGAGCATGAGCAAAAGAGATAAATAGAAGGCATCGGCAGTGATCAAAAGAGGACGCTGTTTTTCGATGCCACTGCTGGGAATCCTATCGGTCGCTACATTGCGATTTGTGTTGCACGGAGAAAAACACAAAACTCAGGCCAAACAGCCCGGTCCTTCGGGGGGGGGGGGGGGGGGAATCCAGCGTGAATTGCGGGGTCTTTAAATTTGAATCAGATTAGCTTCCAGTGAAAATATTTGCCTAATCAATGGTTTCCCTTAGAGAGAATCCCAAACAAAGCAAATCAGCAAATCAGCTAAATTCAGCATTTCCAACAGTAACAGCTTCAATGGTACACAAAGAAGAGGGTTTTTTTTTTTTTAATACAGAACAATGAAGCTTCCAATAACCGGGGACCAAAAGCAACACAATATTTTCTGGGAGACTTGGAGGCTTCGGGGCCGAGTTTATATACAAAACTGCGATTGCCTTTGGATCAGAGTGTAGTGGCGAAATTTAAAAAAAAAAAGGCCTCAGTGAAAGCCAACCGGCCCGGCAGTAATTACAGCACTTCATCGTTAACACCACCGTCAATAAAAAATAATAATAACAGCGGCGCTGCGGGACACAAGGGACATGATGCAGTGGGATTTGAATGCACAGGAAAGACGGGCGCGGCGATGGAGGGCCGAGCAGCGGAGGAATGGAGGTCGGCAAGCACCTGTTTAACATCAGCCACTAGCAGCAGCAGCGAATATGAATCGAACCATCTGGGTGCAGCTTTGCCCATCAGATTAGGACTTGGCATGCAGCTGCACGGCTACACACGGCAGGGGCGTTTGCGTGTGTGTGTGTGTTTGTGTGTGTGTGTGTGTGAGACCGGCAAACACACTGTATGGAAATCCAAGTCCTCGGCAAGATCAACAAAGTCTCACAGGTCTGAGTGTATTCAACTGTCTTTGATTCAGCTAATTTGTTATAATGCGCAGCGTTTTGTAACCACACTTGGTTAGTGTGTAGGCGGCAATGCGTGACTGGAAGAATGAAGGAGTCTGATTTGGAAAACGTGAACATGGAAGTGTAATCATCTCAACACAGCGAATTAGATGATGACATGTGTGGAAACGTGGAGTTCGCTGCAGCCTTAAAAAAAAAAAAGAATCATTTCACGGAGCGCCGCTTGCACGCACACGCGGACAGGAACACCATGCCTCCACTTTGTTGCTGTGTCACCCAATCTACTGTATGACACCTGTTGTTTACCTCATCGGGACAGCACAAACAAAAAGCCATCTCTCACCAACAGCTGTGTATTGGAGGGTCGAGCCGGTGTCGATCATCACCCTCAGAGCGGATGGGTCTGAAGAGCCGGAGCCAAAGGTGGCAGAAAGGGATATGTGTGTGGGAGAGGGAGGGAGGGGGGTCATAACGTGACACCAACCACTGTCCTCTATTATACGCAGCGTCACGTAAGCACATATATATATATATAGCTTGTGGGGCTGCTTTTCTCTCTTTGCAGCCCACCTGCTCGTGCCGTCTGTCAATCAATCACGCAGCAGACCGCCCCTTTTTATTTGTATGCTGTGTTAGTGTTTAAGAAGTATTTTATGGATTATTACACAAGCAACAACAACAACAACAACCGTTCATTCATTATGACGTTCTTTGAAGTTCTGCATGTCTGGAAACTAATATATATCAAACTATTCATCGCCAGACACAGAGTCCCAATCACATTTTTATCCCCTACGTGGCACTAAGTAAAAAATGAGGATCACAACTTTTACAATTTGTACTGAATATGTGTCCCTAGTTGTCATGTTATACGTTATATTATATTTAACTATGCCTTTATATTGTTCTGGGCCAAATGACGGCTGATCAGACGCGTGAAGCGCGGTGGCCGTTTGTCAGCAGAAGAGCAGCACGGGCGCCGCTTTCTCTGTCAGCTTTCGGAAAAACTTTGATTTGATTGCGTCACCGTCCCATCATATCTGCTGGTAAACATCCCAGCCGCATAGTTTCCTCTGTGTGTGTGTGTGTGTGTGTGTGTGTGTGATGCTCAGGGGCGACGTGCAGACGGTCTCTGGTTCCTTGCGGTTCCTCCGTCAGCTCTGAGTGTGAGTGGGTGGCTGAGTAGCGGCTCGACATGGCATTCCCACAGAGACACGAGGAATGAGTAAAAAAGTTAGAAAAACAAAAGGCTCACCAAAAACCCCAATCCAGTTGCACAATAAAAGCTTAATTAGCTACCAGCTATAATGATAATAAAAATATAGTCTAGACATGCTGTGCTGAATAAAGAGTGGGGGATTTTATGAGCGTAATGCACAGACAAAAAAAAAACTGCAATCCCAGTGACAACTTGTATTATCTTGTTTTATGAATAATAAAAGAGAGTTTTCTTGTTTGTCTGATATAAGGGGAAAGTATGCCGGTGGATGTGAGTGAAGTCTGGGTCAGACTGGCACACTGGAAACAGCTCAGTGTTTCATTAGCTCGCCCACTATTGCTTTTTTGTTATTGAAGTGGCTGTTAATTTAAAACTATAATGGAGAGCCAGTTTACTTTGGGACCACGGTTTAAGCTTCAACAGTCATTCTTGTCGGTTGTTTTTGTAGAGATGGATCGCACACGGTATGACACATACACACACGCTGTGTATTCATTTCATCTGAGGGGTCGAAAGGGAACTTAACTATTTCAGTTAAATAGTAAAAGTATGGAATTAGTATTAAAATGACTCGGTGAAAAAAATGATCAGAAATGATAAGTTAAAGTTAATATTTATAAATTTGCCGTATCCACGCTTGGAGCGATGTATGTTTCCAGAATCTCCGTCAACTAAACCTAAACCGCTGGCTTTTATTGCGCTCATTGTTGCCACAGCGGACCCCCGTAAAACCCGTCACCCTCCAACTTTGTTCGTCAGTTCCTGCATCCGACCCAATGTGGCAAAATCTCAAGCACTCAATCCTTTTCTATTGTGCTCTGTGGAGCGCGTGCTCTGACTTTTGAGAATGGTTGAAATGTTAAAAGAAGCATCTATTTCTGTAGACCTCCGGTGGGGAGCTTTTCCTGCAACGTGCGGGTTCCCTTCTGCTCCCTTTTTGATCTTTTTCTGGAATCACATATAATGGTTGCGGCCGACTTTGAAATCTGGAAAGCTACTTTGCTGCGTCTCGTTGCAGAGCTCCTTTGCACGGTTCTCGCTGGCACAGTCGGGCCGCTGTTTTGCACTGGATGGTTTTGACGAGATACACCTCTGAGGACCCCTGTGCACTGACTATTCATGCATGCAGAGGTGCCAGATGTCTTTCGATGTGTCAGCAAACAACATCGGGATTATTAATAGGACTGGCAATAGCTTGACATTTTGGGAAATACGATTGTTTGCCTTCTTGCTAAGAGTTGGATGGGCACATGCGCTACAAGTCAAAAGTTTGGACACACGTTCTCCCTCAATCGAATTCTCCTGAAAGGTACTGTGTGTTTCGTATCTGCGTGGGCAGATAACCAAGAAAACGCCCGATGCCGGGAGGCCGTTAGCGTTTAGCTTAGCGTACTAAAAATTGATACACCGGGGGGGACGCGTCTAACTTTGATTTGGCTGCCATTGCGTTAGTAACGCGTATGGACTGATTGCATCGCAAAGGTTGATTGCGACCTTACTTCGCACCTACTCTAATCTAATGTCATCCTTGTACTTAATTAAAAACATTACCGCTCTGTTGCTGTTATTCAACCAGCGGTGCAATTTACATAAAGAGTTTTGAGATTCTCTGTTAATCTACTACATCACCGATTAAAACCAAATGATCTGTTACTATGAATATGCTGTACTTTTCTATTGATAATGTGGTGTGAGGAAAAAGTGATACCCGCTAAGCATCAGCGCATTAGCGCCGTCGCTAGGAACATATTAGCGCGCTAACATTAGCATTTGGCTGCAAACGCCGCTGTGCTGAATTACGGCCTCGCTGCAAGAGCCGCTGGTGTGAACGTTGGGTTTGTTATTGCATTAAATCTGGGGAGAGTTTAGTCATTCTCAGGTTCTTTTTCTGTCGCTCTAATTCCAAATGTTTTAAGGCCGACACGTTAGGTCAGTTCTATTTTCAGTCACGTGGGAACACGCGGCCCAACCGTGCAAGCAACCCAGAACGTGATTGGCACACCTTTGTTATCCAACGGGACGCGGTTCTGGGCGCTTCAGGGAAGCTCTGGTGAACCATAAATCTGTCACTAGATGCGGTTTTTCCGCCTCACTTCAGCGGGGTGTTAAAGGTAATTTGGCAATGTAATGCGCTTTATCAAAGGATGTCCTCGGCGTAGTTTATTTTTTAGTGCGATACACTTAGTTTGTGACTCACATGCGAACATGTTTCTTCCCGTACAGAAGTTACACCGTGAGCATTTATCATAATTACGCACAAAGCAGCAGTAGTACACAACGTCCTAAATGAGAGTTTATAACTGCGGGTGAACAAAGAGTCTGTTACGGCCGAGCCGAGGGGGAAGAGCGAAGACGCTGACTGCTGATATTTCAGTTTGTTTAGACCTTTTACTCACAGCGAAACCACGTTAATTTGGGTTTGCGGGATGTCGGCGGTCGGGGATTGTGGAGGAGCGTGAGGAACAGATGGTTCGAGTAAAAAAAAAAAAGAGACTCGAAAACTCGAAAACACACGGCCACTTTTGACATCACAGGCTTCTCGATTTCTGACGCTTCTTCGCTGCTGCGGTGAGACGGCAGATTTCGCTGCATCCGGGTCCCACCTGGTGAGACACCCTACTTGTCGACCAATCAGCGAACGCCAGCGGCGAAGGGGAGAGGGCCCCCCCCCTGGTTCCCCGCCATCGCGCACACATGGGAATCCGTTTCCCGCTAGTGTCTCAAAATAGCCACCCAGGGCGTTTTCAATTACACAGGCCGCGCCGTAAGAGGGGGGCGGGAGGGAGGCCGGGAAGCTGGGACACGAGGGGGAAAAAAGGGCTGCTGTACGACCCAACGGTAGGAAACGCGACCGCCACGTGACCCCTCCCCACCCCCCCCCCCCCTCCCCCCGACGTGCTTCTGGCCTTTTTCGCTTCGCTAAGCTCTCAACGCCATATGACACGTAAACATGTGGGTAGTAAGGATGTAAACAATGTTTCTCGAAGACAAAGCAACAACGAAGGGAATGTCGGCTGCACAGACGGATTCCGCCGGCGTCGTCGAGGATTGAATGTCTAGAATGTCGCGTTCGAAGAAACGGCGTCAGCGCAGAAGGGCGCGGCCCATCGAAGAGGATTCGCGCTCCCGTTGACGGGCTCGGTTGTTTTGGATCGGTTCTGTCTGGACAGAAGTCCCTCCCCTCAGTAAGTCTCCACTGGAAACGTACAGAGCGCATCGGCGTTCATGTGGCACTAAAAACGAAAAAACGGCGCTTGTGGCATTAATGTCCTCATTGTTTACCGCTGCCATCGAGGAGCCGGTCGTCAGCACACGTTTTTATCTGCACACATCATTGCTGCATAAAGTCTGTTTTTATGCCTCCACGTACGCTATATTCTGTCTCTTATTTTCTAATGTCTTCAGCCAGAGAATAACCTTGATGGGAGTTTTTATCCGTTGAAGAAAAGTGAGGAAAAGAGGAAGAGTTTGGAGGAAAAATGCTCAATATTTCCAGCCGCAGTTGTCAAATGCACACCTCTGAGACATTAAAAAATATGTATGTACATATATAATACATGTTTTTGAATTAAGGACTTAGGCATGAATCATTGATGCTCATTTAAGGATACATTTGATTTTTTTTTTCTTCTGTTGTTGATCTTTAATTCAGCAGGTCAACCTCAGCATAAACAGCCCCGTATGATCTTTTTCTGCCGGCTGGAGGCTCGGGGGGATTATGTTTTTTAACGAGCTTCTCCTCATAGGAGGTAGATCATCCCTAATCAATATTTCAACGCATATATTAACATTATCCAAATTGATTAAGTGCCTTTTGCATCCTTAAATGTTGTTTATCAAAGGAAAGGTCACTTAGCGTGTATTCGGTGGGGCCTTTCTGAGGAGTCCATAGGACGACACGGCGTAGCATCGATCCGGCGGCTCGGCTCAGGTCGCTAACGATTCATGAGCGAATGCGAGGCGCATCTCGAACAAAGAAAACACCAGCACGTGTGCGTTTTCACACCCGAGCGAAAAACAAACGTATAGGACGAGTGAAAACCATCAAAACTGGCGCGTGCAAATAAAGAACAACGGCGACAAAGAGCCACAGGACTCCTGCTGAGAGCTGGATAGAGTCAGAGTTCACCCCGAGCGACCCCCCGCAGCCGCGTGTTGATCCACTTCTCGTTTTTCTAGACATCGTTTTCTTCCTGGTAGCACTTGTGCCACGGCGTGTTTTGGTTTCCGCCTTCGCACACACACACACACACACACACACACACACAGTTCCCCTTATCGCTCAGGTCGCCGTGTTTGACTGGTTTCGTTGATGACGTGAGGCCCTGGTTTTGTTGTTTTGCGTGTTTTTTGTGCGCGTGTGTGGACTCCGGGAGGACGAGCGGCAGCTCTGCGGCATGACGGCCGACACGAGACCAGCTGCGCGGAGCAGGAATTCGTTTTTGGATGCACCGATTGTAGAAATATGCTTGTTTTGGCCCACCGGAGGGGTGGGGGGGGGAACACAGCGTTTGTGGCCAAACAACGAACACAAAATGTTCTCGCCCTTTTTCTTTTCTGAGACTGACGCAAGTCCGAGCGGCTCCACTTGATACGACATCTGATTTGATTTGAGAACAGAGGATTGGATTATTAATCCTGGCGGCGGGAGGCGTTTTTTAACGAACACATAGCGGCGTGTGCTTCCTCTCTAATGCGCCGTTTGGCAACCGAGGAGGAGGCGAGATGATGTTACGGGGTGAAACACGACCATTAAAGATGATTTACTGTTTCTTGGGAAATGTATGGGGGCGCTCATCAGTCACTCGGCCTCCTTGTGAACAAAATGGATAATCTGAGGCGTGACAAATGCTACTACGGCCCCTTTGTCCTGGGATAGAAAACGTTGCCTTGGTTCACCCTTTTTCTGGAAATCCCCATCGTGAAAATGTCTCAGATGCAGCAGATTAAGCCAAATGAATGAGCATGTATCGGAGAATTTCTGTTGATGAACGTCCTCCGGTTTGTGATCTTAGGAACGCCGGCACTAATGACCCGGACTCACTCACTCAAGTGTCGCGTCGTGTCGGCTGATGTGTGTGCAAATAATGATTTGGGTAAACGGCCGTGAAGCTGTTCAGGTTTCTCCTCCCCTCCTGTTTGTGCAGAGGCCTTTTGCTACAGCTGGTGAAATGTGTTATCTTACTGAAAGCATGTGGTCGATACAACGTAGGTTGCTGCATAGATGATTAAATGGGTAAAAACAAAATACGGAAAAAAATTTCTCGCGTCATGAGGAAGATTTATACAAAGACGACATGACATGCAGACGACATCCCACTATTTGATAAAGATGGCCGTAGTATGACAAGTATTTTTGAAAGGCCGACACACGTCTTTAAAAAAAAATAGGCCAAGTGCTAACAAAAGGGGAAACTGTCGCCACTATATCACTCATTGTGACATTATCATTGTCACATTACAAACACTCCTCTTTCACAATCGAGCCTCATTCATGAATCTGCGTCTTCGGAGTTCCTGCCTCGCAAGCGTCAGTCCTCTGACAGGGACCCCTTTTTGTCTCCCTTCTGTCTCTTTCTCTCTCCGACACGCAACCATTCATGCCTCCGCCCCAAACACTATCTCCATGGCGACACACACATACTGTGCACACACACCGACCTCTAAAGGTGTGCTCACCCTCTTACCTGGGAGGCCTTTTCGGCCGCGACAACGGTTGAGCGACGACGTCAGCACATGAAAGGGGTTTCCCCTGCTCGCCGGCCTCCGGTTGCCCCGGCAACATTCCTCCGTCGACAAACATTGGCCCCGGAGTGGAGCGCCTGCATACCAGAGGGAAGTCCAAAGAAGACTTCCCCCCCCGCGTGTTGTTATTGTTGTTGCCATAGTAGTGGCTCCGGAAGCCGGCGAGTGCGCACAGGTGAGAGCAGGTACGCCGGCCTCCGCCCCGTCGCTCCTCCACCAACGGCGCGGGGTTAAAAATAGAACGACGGCCCTTTTGTGTTCGGTGGCGAGGGCACACCTGAAAGACGTCTCTCTCCGCAGAGCGTCACATGACGATCGTGTTGAATGTTGTTTGGGAGTTTATGATTATAAACGACGACGCGTGTTCACAGCGACGACGACCTCGTGTTCGCTGATGAATCATTTGCATCGTCAAAGCGGCGGAGCGATACGATACAAAGCTCAGACCGTTTAATAAGTCTGTGTTCGTGGTCCAGTGTGTGCTTATGTGTGTGTGTGTGTGTGCGCATGGTTTGTCATGGTCACAAGGGAGGCATGAGGCTTTCAGTCGTTCAGTGAAAACATAAACCAGGGCCATCTGCACGCCTGGATCCCCTCCAACAGCAACACCACAGCGCACACACACTCACACACACACACACACACACACATTTTGCATGATATCATGAATTGGGTGTCAGCGGTTGTAGCACCTCATCTTTCGACGTACATGTACACATCTGGGGCCCGAGGCAGATGTTCTGCATCTTGTGACGTCTCAGAGGCCTTTTGGGCGACAATTTCAATCTTCGAATGTCAGAGAATGTCGAGCAATTAACGTGGTAAATGTGATTCGTTACGGCTTTAGATTAAACCGCAGCTCCTGCGGCTGTTTCACATCTGTGAGTTCGACGCGTGTCACCGTAGGTGCCGGTGTCACCGTGGAGAGAACCAGTGAAGCGTGTTGTTGTGAAACAGTGACTGACGCTGTGCAGCAGCGCGCCAAAAAAGGGGGGGAAAATCCCTCTTTCCCTGCAAGAGATTTGCATTAGAAACCACAGATCCGAGGCACGGGACCATGTGGGCCTTCCTCGAGCGGAGCGGCCGATCCCGCGGGGGGGGGGGGAGAAACGCGTGCGTGCATGCATGTGCTCTCGTGTGCGTGGTGGCGAGCCAACCATGCCTAAAGAGGTTTCGTTCGGTTTAGTAACTCTAAGTGGAACCGAGTGTCTTGGTCGAAATCAAAATACTCCTAATGAACATCTGATGAAGGCAATGTCATGTTACAATTTGTGAGAGGGCCTCTTGGCAGCCAAAGGGAAAACTCCAGGTGGGGGTAATTCATTTGGTCAACACACACACACAGACACACACAGACACACACACACACGCGCACTAAAAGCTGATGGAAACTTCACCTGCTTTAGATTTCACAAATGTCAAAATATTTCTCAAGCGTTCATCCCCCTCACAGTGACGTGAACTCCGTATCTCTTTCTACCATCTTCCCCTTTTCTTTTGTCTTCTGACGTTTTTTAATGGAAACGTTTCTGAGGAAGACATCCTTAACTAATTAAGTCTCGGAGGTTATCTTCTGGATCCGAGTAGCCGGGCTCCACCAAACGGGACAAAATGAGATCCCAGCTGCGTACACTGCACATTCGACCGTCCATCAGGCTGGTCCCGACTCCCCGACCGCGTCTCTGCTGCATCCTCTCATCAGCCACGCGGACGTTTAATACATGGATTATTAATCACAGGGCAGCCAACTTGTGCAGGAGTCTTTTGAACCGAGGCGCAGACCAGTAAATAAAGCCAGTCAATGACAATGGCTCATTTGGGGCAAAGTTTCCTCTCAATCAAAGAAATGTGCGGTTCCTTTCATGGGAAACTGAACAGAAGGATTTTTTCATGCTGGGTTTATTAAGGAAACAGAAATAAAAAAAAAAAACACGATATAATATATCTATGGGTGATTTACATTCTGATCGTCAAAGACAAATTAAGGTATTTACAGATTGTATTTATTTAAGTATGAAGCTAAAAAATGTGCGTATCAGATATTATTACAATTCCCCCAAGAAAGCTGAAAGCTCCTCGTGGTGGTTTGGAAACGTCGTGGATATCCATCCAATGCTTCACTGAGACACTTCAGTCTGGATTAAAGTGATGAACATCCATCACAAGGGGCTTTTTGTGTTCGGAGAGGTGGAACACGTCCGACTGCGACGGACTCGGCGGTGAGTGAAAGTTATCTGGGAAATCTGACCTTTCGGCGGCGGCTGTTTTTCCAGGTGGGTTTCAGAATGAGTCACCCGGACGTTTTTTTGCAGGTTCTTCAAGTTTTGGGATGTTTGGGTTTCAGCGCTTTCTACCAGCGCGTGTGCCACACATCTGTTTCCAACCCTGAAGCGGGCTTATTGGATGTAAGGACTAAACCCCCCCCACTCCACCCTCTCGTTCCTCATCCAGCTGTTACCTGCACACGAGGAGGATGCCGACCAGCCTATCAGAGGCAAGGGTACTGCCGATGCCTCCCTTCAATGTAGCATTGCGTATGATTGAACATTTTAAGAATAAGAGTGAGGCCCTCAGGGGGAAAACAAGCTTTATTGTGGATTTAAAATTTCCCAAATGCCGGCCTGCATCAGAGGACTCAAGACAAAAACAGCCCTGTATATTTGATCATTTTGGTGTCGTGTCAGTCAAAAGGTCAGAAAAAGAACCTGGTTAGGAAGTTGCAAGCAAGCAGATGTCCATCGCTTCTGTAACCATCTTCAGATTTCAGCATCAATCCTGTGGCTTCTTCTTCTTCTCCACTGCCTTCCCTTGGTTGGATACGGCTGCATATGTGGTGCGGTACTAGTTTCAGTATCTTTTGGCGCCATCTAGAGACCATTTCTCTGTGTAGGCAGACAGTTTACCAGAGTTTCATGGACAGCGATTTGTGTCCATCTCCATTTGACCTCAGTAGGGAAGCTGAGCCAGAACCATTAAATCACAAGCATCCCACAACCTGCACAGTCAGTGAACACAGGGCTTCTGCTGGGAAGGTTACAATAAAGATGCTAAAGCGATAACATCTGGATCAAAGAGTGAAACCAGTGGCTTCACTGAAAACATCAAGTCGAGGGAATTGCATCTGTATTGGTTCAAATTACAATGAATGAAGTTCAGATTAATGAAGTGACTTACCAACCGCCATCTCCTCCTCGATGCGCAGGATGACGTCCAGACGGCGTCGTCGTCGTCGTGGGAGAGTCCGGGGAGCCATTGTCGTCACGGACGTGGGCCCCCGAAGGGACAACAGGAAGAAAAAAAAAACCTTAAAGTGTCGGTTTTCCCCTCCTCCAGGTTTCAGGGGTTTCTATTAGTGTGGCTCAGGATTTCCATGACGGAGGCCTCAGCTCCATATCTGAAGCAACAACCATGAAAAAAAGGGGTGTATCTCAGCAGCTGCTTGTGTTTCTTCGTGCCACGACAGGTCCCCCCTCGAGGGTCTCATCACCCTGAGGTGCCCTCTGGAGGCTTCCCTCCCCAGGACCACCCTGGATCTGCACCTGAATCCCTTCTACAAGTCAGAGTTACGCCTTTCTACGTCTTGAGAGATCGATGGCTTTTAATATCTCTGGTCCCCCCCCTCCTCGCACAGTTCAGTGGGTTCGAGCAGCTGTGACGCGCAGCCTGCAGTAGGTGGCGCTGAGATACTAAGAATGAACTCAAAATCATCCACTTGAATGAACAACTACAATTTACCATGAATAACAATAGAATACATCATAATGGTGGCGTCATTGCCTCAACGGCTAAATCAATTCATTTCGATATAATTCATGTCTTTGTTTTTCTTTATGATGTGTGTCATTTTCAGATACTACCTTTAGACCGTCTTTTAATGAGGCCGGACTTTGCTTTTTAAACCGGTTCAGATCTAAATGCATTGCGAGGCCCCGATGGCCCCGATGGTTCAGTCCAGAAGGTCTCACCATTAAAATGTGCAAACTGTACGAAACCGGAGGGGCCGGCCGAGCCTTCCTCAGAGCAACAGGCGGAACATTCTGAGTTGTCTCTAAATGAATTATTTTGAGATTAAATCCGCATGACTCACGCTGTGTCCTCCGTCTCAACGGTGAGTCATTGAGAGAGAGACAGAGAGAGAGAGAGAGAGAGAAATGACTCAGCTTCTGCTGTGCGCTTCACTTTTTTTCCCCTTTTGAATAAAACTGATTAAAACTTTCAGTCCATTGTGTTTTTTCAAGCGGGCTTGTTGTGACCAACTAGCAGCAGGTTGTTATTGATCGATGCTCATCGATCAATGTCGCTGATGAATGACGCCGCATTCACGCGACACGCCTCTCTCTCCAACGATTGTTAACGTTACCAACAAATCATTTTCGTATCATCAAAATGATTTATGGGTCCGTGGCATGTGGGAGAAAATGACACGACCTCAACGACCTGTGGTCCAGGTGACAGTGAGACAAATGACCCTGCTTTTTATTGGTATCCCTGCGCTGCACGACCCAGAAACATACACCAGTATCTGTTAGGAACACCGCTCATCATTGCAGTACATGTGCACATATAAAAATGCAGGAATTTCAGCAGTTTCAGCTGCAGAAAGTCGTCACTGCTCAGGCTCAGCTGAGTAGTAATGTGGGCCTGCGCCACGATGCCGTTACCTGCGACCCATCGGGTCCGGTAAATGGGGCCGAAGCTGGTGAGATGATGGTTAAAAGAGAAATGGTCTTCTTTTTTTTTTTACAAAATTTACATTTGGCTAACCTCAAAAATGGAATATTCAATGAATTCAAATGGTCACTAAGATGTAGGTCACCGGTACGTCCCCCCTTTTTGTACCGGTCCGGAGGAGGCGTGGAACACAGGCCGGCCGCTTTGGGGATCAAATCCAAAATTCAGTTCACATCGGTTAGTTGCCACCTGCTTTGAGCATCCGCCTTGTTCGTGTCATCGACTGGCCTCATCAGCCGCCATGCTGCTGTCCAATGGCCGCCGGCCGCCGCACGTTATATGACGGATGGACCTGCAATGATGGCGCGTTATGTCATGCATAAGCTTCATTCCAGGATACGGCAGTGATGAAAGAAAAAACGGATACATTTGCATGACATTTGCAAGGCGTAAATCATCACCATGAGGCGGATGGTGATTCACAGGGAGTGAAACGTAGCAGCCGACTTTGGCACCCGGGGGCTCCGAGCGGGGAGAAAACAGCCACGAGGGAGAGACACACAATGGCGGAGGAAAGTGTTTGCGGCCATCTGGTTTGACCACAACCAGGTGCCAGCTCCGGGACTGAGTTTAAAGAGCTAAGAAGACACGGCCTTCTTAGCCCATTAGCAAGATTAACAGGCAAAACATGCTTCATGACTTCCAAACATGTTCAACTCTCCCCATTGAATTTTTTATTTCATTTGTCTTTCAGCTTTTCATTCAAGCTAGTAAGACATATGGTTGTTTGTTTTAGTGTCATTCTGCACTCATTTGGCACCATTTTCTTTGTATTTTATAATGTATTTAATGTATTTCCTGTTGTGCCACACCACATTGAGTACACCGCATTAGATATCAAAACATGATTTTCTCCATCCCCAAATATACATGAACTGTTAAACACAGGAAGTGAGATTAGTGGAAATAAGGCATGGATGACCGAGAAATAAAAGATTAAAGAATTTATTAAAGGCTGATCACGTATTTGCCAATGCTGAACCAAAATGTATTTAAAAAACTACAGGATTGTAAAATTCTCCATTGATGATGTAGTTACAGTTTAAGCAGCTGTACATTCAGCATCTCCGTCTCATTAGGCACCCTTTATAATGGGCTTACGAGTTATGTAACACTTAATAAATAATTTACTAACTGAGCTGTTGCTAGGTTACAAAAAACTTTAACTTAATAATAATATTAAGTTAAAATTAAAATTAAAAATAATAATCACCAGCAGAACCTGCTGGCTCGGTTATCAAAATCCCATAATTAATGACTTATCAGTTTACGCTTTATAATCTTATCATAAAGCGGTTATTACACATGTTTCTACCCTGCCAATAAATGCTCAATGGTCTCTCTCATTGTTTGATGCTATAACGGTGTAATAAGGTATTCATAAAGGCTCATAATCATAAATCAATCAGATTAAATACAGCTCTAAAACCCTTTCAAGTCCATTTCAATAAACATTTGAAAGTGTGTCGTTGTTTTTTTAAATAAATTTTAAAAAAAACACAAGAAAAACGTGCGTGACACTTTAATTATTCCGAGCCAATTCCAACATGACCTTGTAATTTGGGCACTGAGGACTTGGCTAACATCCGCACAGTGATCATCCACCACGTGATCATTATACTGTCACTAACTAGTAGTTTGGCCGCGGATGCATTCAGCCAACGCACGTTCAAAGAGCCGGCTGCGCCCACGTACAAAAAGGGCTACACGTAACCCGTGCGCGCGCGCGCGTGTGCGTGTGTGTGTGTGTGTGTGTGCGCGCGTCTCTTCTCTCGCATCAGCACCACGGGGACTCATCGCTCTCCTTCTCCATCACTGTTAAACCTGTGGAGCGTCTGTCTGCGCGCGCATCGGACGCACGCACGCACCGAGTGTGGCTGTAGTTTGGAGAGAATAAACTGGTTGAAGCGAACAGGTGCGTGCAACGCAGCTCTTTTATGTAATGTTCTCCTTCATTACATTTATTTATCATATTTTTAGACATCGTGATTTTCCTTTTCGGTTTGAATAGAAATGGAATGAATAGTAAATCCATTCATGATTTCTCAGTCAGGGCTTGAAACCGGTTTCTACAGGTGGCTCACGTTCAGAGAGAGAGAGAGAGAGAGAGAGAGAGAGAGAGAGAGAGAGAGAGAGAGAGAGAGAGAGAGAGAGAGAGAGAGAGAGAGAGAGAGAGAGAGAGAAAAAAAAGTAGGGCGGTGGCATCGTTTGCGCGTATTGTCGCACGCGTCGATCCGGGAAGAGCCTCCTCGTTCTGCGCCTGATCGCGTTTTTGCCTTTTCTCGACATCCTCGCAGCAGCCGCGCGCAAATCCGGAGCCAGTCGAGCGGCCATGGACGCGTTCAAGAAGGGTTTCTCCAAAGCCAGGGACGGGGTCGCGGCGGTGGCGGAGAAAACCAAGCAGGGAGTGACCGGAGCAGCCGAGATGACGAAAGACGGGGTCATGTTTGTCGGTGGGTGCGCTGGGCCTCTCATTTGATTCACGGAGATGTTTTTAAGCCAGAATGAATGAGTGCTTTTTGTTGTTGTTGTTGACTAATCGAGATTCACCTGCATCCTTTCAGGTAACAAAACAAAGGATGGAGTCACAACAGGTAGGAGCATTTCATTAATTATGATCAGTCCATCTGTTCTATTTCTCATGTTGGCCCATTGTCCATTGAGACGTTTTGTAAACTGAGCTGCTTGTTGGACACAATAGATCTTTGACATACAAGAAGAATGAGTAATCCCACTGGATCCTCAGGTGGTCAGTAAGCGAGACGCATTATACCTGCCAACTGGGTTTAACTGGTTAAATTGGGCGTTTGTGAAAGTCTGTGAAAAGAAAAGTGCCTGGGGGCAATTATCTTTCAGGTTTTTCAGGTCTTAAGCAGCCGAGTAGGATCGATCAAACTCAAAGCACTGCTCCAGGTAGAGCAAAGCACGCCTGATGGTTGGATTTGTGTTCGTTAGAATCTATTCATGAACAAAAAAAAGGGGATAAATAAACTTCTATGTCTGAAAATCCTTCGCATCACTATGGACTCATGTATCACAGACTGCCACCGAGCTTCCATTACAGGCAAACTCTCCTCAAATGCCCTCTTTTTCTCACACCCCTGCAGCCGTGTCTGGAGTGTCACAGGTGGGTGGAGCCATGGTTACCGGGGTGACCGCAGTGGCCCACAAAACGGTGGAAGGAGCCGGCAACATGGTCGTCGCCACCGGGTTGGTCAAGAAGGATCCGGCCAAACAAGGTAAGCGAGACACTTTTCATTCAAGCTTTAACTGAGAATTTGGGGGTTCTGCTCTGTGATTGGCTATCGAATAGCGTTGCAGCCGGGAACCGTAGTTCAGAATATGTCTTCTATCTTAAGAGCCTCTTCGTCGACGGCTGTTCATGCAGGTCAAGTGTTTCCTTGTCAGACCTGGAGGATTTCCCGCTCTGGTTTATTGGTGAGAAACGCTGAATGTGAACATCTTTGATCAAATGTCCCGCCTTCATTACATTTTCCCTTTTCCTCGACACCGTCTCAGACAAAGCGACTCAGCCGAAGGAGCAGATGGCCTTCGTGTTTATGCCCAGCATCTTTTTTTCCCTACACTCAACCAAGCGCCGTTTCTTCTTCGAGGCACCGCAGTACCCTGTGGTGTGTGTCGGCATTATTGAGGTGTTAAAATTGGATGTTGTTATGAGAGGACTTTTCAAATTGGCCTCTAATTACCCGTCTCTTTCATAACGCAGTGCAGGAAATGGCAAAACTAATCCAACAAGTCCCCCCGGACCACGCCGACCCTGTGTGGAAATGTTTGTTGTGATGCTTCCCTTAACTACCACAATTTAGACAATAAAAGAGATAACAGCACACACACACACACACACACACACACACACACACACACACACACACACACACACACACGCGCGTCTTCAACTCAGCTTCAATTGGCTGTCATCTGTGAAAAGTACCAATCGCATGTCAAGAGGGGAAGAAAGAAAATCCCACCGACAGATTGACATGCAGACAGCGGCGGATCGTCAGCCATTAACCGTCATTTATATTGATTTGATTTAAAAATTGATGGCAGGTGGAGAGAGCACATCAAAGATCGTCCCTCGTGGGTCTGACACACACACACACACACACACACACACACACACTCACACCGGGACGCACAAACTGATGGAGGTGGGATGCTGAGTCCGATTAATCTCGTCCTCTGGTCGTCTCTCCGGCTCATCAGCTACCGGTGACTCATCATATCGGGAGACGGACAGGTACAGGGAGAGGAGGGAGACAACCAGACAACCAGACGCCGCCTGCTAGGGGCCGTGATCGAGGACCCACAACAAGAAAAACGGGCAACAACAAAAAAATATATATATTTTGGAGAAAAGATCTATAACTAGAAAAAAACTCTGTTGGCCAAAGTTTGATCCGACCACGGTGAGAAGACACGTCCAGCTGTGTGTGTGTGTGTGTGTCTGTAAATGTGAGCACGCGTGTCTCCAGCGATGCTGGGGGACCAGATGGAGGCGTGATGGGTGGTGTCGGACGCAGCAGCAGGGGGGTCTGAAAGTGCAGCGAGTGGCTTAAGGTCACGCGAGCGCCTCCCACACACACACACACACACACACACACACACACACACGCCCTCAGCTTCATCAGCCCCCCCTCCTAATGGCCGCCGGCGAGCTTGAATTGTCACGCTGTGGTAGTAGGCGCGTGCAGATGTTGTTCTGGTGGTCTGGAGATGCGTCTCTGTCCTCATGCTGTCATCCGAGATTCATTTGTCGTACTCGTACTCCGATTTGGAAAAGCTACTCCAACGTTTGTCCTTCCCCAGAGCGACGAGGCCTCAGCAGCACAGGACATGGCCGAGTCCCCGGGGGACACGGACCCCACTGATGCCATGGAGGTAAGTCTGCGTCTGACGCCACTCCGCATGTGAACCGTCAATGAACCGCAGACTCGTAACGACTGTAACTTAAAGCGTGCTGCTGAAACACAGACAGCGAGACCCTTAAAAACAAACAAGTCCCCATTGAAACCGCCCGTTTGAACATCGGTCACGGCATTAAACCACGCGTCGTGTCCCATCAGGCCCGTGCCTTTGTGTCGTGCTTTTTGGTTCTTTGGAATACAACACAAAGAGCTTTGGGAAGCTCTTTAATACAGAAACGTTGTGACCTCAGTTGTGTTACGTCTTCCGAAGCTGGAAAAAAAAAACAAAAAAAAAAACAATCGACACTTGTTAAAAGGACAAAGACACCTCATGAGGTTGCGCAATGATGGCGCTGTACTCACTGCCCCCCCCCCCCCCCTCCCCCCTCTCCTCCCTCAGGACGACGCCGACGACAACTGATCGGAGACAAGGACGGACGACGTAAACATTCCATGTGGCTCTGCCCGAGTCCAGCCGTGCCTCCTCTGGCCCTTTATGGAGTCTGTGCCCGACATCTGTGCGTGTTGTTTTGTATGTCTGTATGCGGGTAAATGTTGTAGAGAAAGATGTTGTGCGTGTGTGCGCGTGTGTGTCTTTTACACATCGGTGCTTAAAGTGACCGGCTGTAATTACAGTAAGTACATGTCTTTGTATGTGTGTGTCTTTGTGTGTGTGTGTGTGTGTGTGTCTACATGTACGTTGTCCTCACCTCTGTGGCTTTTGTCAATCGCGCAAACATTCAAATGTCAAACTTCAAGCACCTAAGTGTCTCTTTATTAATGAAGTTTCAATGTGATCCTTTTTTAAAATGAAAGCTTAATGATATTCTCTATTTTTGTGCGTGTGTGTGTGTGTGTGTGTGTGTGCTGTCACTGTATTTTGCGGTGAACTACAAAGTGCTGAGCTATTTGTGCATTCATATTGTATTTTTTAATTTATCACCGCTGTGAAAAATATATAAGTGGACCTTTGGAAACCAAGAGCATGTAAAATGAATCTATTTGGAGTTTAGTGTTGAATAAAATTCAGTGAGAAAAAAGGTTAATAGTTTCGTTCATTCATGGAAACAACAGAGGAGCCAGTTTTCCGTTTTTCTCTGAGTATTTTTTTGCTTATTTCATGATTTGGTTAGATTTGGGTGGCCTTGCATTTTTCTTTTGATTGCTCCAACATATACTCATCTACGTGTTTGCTGCAGGAACAGTCGTAATACAATGGATTTAAAGAAAAATGAATACGATCCTTCTGGAAAAATAAAAAAACACCCACTGACCAACCCACAGGTTTTATGTTCACATTATTATTATTATTATTATTACGATGCAAATAGCACCGCACTTCACCCAGCTTGACTGTAAAAACATGGAGGCAAAGCAGAGACCAGAAAGATGCTTCATTTATTCGTCTCCCATAACATTATAGTGATGGGTTCTGGTGGTAAACTGCTGCGTTGACTGACACCAACAACAGCACCCGATTCTTGCATCAAACGCCTACTCCATGATACGCGACGGATGTTTGTCAAACAACATAAAAGGCTGTGACAAAGAAGTTGTGTTTGTCCCATCTCGCCATTAAAAAAAAAGTACAAAACGGCTCCCGAATCCACAGGCGTCAACCTCCAACGGGCTGTTTTCCACATCTGGACGGGAGGCGTCAACGTGACGAAGATCCTGTGCTTCACTTCCTCCTCATCTTCATCCTCTTCAGGGCCTTCCACTCCCCCTCCTGAGTGGCCAAGCTGCCAAACAGCTCCCTCACTTTCCTCTTTCTCTCCGAATCTCTGAAACACACAACGCGGGACACATTAAAAGGCCTCCCCTTCCAACTGAAAACCACTCGGGACCCTTCATGGGCGCCGTGTGTTCGCTCGTACCTGTCCATGACCTCGCTGAGCTTCTCTCTGGCCAGGAAGCGCGTGTCCTTCCTGATCTCCCTCAGGGCGCCCTTGAACTCCTTCTTGTACTTGTGCTTCAGTCGCTCCTTCTCCCGCTCCTCCCTGGTGCAGCCGCGCTTCTTCCCGTAGTCCAACCTGGCAGACACAGGAAACGCGCAGTTGGAAAATGTGCGCTCTTTGTCTCTTCGTTCCCACGCAGGGGGGGGGGGGGGGAACAGATTCCTTTCCAGCCGACTTTTGCGTCTTACACTTCAACGAGCTTCGGTGTGAGCAGCTTCAAGGGAATCGGCTTCTTCTTCTCTAAAACCAGCTGACAGCGCGTCACAGCGGCGCCGCCGATGCTCTCCAGAATCTCATCGCGGAGCTCCTGCCGCGGAACAACAAATGTTACACACGAACAGACGATCCGACACTTGGTGAGGAAGAGCGGGGAGGCCTCGGCGTATCAAAGTCTCTTTGCCACCAACCTGCAAAAGCGGCGGTAACGTCTGGGCCGAGAAGTGCTCGGAAAGCAGCGTTCTGATTGGCCGAAAGACGCAGGCGAAGGACGGGAGGTCTTTGTAGAGCAGACAGCAGCGCTTCACCAGGTCCAGGCAGGTGGACAGACACATCAGCCTGCAGGGAGACGCAGGGTGTTTGGGACATGTAAGAGGACGGTCAGAGTGTGTGTGTGTGTGTGTGTGTGTCACTGGGATTTAGAACATGGGACTGGGGCCCCGTGCTGTGAGGAGCAGGAGTCACATGCAGCAATGTATTCAGAACAACTGCTGTTCTCAATAGAAAACATTGGATAAATTACAGGGGGGCAGATGCTTCATCATTTGTGTAATTTTTGAATCCTTGAAACTGGTTTTAAGTTACATAAAATATTAGATTGATCTGTCACCCCTTCGGTAGATTCCCTCGCTTTGACAAAAGCGTCAATCAATTTATCTCCTACACAACCGTGTTTGAGTTTGGGTCGGACTGGTTTGCTGCAAGTATTAATTTCAGTCGAGTACAAAATAAAATATCCCTCGCCCCCCACCTCCCCACCACCGTGCAAAGCCTGTTTACCAGCTTTGCTTCGTGCCCACACACCAGCTGCTGTGTGAAGCCACGACGGCGACTCATCAGAAGCGCGCGGCCCGCGCAGGTAAACGCCGCGTCTCATATTCCACCACAGCCGAAGCCCCTCGTCACATTAACATTCATTTATGAAAGCTTGTGAAACAACCGTTTTTTTTTGGGGGGGGGTGGGCGCAAACGGAACACAACACGTTTTCTCACACTAAATCGCTCCCTCCCTCATTTGGCTGAGCGTACAATTGTCTCCAGACCGCTGCTCTCTGCTGTTATTACACAGTGCAATCTGAACGGGCAATTAATCATTCTATTGCCGCGTCTCCGGGGTTCAGCCGTTTATACAGACGAGGTAACAAGCCACTTCGGGGGAGGGCTTTAACGTTAATCTAGAAATCCGTTTAGGAAAAGTGAGCACATAGTGGGCCGTTTAACTAAGGAAGGACAACACTGTCCTCGTCATCCACATTTCTCAGATGAGCCTGGATGGGGCGATTTGACCGCGTTACAGTTCCATTGTGTCCCTTTTTCCAGCGGCGCTACGCTACGATTAGACATGGATCTCCCCGCTTTAGCTTCATACTCAACCGACGTACATTAGTTGCATTGATTTATCTCATCCCACCCTCAAAAAGGAAGAACGTCTGATGTTCAGAGAGACGCGATGTTACCGTGACGATTCCCCTCCTACCTGTGGTGATCTCTGTCCAGCTCGCTCCGGAGCTCGAGGTGTCGGGTCGCAGACAGCGGGAGGCTCTCCTTTGTCCAGCTCCTGCACGACTCGGAGTCCGACAACACCAGCAGATCGCTGCACTTTCCCGTTGGCCTGAAGGGCGGCACCACCGTGTAGCCTGCAACACAAGGTCAGAGGTTTACCGGCATCCAGACAAAAGAAACGCACACTAGAGTTGTGGGAAATAGTCGTTTAGGGTGAGGAGGGAGGGGGGGGGGGGGGGGGGGGGTTTACCGAGGGAGGTCTTGTCCTTCACGGCCAAATGCAGCGTCCCACCCAAGAAGTTAATGAGCTCCGGCAGGAAGCGCTTTGAGAAGGTGACGTACTCTACTCCCAGACAGCAGAGCACCAAGCCCGACGTCACGTCCTGCAATGATCTCACCGGACACTACAGGACGTACACAGCATGGATTAGAAAAACGCAGCAAAACAGGGATGATGATGATGGCGTGAAAATGGACAAACAGACGACCGCGTGTACCTTGGTGAGCGCCTGGCTGATGTAAAGCAGCGCGGGCGTTGTGACGGGGTGTCTGAAATCTGAGGTTGGAAACAGCAGCCCGGTCACCTTCAGGTAGATGAGCTAAGCGACAAAAAAAAAAAAAAAAATAAAACACACTGGAGCAAGTTGGTCGTAGAGGAAGGAAGAGGACACTTTCCAAGCACACAATCCATACCATGTCCAGCGCTGGGAAAGGAACATGCCCTTTGACCTCAAGCACCTCCTCCATGCTATGACCAGCGTCTCCGAAGATGCTCTGCATGGCCTTACAGGCTGCTTCTGGAAACATCTGACACATAGTGTACAACTCTCTGCCGGAGAGAGAGAAGAAAAACGCTGGAATGATCAGATCTCTTTATTTTGAGGACTAAATATTTGAATCTTTGAGGAGGTCAAACTCTCTGAACTCACGGTATGAGCTTATCTACGGTGACGAGTTCAGGTGGACTCCTGGCGGCCAGTTCTCCAATGTACTCCAACAAAAAGCCAAACATTTTCTGAGAACAGAACGAGGAATCGTCGTCAGTGCCCGAGGCTCCGGAGACACACTCACAATTGTGTGCAGCCGGATCTGGATTTCACCTGCAGTTTGAGCTTATTGCCCACAGCCAGACTGGCGTGGTTGCTCTTCTGAGTCCTGGCCACAATGAGGCGCTGGTTGTCAGGGGTGTGGCCATGGAGCAGATCCTTCAGGTCGCTGTAGCTCTCTGGAGCTAAGGGAAGAAGAAGAAGAAAACGGGAGAATGGTGACGACACTCATCAGGGCAATTTCTGAAGAAGAAAAATCAACCCCAAAAGAAAACGATGAAGCACACGCTACTTTGTGTGTTCTAAGCACAGTTTTTTGTACACGTGTGCAGTGTAGTCACCAGTGAAGGTGTACGGGAGCTCTGCTTTAGCCGCTTCCTGCTGCGCCTTCATCTCCTCTTTGCTTAGGCTCGGTTGGGCACTGGTCTCGCTCCTCTCCTCATCGTCACTTTCTTCCTCGGACTCCAGGTCCGAGTGACCATCTTCTTCATCATCATCGCTGCCCTGCTGCTCCCCTTCCTCCTCCTCATCTCCATCTCCCTCCTCATCGCCATCTTCCTCCTCCTCCTCCTCCTCCTCCTCATCCCCTCCAGCCTCATCATCCTCCTCTTTGTCAGCCTCCTCTCCGATGTTCCATTTGCCGTCCTGGACTCACAAAAGAAATGGGAATTCAACACTTTCGGTAATAACAAGAGAACCCTTCAGTTCTTTCGCGCGCAGACCGCTCGTCTCCCACCTGATAAGACAGGGTCTTCTCGTCATCCTTATCCAGGATGAAGCCGTCGTGGAGGTCATCAGCAGAGATGTGGCTTTGGCTCTGCGAGCTCTCCGCGACTTCGTCCCCCATCATCCTCCTCAGGCGGTCGGACTGGGAGGAAAAACGGAGCAACAGCGGGTCTGCTGAGTACGCGACGATGGCGTACAGCTGTGAGCGTCGCGGTCAAAGTGGGATCAAACATACCTCTAGTTTCTGCAGTTTCTCCCTCTCCTCCCGGGCGAGCTCCTCTGGGGTTTTCAGCTTCTCCGAGGGCTGAGCCTTCATCTCAAAGACCAACTCTCTGACCATCATGTCATACTGTTCCAGCTGCAACGCGCGGGAGGGAGAGAGAACAAAGGAACGGGTGAAGGAAAGCAAATAGTGGAGGAACGGCCTTTTTGGAGATGGTCGTGACCGCTACCTTGGGCTTCTCCTCCTCGGCACGGTCGCCCTTGGGCGTCTTTTTCACCATCAGAGCCTGGATGCTCTTCCACTCCTGGTCCAGCTTCTCGGTCAGCTCGTGAGACTCCTCTTTCCGCACCTGCCGCTCCCGCTAAAAAGGTTTTAAAAAAAATATTAAAGAAAACTCATCTGGACCTCCAAAAAAATCTTTGGCAAGTGGTGTATTTGATGGGGACTATTTACAGCCATGGTAGAGAATTAAGTGGGTTACAGTTCAGTAAGGTGGGGAGGTGCAATGCCCCCCCCCAGTGCTGCAGAGTGGCTCATGGTGCTGCCGCCTCACCTTCTCCTGCTTGGACTTCTGGATGAGCTCCTCAATGAGCTCCTGTCTGGACTTGGCTCTGTAGGTTTCTTCCCCATCATGCTGCTCCCCCGTTTTCTTTCTGAGGAGACCCCCTCCTCCGAAGTGGGAGGCGGTCAGCTCAGCTGGATGAGAAAAAGAAAAATAACATTTCGTCACCATGATGGATCAAATCTACACGTCAAAAACAGGGCGTGCTGGAAATTAACCCAACTCCTTGATGGGCGTTACGCTCAGACTATATCAAGTTGTCTTTTTATCAGGCTGTTAATCAATAAAAGCTAAAAAACACAGCTTGCTTCATTCTTTACTCGGATAACCCTCCCTACATAAAGATAGACTTTTGCTCATTATCATGGTCTTAATATCAAATTGAGAACCTTTAACTGAAGGACAGTGTTCGTAAATATCCCGTTATCAGCCAATGACATTTATGATTTATGTTTAAATCCATAAATATGTTTTAACTTTGCTTGTTTGGTGTTTCATCAGCAAAACTCACCTGATAAAAGACCTTTCTCTTCCGATTCATCATCGCTGTTGACAGCGTCATTGAATTTCTCCATCTCCGCCAGCGACTGGCCGTAATGAGTCAGCTCCTCGTCCTCGTTCAAGTTGTACAGATCCTTCTTATCGTGGACGCGCTGAATAAAGCAAAGTTTGCCCGGAGGTTTAAAAGACATTAGTGAAATTACTTGCTCAAAATCTTGAGTCACCCGGTGATTCATTCAGAAGGCCAAAGCAAGAGTATTTTGAAAGGTGACCAGTATAACAGGACCGGCTGTGTGCGGTGCAAATCACAACAGCGGCACTGACCTGCCTCTCCATCGCGAACCTCTTCAGGATTTTGTCTTCTGGTGCCATCTGGGTGTCGTACTCCCCGAAGCGTTTGTCGATGAATTTGCTGGACCTGCCCTTCTGTTTGTATTCCTTCAGGAGGGTTTCTTTCCTCTACGGATCAAAACACGAGGAATTTCATGTCATTTATGATACGTCAGTGTGGCACGGATCAATGCAACTCTGCAGCAAAAAACTAGCACGTAGAACAATGTACTACTTAATACAGTTAATGCAATAAGTTTACAAATACTTCTTGTATCCTCATTCGAAGTTGCACTTAGAGAACTGTGAACACAGAGCTTTGTGAGGACATGGAGAACTGTGAACTACGTCCTCACAAAGCTCTCCGTCTCTCCTGCAGAGAATACTGAGATCACCAGGCTTCACAGCACAGATTGTGCTAGAGATGATGAGCTGTGACCCAGGGGTGTAGAATAGAGTGTCGCTGTACAGTAGAAGAGTCTTACAGTCATTCATGTCTCAGATGAAAGAATCTTCCATGTTTAAAGCAGAGTCAGAGACAGTTGAAATATTCACAAACTACATTGAATACATTGTTAAGACAACGATAATGTATTGAACTTACCTTATTGTTTGCTTTGGATCGAGACACCCCGGGCAGACCCACATCGTGCTTGCTTTTTCTCCCCAAAACATCAAATTTCTTCCTGTTGATCTTCACCTCGAAGGGATTGTTTTTGATTTCAACGGAGGTCTTGGCTTTGCGCACCTTGTCGGCGACGCTCCTCTTCTTGGGAACCTTCCCCATCTGGAACAGATGTGCGAGGACCGAGTGAGCTCAACATCACATCGGAGTCACCGGGGCACCGCATTCATACGCGTAATACACTTATTCAAACGCTTTTATTTCATAAACTTAAACATTTGGGATACGTGCTGCTATTACGGCGACGTCAAACGCGTCCCTCCTGCATCAGTTACGCTAGCTAACACTTGCTAACTGTTAGCTCGTTGATTAGCTCTATTTTGTAGCGCAGTGACGTAACGCGATCATTACATGGTTGACCTCGCATATACTAATGAGAGCACATCTGTGGAATGGGACGAAAACCATGGAATATATGACAACGACGCTACAGCTAACGTTGGCTAAATTAGCTTCACTGCGAGCCGCTTCCAGTTCGTAAACAAACTGACATTATCCCTCGCAGACGTAGTTTACCTTTCAGCCGAGCGGAGGCCTCGAGTTATTAAAGTCCGGCGGGAGAAAACATCCGGCAGTGCGGCTTTGCCAACTCCGAATGTAATAAATAACACTCTTATTACTTTATCCACGTTGCTTCGCTTGGCTAGGGTTTCCAGCGTGCACCAGTCTGAGGTGAAAGTTCAAAAACAAGGAAGAAAAGCGGAGCTACTTCCGGTATGAGTTTACCCTGCAGCGCCCCTATCGTCGACACAAGTATCTCCTTCAAAATAAGAGCGTATGTGTAATAGAGTAGTTTACACACAATGAACTGAAATCTAGTCATTCTCATTTTTTTAAATAGTATCTGTAGGTGTCCTGTTGCGATGGATTGCGATTTAATTTGTCGCGCACAGATAATTACTCCCACTGAACGAAATATCTCAACCATTGATCGACCTGACATTTCTAAACTTTACCCGAAAGTCCTAAAAGAGAACACATGCCAATATCATTACCCTGATTGTTACTGTTACAAAAGTTAAGGGATCTTTAAACAGTTGGAATAAGATGATCATACAATATCTACGCGGTTACCTCAGGCTAACCTCACAAACCATTCGGCTCGTCAATGTGGTTTGATAATTTATAGAAAAATGTGGTCTCAGTGTCTCAGGCAGTGTCTAAAGTGTCTCAGGCAGCTGTGACGAAGTGTGTTTCTTCCCACACTGTTAAGCTGCAGATTTTACTTAAAATAACTACAATCACACACCACTGATTTTCAAGGTTAGTGTTTTCCTTTTATTCATGGTTGTAAGAGGCAGGACCATGAGAAAACAGAGGTGGAAGTGGTAAATCTGTAGACAATATAATGCTGAGACACACCAATTGGAAGATTAGACAGAGAATACAATTCAGAATGAAGGGAGTAGTTAGTCGTTTAATGGACAGCGCACGCTCGAAGCACTCTGTACATGCAGTCCTCCATTAGTACAAGCTGGAAAGATCTAACTGATGAAGATTCGCCATCTGCCATGAACGGAGGCTTATTGGGCGTCTCGGATTAGGCGAAGCGTCTTTTGGTCCACTACAAGCTAGATGGACCGATGACTAACCTCTTACTAAAACCGAATGAATCCTGCGTGTAATTCTCTCCGCAAGATTAAGCACAGCTCCTTTATCAACGAGATGATTGAAAGGTTTCTCCAGTGTACTTTGTGTCTTTACTCCAACAAATTCAATCTCTACTCGCTCGGAGGGCAGTTTTACACGGGGAAGTCCATGTTGACAAATGCAGCTTTGGACCAATGACGTAACTGCATCCATGTTTAAGATGGTGTGTCAAGAGTTCCCATTGGCTTATAAAAGGATGTGTACACTGCTCTCTCACAGCAAACTAGCAGGGCTCCAGCTACTTTGTGGGGTAAAATCAAAAAGTAAAAAAAAAAACCCACCCCCCCGAAGTCTTACACATTTTGTAGTATTTCTGTCTTTCAAGGAGACAGCGAGATATCAAGTGGAAAACACAAAGCCAGGGAAAAAATATATACAAGAATAATAATTGGGAATGGTTTTATAGACATTACTTCCACTGCTTTCTAACCACACCAGTACAAAAAGTCGTAGTAACCCATTGAATATTCATTTTAAAAAAAAAGCACAATGCTTTGTCTCCTGTAATAAATCTCCCTTTGCTGTGATCAGCGCTCAACAGCCATTTAAACATAATCTTCATCTGGTTTTGTGAGATTAAATCCAACTTCCACATCACATGAATGACTTGAAGCACTCCACAATATACCTGGATGTTAAGGCTTTGTTAAATGCTTTTGGGTCAAAGTTAAAAAAGAAAATGAGTAAAAAAAAAAGCTTATTGATTTAATGAAAATCCTGGATTACGTCAATATTAATATGGGTTTTGTACGAGCGCCATTTCCATAAAATCAACTAAAGGTTTCCTGACTGTAGTTCTCCCGGCTTGCTAACGTGGCTAATGTTACGTTTTACGTGGCTGCACAGCTTCCGTGGTGAAATAAGCTCAATTCAATTTGTAGCAACTGTAAAATGAGTACAAGCTTCTCTTTTGCCTTCAATGTTTTTTAAAAGACACTTACATATTTTTGATACAATCCAATACATTCTAGTGGTTACAACAGTTTTTCATAAAAGCCTAAAACCTCACATTAGTGTGTAGACATGCATCAAAGGCCGGATGGAGTGAGGACAGAATCGCTCACTCGCAACTTAAAAAAAAAAAAAAAACTAATAATAAAAACCTTTATGCAATCCATCATTTTTACACTGTATACAAAATTGGCACGCACTAACGAGGAAACATAGGTTAATAAGCAAACAAATGATATATATATATAAACAAAAAAAAGCATAACTGTGCGGTACGGTGGCTCGCTCGAAGGGTGCATCGCTAGCAGAACGTTAAAAAAGGAGGCAGAGGCCGCGCGGACCCACCCGACCCGACCCGCTCCGATCTAGGACTCGCCCGTCTTTTTCTTGTTTTTCTTCAGGAAGGAAGGTGTGCGGAACTTCTTTTTCTTTTTGGAGGGGGACTTGCTGGGAGACTCGTCTCCCTCCTGGTCGCCGGCGGGCTCGGGCTCGGGCTCTGGCTCCTCCCCCTCGGCCGCGTCGCCGCTGGCGGGGGCGGAGTCCTCGGCGGGGAGGGCCGGCGCATCGGAGGGGTCGTCGGGCGTCAGGTCGGGGAGGGTCTGTCTCAGGGTGGCGGCGTCGCTCTCGTCCTTATAGGTCTGCTCCGGCAGGGACTCTGGTGGGAGGGGGGGAGAGAGAGGGGAGGGAGAGAGTTATTGGGCTCGGCGGGCAAACGGATGGAAGGCGCGCTTGCCAATTTGCGCCGATCGATCACGCCGCTCGCCGTTAAATCCACGGGACTTTTCTACTTGCTGGTCACACAAATCGGCCTCGTTAGTAAACTGCATCTGATAGATTGCTGCATTTAAAACCACTGACTGTGTGTAATTTAAAAAAAGGCAACTTTCCCACTAGATCCACAAAGCCACAGATAAAATAATCCCCCACCAGACATTTAAACTGACCGTCACCAAACCAGGATACATTAAAACCACCATCTTTAAAAATGAGAGGCAACGAAACACAGGACGTTGCTCATCATCCATATTTCTAAACAGGCCCGAGCTGAAAAGCAGTTTTACCTTAAAAACAGGGAAACCTTAATGAGCGAAGCCGCCCGGCTCTTTTGCACCCACAAATCAAACACGAGACCGTTTCCCTCCCCAAGTGGAAGAAACATAAAGCGAGGAAACACCAGGAGTCAGGGGAGCGATGGATTAGTTAGAGGCTGCCGCAGCTCTCAAAGCGACAGAACATAAATTAGGACTTGATTAATCAAATCATCCAGTTGCTCGGAGCAGAAACACTCCGGAGAGCTTTTCCCGCTGGTCTTTGGTTGTCTGGTTTCCACAGATTGCGTTTAAAACTATTTCAGGTAGGAGTTACACATCAACTTGATAATGCCGCGGCCATGAAGCCAGCGTTACAGTGACTTACTGCACTGCAGTATTAGCGGTTAGAAGCCTTTAAATATCAACTAGAAAATTGACCGTTTTGTAGACTTTTAGTCGGAGTGGACAGAACAAATGAGCAACAAAAGCAGAGAGTTCAGATAGAAAAGCCAGTGCCGTCCTCAAACCCCCCCCCCCCCCCCCGCCAAATAAAAACACTCCGAATCCACGCCACCACCACCGCCGCCGCCACCACCTCGCTCTTCAGGTCTTCAGACGGCACCCAACAACGCAGACGGACACACAAACATGAACACCAGCGGGCAGCCAGAGCCACATCCTCCCTCCGAGCTAACGGGGGCAGCAGCCAAACCCAAATAAAAAGCACGGATTTGTACCTGGTCAAGAACTCGCCTGCAACACAAACACACAAACAACACGTTACCTGCTTTTTCTTTCTCCATAAAGACCAAAAAACAACATGTGCAAGAGAGGTTGGTTATTTGGACAGTGAGTAACTGGCAGGAACAAAAACGGAGGTTATCCCACATGGAAAAAGGTTTAGTGAGTTGTGAGGTTTACTTCCAGAACATCCTCCACTTGGTTTCTGAACGTTATGTAAGGTTGTAAAGAAACATCCATTTATTTTTATCCATTTTTACTTTTCAACGGAACACCGCGATGCGAGTTTAATTCCGAGAGAAGGAGGCGCTCTGAAATAACACCCATCAACACCAAGAAAGAGTCGGAGGAGTTCAAACAGATTAGTTCAGATCAGATCACAGGCCAGCTCGACTAGGGAAGCCATGCAGAGGAAAAAAAAAAAAACTAGGTAGAGGGTAGATGATCAAACACAGGAATGGGGGGGGGGGGGTGATGGGTAATTAGGAGGTGGAACAGTACGTACTTACTATGGCAACAGGTACTCTTTTGTATTTCCATCTCCTGATTGTAATCGCAGCCACAAAGAAGAAAAAGCACAAGTAGAAACACATGTCTATGCAGATCAAACCACAGGCACAGTGTTAAATTAAAAAAAAAGGGAAATCAGGAGGAGAAAATAAAAAAACACCAATCCTAAAAAGAATGGTTGGGAACCATTCTTAGTAGACCCCGAACAGATGGAGAATGGAAGTGAAGGGGTAGAGGAGATACCGAGCGTAGAGAAATATGTTACACAACATTTCAGGTATTAGATTACACCTGTGACTGAAGCTACTCCTCCTCCTCCCTCACGCAGAAAGTAGTCGTTGTTTGACTGGAATGATGCCAAATATTGTTTGAAGGAATATTTACAAAGCGTTCCAGCCGGTTCTCTTATTAGGTGTAATCCAATAGTAATAAAGACCAAGAGGGCGAAAGGAAAGACGGAGGCCAGTCGCTGTCCTTCCTGCCTTTGCAGGTGGGGGACTGAATTACAGCCATGCGACCAACCTGGTTAAATAATCACAACCTCTTGGCCGGTTATTACAGAAACCACAGTAGTAGTATCATTATTAAAAGAAGACCACAACAAGAACACACCCCAAGACAGAGGCAGGAGGAAACCCATGCCGAAGCAGGCAGGACCGGTTAAGTCGGGTACGTCGGGCGCAGCCTACCTTCCTCTGCTCGGACGGGGGTGCTGGGGGGCGTGGTGGTGGGTTTCTGGCTTTGGGGCTCCTCCTCCTCGGCCCCTACGAGCGGCTCCGCGTCTGGATGAAAACGGCAAGAAAGGGGTTAACGAAAGACCAAGTCCACACGTGGGACGCTGTGATTGGACGGCTGAGCTCAGGCAATAACGACGGGCGGAGAGAACGCACTTTAAAGAGGAGCGGATGGTTTCAAAATAAAAGACCTCGCTTTATCGCCTCTACTCGGGGCTCCTCGTCCAATCAAATTGCAGAAAGGTTTCTGATGCCTTAGCACAACGACGCCGCTTCATCCAGCGTACCTGGAGCCTGATGCTCCGTGCTGAGGGCCCTCAGCACGGCGCGGTGGAACTGCGCCAAAGTATTTTCAAGTATTTGAAAATACTTTGTTATTTTATTGTGAGCACGTTTACAATACCGTCAAATAACGCGTCTCCACTCATTTTGGGTAGGTATGGTACTTTGAGGGAGCGAGAGGTAATCAGGGGCTGTGACACAATATTCACCTTCGGGCCCTTTCTGCTTCTGCTCCACCTCCTTCCGGTACTCGTCCAGCTCCTGGTCGGTGAGCTTGTTGAAGGGGTTGGGACCCTGCTTGCTGACGATGACCTTCGGCTGGTACTCCTTTTCGATGATGGCTTTGGACGCGGTCACTAGCTCCCCCTTCAGGACACAGGAGGGAAGGCAGAGAGAGAGAGAGAAAAAATACACAAGGAAGGATTCCATGAGTCAAACAATAAGCGCCGTAGAGTCAAAATGGTGGCAGAAGAGGTTGCTTGAGCTGGACCATCAGATTAGCGACACTTTACACACGTAACTATCATGCAGCATGAGCAGAGGTTTCAGCCGTAGGCCAGTAAACCTACGGCTTCAGAGCACAAGTTAGAGCTAGGGGGCAATTGCAAAATTTAAGATGTCCAATAACCGGTTACTTCTTATTATTAGATGGAATTGTTTGTGGTTTCGTTTTATTATTATTATTTAACAGCCGGCTACTTGAAAGCAAATATCAGAGGAGCTCAAGTCGACTCAATGCAGATCATCAGGCACGCAGGAAGCGGTCGGGGCAGATAAAAGCTGGGCAACAGTTTTATTCCTGAACAAAAACCAAAAAGATCTCCACACGTTTCTTTTGGTGAAACACGACCATCACTGGATCTACACAACGACACTTTAAAACAAAAAAACTCGCGACGTCAGCCTGGAAACAAACATGCGTCCAACTTTATCGAAAAGTGTATGAACATGCAACGTAGGAGAGACTTGATCCCCATGACCAAATGATACAGAAACAACACAACACACAAATGGCGTCGTTCTAGCACAATCATCGACGGCATCGGCCCGGATGTCGGGTGTCTGTCTGGTCAGGTGACTGGAGCAGTACCTTTCTAATTGATCTAGCAGGACTATAGGACCCCTCGGACACATCGAGGCCTTCAATAGTGTCTGTACAGTCAGACAGAGGGGCGTCCTGCAACGGTAAACCCAGTGAGTGGAGGGAGCACACACACACACACACACACACATAAGTATTGGACGTGCATGCGGAGAGGGACGGATGCGTGATGTGGCGAGCGTAGCGGTGATGCAACAAATAGCCACGGCCATGCACCGTGAGGACAAACGGTCCGCACACACAGAGGAGGGGACGGGTGGACGGGGGACGGGGGACGGGGGACGGCTCTCAGACAGTCTCTGTCTTAACAGAATAAAAGCACGTTGGAGGACTCCGTTTGGCCCTTAAACCAGCCGTGTTTCACGTCGCCCATGTCGTGCTCCTCATGGGGGGGGTTTGGATTCAAGTTCCAGGAAACGCTGCTTCTCAGCAAACGGAGAGCGAAACATGCAAACTGAACTCGTGGGGGGGGCGGGATTACAAGCAATTCTTTTCCTTTTCTCGTCTCTCTGCATGCATGGGAAGTGAGAGACTGGAGATCTTGTTATATGGTGGAGAGGGATCCGTCTGCAAATGCAGAACTATGGCAAAAATAAATACAAATCAGGAAAACAAAGCGTGTGTGATCATGGACACAACCTGAGCTGAGGTTACCTCTCTCAAACACTACTCACCTGCCAGATTGATCTCTGTGGTCAAAGGATAATGCGACAGTCACAAAGTCACTCCGTGCTCGGAAAAAAAAAACAGGTTCCGCTCTGCGTTATTAAGTCGCTCAGAGCAAAAAAGTTCAGGATTTTGAGTTAAGGGGAGATTCCTGACCTGGACTTCTACATTTAAAAACATCTAGTTTTAAAAAATGTATTTCAATTAAACACAGGAGACCAAACCACAAGAAATCGAAGAAGTATTTTCGCCGGTAAGAGACCGGTTTTTAACTCGGGTGCAGAATTTACAAACTGACCTGGTTGAAGTTCCGTTCCACAACGGAGCCGGCGCACAGAACCTGGGACTGAGGGCCGGCTGTCTTTATGTCCTGCAGGTTCTGCTCTCGGATCTAAAAAAAAAAAACAATTAAAAAAAAAAACAACCAGTAACAGATAGTGCTGCAAAAACATCACATGGTCTTTTTTCCTTTCACCAAAGCGAAGGCACTAACAAATAAACATGAAATGAAATGCCATACCTTATTCCTCATTTCCAGGACGTCTTTCGGGTTTGTGTTCATCGGGATGAACTGATTGGCTACGGCAGCCTGCCGGAGTCCGTCTTCGTTTGTCCACTGTGAACGCCACATTGGGTGTAAAAACATTACTACAACTGCACACACAAAACCCAGCAAGTAAAATGTATTTAGAAAAATTTGACTACGCAGGCGTCACAAAACAAGAATCATGCTGAACTGAAAATCAACAAAGTCGGGCGACTGTAAAAAATAAATTAAAAAAAAAGGTTTGAATGTAATAAGTGAACCAATAATGATGGATTCATTTTCTGAGGCCTCCTCATCAGCCCGGGCTACCAGGTCGCCTCAAACGGGGACTAAAAAGGCCTCAATGCACAACATCCGCATTCAGGATTAATACACTGGGGGGGTTTTGTGGTCTTTAGCGAGGACTTTTTCTAGAAAACTAAACACACGTGAGCATGAGCGACACGCGTGTTTAAACCGTTAACAGTATTTATAGATGACACATGTTAGCGGTATTCTGTCGGATAACACGTTCATCCATTAGGAGTCTAAAACAAAAAAAGTAGGGGGGGGGGGGGGGGCGTATTTATTCTACTGCAAACCTTTTGTCATCATCATTGATGTACCATTAGAAACCCCAAAAACAGAAGGAGCACACTGAAGAGTCAAGCGTAAATAATAAATAAATAAATAAATAAAACTATTTTTTTTTAAAGGGTAAAGGGGTTGAGGGAGGCGGGTGAGGCGGGTGAAGTGACAGATGATGAGGCTGGCTTACGAAGCGAGAGGTGAGCTGGCATCACCAAAGTCTTTTCCCAGGCTGATACACACGACAACGAGGACAACAGCGATAAGAGAGAAACACACCCGGGGACGTGTTTGGGGGAGGGGGGGGGGGGGGGGGGGGGAACAGAGTGAGACAACATACTGCATCTTTCCTGCAGGGAATGTGACCCTTTTAAAATCGTCCCAGACGAGGAGAGGTAAACGCCCCATTGACTTTTCTACTGGTTTTTCTTAACCTGGTAATGCTCAGCTTGATTGGAGGGGCAAAAAAAAAAAAAAAAAACAAACGTCTGAATTTCTGAATGAGCAGCAGGGGAACATTCAAATAAATATAAAATCTTCAGTGTTCATGCAAAAAGTATTTGAGTCTAACATTTTGTTAAAACTATGCATGTTATTCGCAGGGTAAAGCGCAAGCGTATCTTTATGGTTGGCTGGTTAGCCGCCAAACCAGGCGCTCGATGAGAGGGGAGCGGGGTGAGGGGGGGCGGCTCTGGATGGAAGTAGCTGGGTTGGGTTGTTCGAGTATGGCATGAACATGTAAATGTGATATACTCACTGAGAGCGAGAGAGAGAGAGAGACTCACAACACAACATTTCCTACTTTCCCAACAGGAGATAATTGATTTAAAAGTCAGGTCAAATGCCGTTGCCTCTTCTCGGTTCTTTTTCCAGACATTAACTCATGCAGGGCTCGAGTTTCAGAATAAAACAAAACTAGAAGAAATAAATAACGTAGAGGGAACAGAAGTACAACTCGGTCCACATTTTTTTTTTTTTAAAGCAGGCTGCATAACTCTTTTGCGAGACTTCCCCCCCCCCCCCCCCCCCTCATGAAAATCTTCATAATGCATCTTGCATTATTCTGGGGATTAAAGAGTTTTTTTGTTACACACATGCCACTTCCCTCCTTTACGCTGAAAACGTGAAAATACAAAATTTGCAAGAAGCCCCCAAAATCAAACTCACACACAAACTCGCTCCTCTGGGAAAAAACAACAATGCATTTCACTACTACACATGCAGTGGGGCATGCATAAGGGGAGGTGGGGGCTGGGGAGGGGTGGGGGGGGGGGGCTGTCCCGGCATCTGCAATTGTGGCGCCTAAAGAAAGCAAGCCTGAAAAAAGGGCCGCACGCTAGAGCGACGCCACCGGCCCGCCAGTAGCAGTTACATAGAAACGATACACAAAGCATCGGGGCGGGGGAAAAACAACGGTCCCCCTCTCCCCGAGGGAAACCTCAAGATGCCGATCAACCCCCCCCCCTCCCTTTCCACCAACACGGCAGAGGTCAAAATCTTTACTATGAACAATAAGGTAGGCACAGACCAAGCAGTTGGTTATACAGCTTGGCACGCAGACACCGGACGAGAGAGACTGCAGCAAGGGTTTCACGTGATCGTGTGTTATGCTCGTCCACACCTTAGGCTTCGACTTGGGGCTGCTGCCGCCGTCCGGCCCGTCCTCGCAGGGCTCGTCGGGCCGGCCGCCGGCATTGACCCAGCGGGTCTTGTCGCGCTGGCCGCGCTGGAAGCTCTGTTTCAGCGGGGAGCGAGCGCCCGAGTCGCTGTCGTCCCCGTGCGAGTGGCCGCCGTGGCCGGGGGCAGCGTTCTCTGCGTCACTGTACTTTTTAGCTTTGTCGCGCAGTGCCGGGCAGCGGTACGGGTAGCCCGTCCTGTAGCCCTGGGATACAGGAAGACAAACAAGGAGGGGGGGCGGGGTTAATGGCAAACACTTCCAATTCCCCCTCGAAAAAAGGTTTTAAGGGTGCCCTCTTTTCTCACCAAGTTGTCGAGCATTCTCATGAAGGCCTCAAACTCCTGCTCCCCGACTTGCCACTTGGGGTGTGTGGAAGACCCGTCGCTCGGGGGCTCTGGGACCCGCGAGCGCGCCTTGTATTTTTTGGGGTCCAACAACACCAGATTGTCTGGCCCTCCAGCGCTGGCCAGTGTTCTCACCTGAAAGAAATGAGCAAAAAAAAAAAAAATTACGTGAGGAAAGATGAACACGTACACAAATGTGGGGAGACCAGGGACAAAGACAATTCGTTATGAGAAATGCAGACAAAAAAAAAAAACGCATGCTGGTAAATTTAACAACCCGAATGAAAATTAAAAGGTTCCATTCGTTGAAAAACAAAGAAACCAGCGTGTGCGTCGTACCTGGATCTCACAGGCGGTCACCAGATTGTGCATGTAATAGAAGGCTTCCTCCACTGTGGCACCTACAGACACCAGGCCATGGTTCCTCAGGATGAGCACCTTTGGAGAGAGGAACAAATGTTAAGTTATTAAGAAAATGCATGTATGGATTTAGTAGTGTCATAATTACCCAAATTCCCCATTTTCACAACGTTAATCTGTTTACCTTGCTAGTAGGTCCGATGTCCCTCTTGATGAGGACGTTTTCGTCCTCGTCCACCAGTATGCCGTGGTAGTCGTGGTAGGTCACCTCCCCCAGGGACAGGGCCTCGGGCGAGATGGGCAACAGGCCGCATTTCATGGCCGACACCTGCAGACGGACAAGGCCACGTGAGACATCCGAGTCCCCGCCTGCGTGGGGGACGAGTGGGACATTTGCTTACCGCAGCACCCGCGGCTGTGTGGATGTGCACGACGCACTTGACGTCGGGCCGCGCGGCGTAGATGGCGCTGTGGAGGTTGAAGCCGGCCAGGTTGACCCCGAGGTTGGTGCTCCCCCGGTCCACTATCTCACCCTGAAGGTTGACCTTCACCTGGAGGGCGGCATCGTTTCCAAGTATATTTAAAAAAAAAAAAAAAATCACATGAGAAGTAGACCAATGCATCATGTCAGAAAAGTAAAGAGATCAGGCTGCATCCTCACCAGACTGGAAGCAGTGACTTCGCTGTACAGGAGCCCAAACGGGATGATGAGGAAGCGGTCCTCGTCGGAATTCACCTTTACCTGGAGAGGACCACAAGTCGGCCAAAATATATAAAACAGAGTTATTCAAAACATCATGCGTGTGTGTTAATTTACGCCGGATGTGGACACATCGTCACTGGATGCACCAAAGCCGGATCGGAGCGTCCGGGTTGCAGGACGGAGACGGAACGTACCGTCAGGTGGTTGAATATGAGCTCGGACCAGCCGAACAGGTCGGCGAGGCGATAGAAGGCGGCCAGCTTGCAGCGATGCTGCTTCTCGCCCTTGTCGTAGGAAATGGAGTCAGAGCCACGCAGGTCGTTCACTGGAGTCACCATACCCAAACCTGGAGGAGGAGGAGGAGACGGGATGAGGCGAAAGGACGCAGGTCCATGACCAATCAAAAAGGGTCCAGCGTAATGGAGGGAACAAAGTGGTTCAAATAAAGAGCTAGCAGGAAAAAAAGCTGATTCAATTATAGGTCTGTTTGTCCAGAAATTAACTTTGGCATGGGCTGCATTGCTCATTGTGGGCACAGATATAGCGAGACGCAGGTCAAAAGGTCCCACACACACACTCTCTCTCTCTTGTTCCCTCCTTGACTTACTCATGTTGAGCGAGGCCATGCCGCCCTGCGGGGCAGCAGGGTACATGGACGGCATGCTGTTGCTCATGAAGTCTGCGATCTGCTGCAGAGCCAGCAGGCTGGTGGGCGTCTTCCCCTTTTTCAGCTGATCCTGGATCATCGTCTCCAGCTCGTCGCAGAACGCCTGCCGATGTGCGGAAAGAAAGAATAAAATAAAATACAAAAACAAAACCCAGCCTCAAGTACATTACAGTCAGTCTTCACTTTCTGTTCAAAAAGGTCTGACACACAGCCACAAAAAAGCACCACTTTTCCAGGACTGGAAAACATCAGGACTTTTCACGTGTACAAAGGGCCTATAAACAGTGCTGTCCTCTGCGCAGAGTGTTTCAGCAGCTCACAGTCTGAACATACTGGATCCATCACGTGACGTTCCCACTGACCGGACTCTGCAGGATCATGGAGACCCTCTTCCTCTGCTCCATCATGTTGAAGTCCTGCCGCAGGTCGGGCGCCATGTTTCTCTCCTTCTGGTACTCCGGGCTGCTCTCGTCCACCCGGTCAAAGTACCGCTCCTTGTGGGGGGCCGTGGTGGGCGGGGGGGCAGTCACCACGCCGGCACCTGAGTCGCCGTTCATCCTGGGCTGGCCTCCTATGTATATAAAAAATAAAAAAAACATACCGATAAATACCACAAACCACCCAGCTTGCATTGGACTTCCGATTCGTTTCACAGTAAAAGAAGCAGTTGCCACGGTGAAGGAAACGTTGCAGTTGTTGGCCCAAAAACGAAGCTAATCAAAAGAGCACACTCTTTCCTTACTTCCTGTCAAAACCATGTGACCATTTCTCCAGCAGAGACGGGCTTTCATTGATTTTCTACAAACACGCTTCCTGGAATCGCAGCACTACTCCAACGCCGCGGCGGCGACGGGGAGCGAGATGTGAGAAGAGTGATGACTATTGGAAACAAAAGAATGATGGATGATATTTCTACATTGGACGCGTTACCGTTTGCCAATAATGCACCGTTGCAACTGACGACCGGAAGGGATTAAGCGACGTGGGGAGAACGGGGGAGCGGATCCCCTCATTGTGACGGGTGTCCGTCAGTCCGTGGGGGGATAAACAGTCTGGGCCTGTCCGTCACAGCTCGACTACCCAAACCCCGCCCCTGAAGGACGCCACCGGCCTGTGAGGACGTGTGTGTGTACAGAACAGGAGGCGGCCATCATCTCGCCGACAGCTGGCACAGTTCCCTTTTACCGTTTTGTTTTTTCACATCTCGGGTCACCGGCTGCACTGAAGGCCTTTGTGTCGTCGAGCTGTTGGGCGGCCAATTATTGTTTTTCCATTTTTCACCTCATCTACTCATTAAATGAAAGGAATGGTGTTAAAAAGTGCGGTGTATTCATCTGAAATGTTGAAGAACATTTCAAACATTTAGATGGTAGTCGTTGCTCCTCTGTCATAAAAAAGGGCCTTGATAAAAAAAACATTTAAAAAAAAACTTAAAAGGGACGATGGTAAAAAAAGGATTCCACAGTCTGGTTGCTGGCTGCAGTCTCGGTGGCACGAATTATATGCACGAATCACCTCTGCTCTCTGTCACAGTAAACAAAGCACGGAAAGGTCGAAGAGGGTTCCGGGCGTCGCATTATAGCATTACACATCAGCTGAATGACTCCAGTTAAGAAACACTAGGCACCATTCCAGCACTGACCTCTCTGAGGTGTTAACAAACGGACCGCTGTGTTCTCCTGGTGGACTTTGCAGCGATAAACAACGGCCGTCGACGCACAATGTTCACCTCACAACCACAGCCGCCCCCTCATCGCTCCTCGGATGGGGGGGGGGGGGGGGGGGGGGGGGGGGGTACGTAGGTGCAGGGCAACGGCAGAGCCTCCGCTCCCGCTGAGTGAAAAAACTATGGAAACCAAATCACCATGGAAACAAGGGACAGCTTTAAAAAAAAATCGCTGTTATGTAAAAAAAAAGAGCTGCAGGCTGCACAGACCGTCGGTGTCACGAGGCGCACGTCTTAAAACTGTTACTCACTTCACATTGAATGTAAAAACAAGTCTCATTCAAGTGAAACCACATGCTTTGTTTTAGAATAAAACTAATCCACATATGGGAAATTATATTTCTTGTTTGGAATCAAAATCTGATTTAAAACACATTTGAGAGAATTATGAACAGAAGTATAAAGGAACAACATTGCACTGATCATTTTTTTGTGTTAATTTAGGGAAACATGTCACCGAGGTCAACTTGCCAAAGCGGCATCTATTTCCTAGCAAGGCGACCATGTGACAGGAAATGACACCGGAGAGATGGACGTAATTTGACCCGTACGCCAGGATCAGTAATAATAGAAGGCCGATACCGCAAACTCCTTCCAAACGACATCTTGCATCAAGTGGACTGTTGCCGGCTTCTGATACACAGAAGACACGACACATCGGAGTCCATTTCCTCCTCCATGGTCGCCGTGGACGTGTAAAAAAAACCGTTGGACTGGATTCATCCAAGGTCTGTTCTCGTCTCCAAGCAACAGGAAAACTGAATGACGAATCAAGCATCACATTCACACAGTTGCACCAATGGGCCCGATCTGCATTCGTGTGACAAACTAGACGTGACATTTTAAGTCGTCATTGGCACAATTAACTGTACTGTAAGTTGCTACGGCAACAAAGATACAGTCCGTTATAATAACAATAAAATAGAGTCTCTAATGCAAGGGTGGGCGTGGGGGGGGTAGCGTTAAATATACATATTAATTTGATAAATCTTTTTCTAAAGAGACGGACATCTTTTCAGCATGAACAAGCTCAATGAAAGAAAAGAAAAAAATAGGACAGGGAATCCATTTAACTTGTTCCAAAAATATGCCACTCCAGCATACCAGTGAAAAGATCATTATGCTATAAAAAGAAAAATGTTGCTGGTCTTTCTTTGACATTTAAGTGTGTGTGTGGTTTCATGGAAGCCGTTTTGAGACGTGTGAGCAAAGCACTCTTTACATCTCTGAGCTGGATGCCCGTCATTACTGAGGACCGAGAATTCGCTAGCTGCTGCTGCTCTATTTAGTGTGTGCGCGTTGCACAACGCCATGTAGCAATGCATTCAGTGTCGTTTCAGCACTGCCCCATGCATGGGCTTGTGTGCCACAGAGTTACAGACATGAACAGAGAAGAAGCTTTACGGACAATGAAGATAGTGTTCGACAACAACACATGCCCACATGACTCAATACAACAACGAGATAACTTGCTTCCACATGGTTGTCATGTTAGAAATCCACCACCAGAGATGCAACAAATGCCAGTGTTGTATCGTTGCTGCAGGTTTCTTCTCTAAAAGCAGAGTCTTCATGTGTGCACGTTCAAAAGGGCAGTAAAGGGCACGGTTAGCGAGCAGCTTGTGAACTCAGCGAACCACATATAAATGAAAGGTTATTACATCGATACATTTAAGATTCATTTGAGAGACCTGTAAATAACTGCAGAGAGAGAGACCGCCTCTGGGGCCTCCTCCGCGGTCCAGATATGATCTGCTGCACACGACCGCGGCCAGGCCAAACGTTGTGACCGGCCTTATCTGGCGGTCACATGACACGGTGGACAGAGAGGGGAAAAGAAACAACAGACCCCGCCCTGTACAGTTTCCATATAGTGCCAACTCCAGCCTGGAGTACAATTTAAACCAAACATGTGAACAGCACACGGCTCATTGCGACCGATGCGGCGTGCGTGAACGGGGACCGCGTGCATCACCACCCAGACCTAAAAGCCTCTGATCACATATGTGATCAGAGGCCAAGTGATCACATATGGAGAGGAAGGAAGGAAGGAAGGAAGGTGAAATAAGAGACGGTGGACTTGGTGGACGGGTGTGTATGCATGCGTGCGTGCGTGTGTGTTAGCGTGGTTTAGGACAACATGGAGCCCTCTTTTGGGAGTTTCACTCATTCCAACGGAATTACCAGGGTCCAGGGAGATACGTCCCTCAGCACGCACACACACACACACACACACACACACACACACACAGACCCTTTAAGTGGAACGTTTGCTAATCCTCATACAGTACGAGGGGGGATGGGACTAGAAAGACGACAGCAGAGGCTCAGTGGTTTTGTTCTCTAGGCTTTTATCATCGGTCAATGAGTAGATACCATCTTGCAACAGCTGGACAATGAGTGCAGCAAATTGTTTGGGAATGTTTTTGGGATGTCACCTGGTGAAAAGGACAAGTTACTAAAGCCTTTGGGTGACACTGTTGGGCAGAGAAACGGTCTAATACTCAAAGATTACCCTGTTGGTTAGTGCGAACAAAACAGGGGGTTGGGGAGGGGGCAGTAAATAACCAGATAAGTTAGGAGACTTTTTATTTTAGTTATATAAATGGCAATCACGTCACCATTAAATGTTAGGGTTCTAGCCTGATGCATTAAATGCACGAACCTCCTGATATCAAACATATTACCATACCTATTATGTATAGAACATTTAAAACAAATACCATGGTTGTGCCTTTACCTACATCTCTAGTTACGGCATGAAACTTCTATCACATGTTTTGATCAATGCATTTCAATGATACGGGATATGATCTGGCTCCTGTAAAGACGTCATAAACAACCAAGTGCTTTACGTGAGTGCGCGCGCGCGCTTTATCTCATATAAAAGGTGCTTAGGATTGTCAACGTGAGTGGGCATTTCTGCGTGTTATTATGGAGGAACGCGGTGCCATCTTAACAACAGGAAGCTCCTCCATCACCACTGAAGGAAGACCTCTACCCTGCTACACAAAAAACACACGCACGCGCACACGCACACACACACACGAGGAAACGAACTAGAGATGCATGAAATAGCTTCTAGGTACTGGAGCGCATAAGAAATGCAAAAATAATGAAGCAACAACAGGCCTGCTCGGGCAGCAAGCTAACCTAACACAAACACGCACGCACGCACGCACAAAGTGTGTGGCCCTGCGCCGTTATGGGCTCAGTAGAAGTATAAGCGATGTCGTTTGCAAGGAATCTGACTAAAATAAAAAAGCAGACGTGTTTTTCGGTTTGTTTGTTTTTTACTGGCAGGAAAACGTGCACGTCTGCGTCTCTGCAGCCCGCCGCTCGCCACACACTCGCGCACGAACAAGCGAGAGCGCGCGCAGCATTCGTTTTTATCGACGCAGAAGCCGCTGTAGAAAGCGAACGCGGTGGACGGTTTGAAACTCTTACCCTGTGTGCGACGGAGTGGCGGAAAACGAAGCGAGTGCTCGCGGAAGCGGGACGGTCGGGCTTCGCTGGCTGGATCCCCGCTGAGCTCAGAGTGGGTTTATCTCTCTGCGTCTGCGCTAACCTCGCTCCGCCCAGCATTCCACCTTGGGTGCGGCAAAACGGCTCCGATCTGCGGCCCGCTATTGGACACCGGCCGCCACGTGACAGCAAGGCGCGGGGCTGTGATTGGAGAATCGAATGTGGCCCCGCCTCCCTCGGGAGAAAAGTGGGCTTTTGAGTGTTTCCGGCTGTTAGTGCGAGGTGAAGTCATGAAGCCGATAGGCAGCGGCGGTGGGTGAAATGATTTTACCCGGTAGTGATGTCACAGAATAACGTGTAACGTAATGTAAAAAATATTAACCCTATCACTAAAATTGAAGTAGGGAAAACTGAAAATGAATACAGTCAAATATCAAAATGGTCCTCTCCCATTATCATCTATCGTGTGGCCCTTTAGAGGGGACAATCCTGCAGGTTGAGGACCGTGGATTTAATTACCTAACTGTGTATAAAGTAAAACTTATCTTCAACTAGCTAAAACCTTGAAATGACGCAGTAGTTACAAGCTATTAATGCCAAAGAAATCATCGGTCACAGTGATATTTTTCTCTGCAGAATGAGGTTACTGAGGTAGAACATGGATGCAGAACTTTTACTTCTAGTGGAATATCTGTATTTTTATATTTTTACACTGCACAAAGGATTTCATTATTGATATGTCAATACAATTAAATTCACGTAACCGATATGGAATGCCTTTCAAAATCGATGTAGGTACTTTATTGTTCATCTGCCTAATTATACAGAATACACAACATACACTGTATCTGTTGCTTTGTGAAATTGAAGCATTAATTCAGTATGTGTGTAGGATCTGGAGTTCTACTGACTCCCAGTGTTTCCTTATATACGCACCTCTCTGCATGTCACTGATTGAAACTTTTTAATGAAAAGGAACATATTTATTATTTTAGCATTTAAAAAAGGCGTACTTTTCACGGACACCATATATTACCGAAGTATAAACACATTTGCATCATAAAGGAAACAACTATGGACACCTGCAAGATGCACCCCGTTTTATATGAAAAGGCTTTGGCTCACGCAATAGAGGATGGGATGTTTAATATTTGCCACTAGATGGTGCTGCACCACCACAATGGAGCTAGTAGAACTGTAACCCTGTTATTTCCCAAAGTTAACCTGACCAGCGTTCAGATAATACACGTTATTGTTTTAAGAAAATACAAAAGCTAATGAATCTAAGTATAAAGTGCTAAAAAAACTCAAACTTTTCTCCCCCGCTTTTTTGCAGGATACAAAATTAAAAGCCAAGGACGGCAACGTTCACGGTTTACGGCACATTCTTCTGATATGAGAAGACCAGTGGCCCTGAACTCTGACCTTTGTGGAGTTGATCCTCTCCCTTACCGACACACATGCACTCCCCTCTGGACTGATCTCAGACCAGCGCCGGCCCCTCCAGTGTTCTGAATGATTGTGGTCTGCCTTGCGGCATAGATACACCAGCAAGGGACTCTAAATATATCCAACTAGGGTTTCTGAGGAACGCCGGCACGAAGATCGTATACTTAGACTTGAAATCTACACCTTAACTCACATGCGCTCTCATGTATTGTGTGCGTGTGTGTGGGACTTTCTGTTCCTGTTACATTTACATTCTGAGCACCTATCAAATATTCTTATCTAGAGGAGCAATAAAATAAGCCTCACTGTGTGGTGTCTTTGTGTGACCCTATACCTTTGACATATTAACTAAGCGTTCAAAGGTCCTTGTCCAGAGAGACAGTACATCCACCGCAGACATGTCGAATTTGAGGGGGTCAGACAACACAAGAGAGACCCACATAAAGTAACCATAAAAGTGAATATAATTTCTATATCTATCTAATTGTTAACAAATCATTTGAGCGCCAGTATTACGTTTGGATTTCAGCGCGCATTCCCCGGTCACCTGTTTTCTCTTAGCGCCACATGTCACCGAGTGAGTGAAGATAAACCCAGCTGCTTTACGTATTCATTTCAGGCAGCACTTACCGTCCCCTTTTAACTGCGGCCAGCCTTCAACCCTAAGCTCTCAAATCACCGGGGGCTGATATGAAAATAAACAATCTGTAGCGTAGCCCGTGATGCCTGGGAGCATTGGCATACTTAAGGATAGATGGCAAAGAAAAGGGGCATTATTGCAGCTCAACTGAGCAGGTATGTTTTCCAACATTTGTGTTTTCATAGAACCCACAAAGCGGCCACAGAGGTGGACCGGGACGCTATCCCGTCTTCCACCAGCAGCGATCTGTCTTTTACTCAAAGATGGTATTGTACCCGGCCAGCAGTCACCATGGAAAAACCCTCTCCCTCCTCCTCCTCCTCCTCCTCCTCCTCTGCCCTGCACAATGACACAAGGGTCACCCTGTCTTTCCTCCACTGTGTTTTTGATTCACGTCTCCTGCAGGAAAATGTTGTGTAACCTTTGACCTCCAGTGGTGACCTTTTAAGGCCAAGGTTTAATGGGACTCGGTGCCACAGGAGACATTGACTGTCTGGAAATCTGTGCGGTTTGAATGGGTTAGTATTCTCCATCTAAATTACACGCCTGTCAATAAGAAGCCTTTTAAAAAGTTGTGTATTCAAAGTGTACAAAAGTAAGGAGGGGGTTGGGCTCATTTTAACTTACTTAGATTGTGCTTGGCAGTTTTTGTAAATGCATCATTCATTTTCTTTTAACCAGTAAAAGAGACAATATTTGACCCTGAGTAGTATATATAAAGCAAATACATGGAAATATACGTACATATGTAATTGATAGTATGTGTATTTTTTCTTTTTCTCTGGATTTTAGTATGCCTATAGTAAAAAGAAATTATATATATACGCATTATTCTACAGTACAAAATAACTGACTACTTTCTTTAAAAGGCTCTTTTAGGGTTTTCCCTTTTGCAGAAGTAGTCATACAATTTACTTTTAAGAAGTGAACTATGGTGAAGTGCAAGCACCATGAATGATGAACATTAAAAAAAGAACTAAAATTGTGAGGAGCTTGCTCTTTACTTGTGTATTTTTAAAAATGAAAATGTCGTACTTTTAAGCGCAGCAGCATTCATTTGATAACCTTAATTATTTCAGACCGACGACAAAATGCATTGATTATTTTATGACGTCACATGGTAGATTCAGGTACTTCTACCCCGCTAAAAGAATTCCCCCTTTGTTAAATGGAACATTAAATGAAAACATAATGCATCATTCATTCAAATCCATATAGCATTTTGAATGCACGACCTTTGAAAAAAAACACATCTGCATGTTTTACAATGCTATAAACTCAATAACTTAATTGAGTTAACTTAATTGCATTGTGAGTGTTTCCCCCACACGCCCCCCCCCCCCCCAACTTCCCCTTGCACCCGCCCCCTTTCTGCTGGTCTCGCAGCCCGCAGAGGTCTGAATCCAGTCTCCCGGCCGCGCGCCGCCATGCTGAGCTGAGACAGACAGACAGACAGACAGACACACACACACACACACAGAGCGAGAGAGAGAGAGAGAGAGAGAAAGAGAGACCGAACTTTGTCTCGCTGCGGCCGCACCGACGCATCACCTCCGGTCACACCGGGACGAAGGGGTGAGTAGTGCCCACGCGCGCGCGCGCACACACACACATACACGCACACACGTGCAGCAGCTCGGTGCACGGTTTTGGGGTTAAAAAAAAAAGAAAAGAAAAAGTATTTTCCCCCGTTTTTAAAAACGGAGAACTTGTTCGCGTTCCTGCGTTCGTGCCGTCGCGTCGCCGCCGAGCTCGGCTGCACTTGCTGCTGTTTAGCCGGCGCCCCCCCCCCATAACGGGACACCGTTAGAGGCAAAACACACCGCTAGAATCCCAATTGCTTCCGCGAATGGGTTGATCCTCGCGAGAGACTTAACTGAACGGCACTTTCGCCGCGACGTTTCGAAGGCGAACTTTTAGGGGGAGGGGAGGGATGGGGGGGCATAACTGTCACTGTCCTTGCAGCGCAAAGTGCCGCCTGAATATCATATTACACGGTCTCTCTTTTTTTTAAGATTAAACTCCCCTTGCACTTTCAAAATGCCATTCTTGGGAGGAAGGGGGAGTGAGGGGGAGAGGGGGGGTTTCTACCCTCGGCGTGCATAAATCTAGCTCCCTCGCTGCAACAACAGAGGGCTTCGCATCAATGTCATCAATGGCAGCCCCGTGGGCATGTTTCCACGCCAGCACGGCGGTTGATGTGGCTCATCAGAAGGACACGCAGCTGCTCGGCGTCTCACCTTCTGACGTCACGTCCCTCAGGTGAAGTCCAGACTTTAGGCGAGACTGGAGACTTCCTCCAGAGCATCAATCGATTCAGTTACATGACAATGACTTTTTTTTTTTTTTTTAAGGGGGCGGGTGGTTTCTAGGAAAGGGCCGTGGGTGTTTCCTCCCCACCCGGCCCGAGTGTCAGCCGACGCGTCGGGGAGGAAGAATCTACAGGTCAATTCGTATTGAAAGTAGCTGCAGGTTCTCCGCGACCGCGTTCTTATAAAGGTCTCGCACGCGGGCTCGAAGGGAAATGAATGAATGCTCCTCATTTAACAGTAACGACCCCCCTCCCCCTCCCTCACATTAAGTACAGGCTTACATTGGATAAGCACTGTGGAATTTTGAAACACTCCAGCTATTTATTCCCCCTCCCCTTCATTTTTCTCAATTCTGCTTTTCCACCGTGTTGTCCCTCCTCTCCTTTCCTCACACTTCCCTCAATAAGCAATCCTTTGACTTTGATTCCACAGGTACCTTTTTTTTTTTGCCCCTTGATGGGGTAGGTGGGGGGGGTGGGTCACTGCGATAGGCACCCGGTGGTGGCCGGAGGGGTGTGAGAGGGAGACCCGGCCGGGCGGAGCGCAGGATATTGCCCTGTGATCGTTGACCGGCAGCAGGCGAATCATTAAGCCGGTGGCTCCCTCTCGGGTTGCAGCTTGTGTCTCGGGGCCTCAGGTGTTGGAACGGCCATGTTTTGTGTTTTCCTTTGTCTTTTTTATAGGCTCAAAGGTCTACTGGCTCAAAGGTCTAGATTACTGTAGACTTCCTGGTACCTGCTTTTTATACGAGGGGATCTTTGCGCTTGTGGTGCTTTCCCACGACTTTCCCTATTTCACAAAAGCTAACTGTTTTTTTTTTTTTTTTTCTTCGACACGTGTGCCTGTGTTCAGAATCCTATTGGGGCAGAGACTGAACTACCCTTGTCCCTTTCCCACATGCTTTGGAAGCACGGGATGCACATTTTGCTAAAATGCACAAAAAAACAACAACGTTGAAATCAGTTCTTTCCGGAGCGACGTTGTGTTTCTTCACGTCACACGGTCAGACGTGTAATAAAATAAAAACTGATTGGACCTGAGAGCGGCCATTCATGAGCCTTCATGGGGCTTCTTTCTCTGCTCTTCGCTCAATTTAAACATGAATCCCCCAAACTCGCTGAGAGATTCGATCGTTCGCGCCTCGTTGTTTTTGGTCCTGCAGGAGTTAAAAGGGCAAAGGTCAAGGCGCCGGTCCGAGGTGCTCTGGTTGTTGAGGTGTGCTGCCCCCTCCCCCCTCCTTTTTATGAAACCCTCACTGCCACACCCTAGTACCCCCCCCCCCCGACCCCTCCCATCCCCTGGAACCGTCTGGTAGCCGACAGCGGGCGTGTGTCGGCGCTTCATGCGTGTGTGTGTTGCTGGCCATGCATAATGCATGGATGCATTCCAGAGATGTCTCAGCAAAATGGCCTTTGGAGTCAGCGGACATGACGAGGAGGAGGAGGAAGAAGAAGAACACGTATGTTTAGCCCCGGGTTTCCTGTTTGTCGATCTCAATAATCCCCCCCCTCCCTCCCCTCGGCAGGGCCCAGGCCGCTGAAACTCTTTCCCAGAGATCCAAACAATCCCTCGCAGTCGTCTTAATTCGTGAATGTCGGCAATGAAGTGCCGCTGCACTCTGGACCGGGTCGGCCGCAGCCGGGCGCGTCGCCTGCGGGCGCCAATCGACCGCTTTGTCTTCCCTGAAAAGGTTCCCAGCGTTGTGCTACTGAGAGCAGGGAGCTGGAAGGGAATGGAGCTGAGGGACGGGGGGGGGGGGGGGGGGGCTGCACATACTGTACATTCTGCTGGGTGCTCTCAGAGTGCCTCCCCCCTCGTCTCCCCGAGCATTCGTTGGTAGCTGCTGGTTCTGTCGCCAGGCGGAAACTCAGTTGGCCGTCAGCACTTTTTTTTATCAGTGGTTTTTTTATCAGTTGTTTAGTGTTTGCAAAGCGAGCCGAACATCAGCTGCCCGTTGCCCGAGGATGTAAACCGTCATAACGGCTGTGTGTGTGTGTGTGTGTGTGTGTGTGTGTGTGTGTGTGTTTACATTTGACTATGCACAGCTGGTTAAATCCAATGCAACAGTCAGGTGATCATCCAGCAGTGTGCATCTCCTGCAGTGCAGGGAGGCCAGCAGCTGGTCCTGCAGCCCCCTTTTTTCAATTTTTTCAATTTTTTAATTCACAAAATTATCTACAACAATAGACGCAGATGCACACTACCCCGAAACCTCCCCCCCCCCAACCCACCACCACCGCGCCCTTGTTCCCTCCCCTCACCCTTCACCCCAAGTTCCCCCTCCCCCCTCCTCTGCAATTGTGTGCATCGACGCTTTCCATGAGGCGCGACGCCTTTGCTGTCGCTCTCCTCCGCTGTGACTGAAAACCGCCTGCCGCTGACATGCGCCAACGTGAGACGGCTCTTTGAATGCAAGGAGAGGGGGAGAGAGAGAGGGAGGGAGGGACACAGCTCGTGCTGGATGATCGTATTCTATTTTCTTTTTCATCTCTTCTGCGGGTGATAGCGGCGTCCCTCTCAGATCACGGTAAGATCCACGGCTGCTGGCGCCTCGCGGCGTCGACGCCATGGCAACCAGATATGTGTCCACGCTTTGCATGGGTGTCGGGAGGAGTCCCGTCCCCCCCCCCCCTCCGTTTGCATTTGAGAGGTAAATAATTCAGCGTTGTGGTGGACGGCAGGTTTTTGTGGCGCTCTGCTGGCTTTTTGCTTCCTGTCAATGAGCTGAGATTGGGATTGTTTAATAAAAAAGGCTGTTTTTCTCTCATTTTTCTTTTTTTTTTTGTTGGATTACAGCAAAGCCGTAGGACGCTGTATGGATTTTTCCTGATTTGGCAGGTGCTGAATTGATTTCAGAACCAGGCTGAATTTCGAACTGATTGGTTGAGGTCTGGCGGGTCCGATGGCTCGTGTAAAGTTTGGCCGTCTTCCAGTTTGAGCAGTTCCGTCATGGCCGTGGTGTTTTTCAAACTACAGTCTCCACGTTGGGGACTCTCACAGCCAATGTTGTGACATTTCATCCATAACATTCCTGTGGAAATATCTCACAAATGATTGGTTTGCAGCTTTCCCCGCATCAGATGGAGTAGAACACGTTAGATTGGCTGTGTGTCTGGGTTTGGTGCCAGTGGGATTGGGCGGGGCTCGTCCTCCGGGGGCGCCGTAAACACCGCTAAGTCGACTTTTGGTAAATCGGTGTTGGATTATTTCGGTGAAATGGGCATATTCCTGAGGTACAACACGGTTTAAAAGCTTCTCCCCTTTCTGCCTCAGGTCTGCCGCCAATCCGCATCCACCCTCCATCTGCTCGCGCGGCCCAAATCCCACTCTCGTCCCGTAAAACAATCTGTGTTATGCCTGTTGAGTGACACGTAACCGGATGCACGTCCATAACTCTTAACGTGCCGCTGGCGTGATCTTTTTTTAAAGGCGGCTAAGCTGAAGCGCTAATGCCGGGTTTAGGGCGCTGCTCGGGGAGCCGCTCGTCTCATCGCCTTTCATTCAAATGTCCCGGCTTTTTTTTTTTTTTTTTACGATGGCTTGTGTATTGCAGCATCCACTCTCAGCTCCTCGCTCACGCCTCCATCACCTGCGATCGACTCGCGTCACGTCAGGTTCCTCGGGGGGCTGCCGTGGCAACTGTGGTGACCGCGTCCTCCAGAAAGTTGGAGGGACGGGGACTTGCGAGGCTAATTTGAGAGCGAAGTGAAGCGTGTTTGCAAAGTGGGCTGCAGTCCCGGGGATTTCCATTGGTTCAGTGATTCATGCTGGACAAATATTTGCTTGTTGCTCCTCTTCAGATGATTATTTATGATGGTTGGCTATGTATCTTTGGGTTTTGGACTGTCTATATCCATCGCCTTATGCTCTTAGCGGCTTTCTCTTTCTGTTTTGTCAACAACTGTGATGAATGAAACTAAAACGATCAACTCTTAATCTGCGGACGTTGTTCGTCTTTTGAGTGATTTTTTTTTTTTTTTGACTCTTTCGTTGCTTTCGTCCTTCTCCTCCCCCCCCCCCCCCCCCCTCCCCACCCACCCACCCGCAGACGGACAGCGTGGCGTTTGCTCCCGGCCTCTGCCTCCAACCGTTTCCCCCACTGTGAAGCAAAGCGAAAAAGGAGCATTAATGCATCAGTATTCGCTGGCCGACGCCATGACGGAGAAGTAAGTGGTTTTGTCTTTTTCTTGCGTTGTGTGAAGAGCCCACTGTGCTCCCTCTGCGACCCCCTTTGTGAGGCAACAAGATGATGTCGTCTGTCTCCTGGGTTTGTGTGTGTATATATATATATTTGTGGGTGTTTTTTTCAGCTCCGCAGTGGGTGGAGCAGAATGGGGGTTCTGGTAGCACAGAGTGAAGTGTGTCTCGTTAGGAGAGGGGGGGTGTTATAAAGACCGAGCGTCTTTCCCCTGGCGACGGATGGCACTTGCATCGGGGCTGATTTGCATCGGCGTTCACTGTGCTGCTATGTTTCTGTTTCTGTTGCTGTTAGTTGGTCTTTATTTCCGTGCTCATTTTAAAGGGTTCTGAGCCTTTTGTTGTGTCACCTCTTCCTCTTGCTTTTCCTTTTCCTGACCCCTTTTTCTCATTTGGACTCCTTCTCTATGCTCCCTATCTCTTTTTGTCTCTTTTGTCTCTTTTGCCTTTGTGTCCCAGTTTGGCATTTCTTGGATTTGCTCAAACTTGAGGGCGGGGGGGTGAGAATTTGGGTGCAGTAAGCAAAGTAATCCGCTGTCAGTGTTCATAATAAGTGGTGCAGAATCAGTCAGCTGAAAAGGAATCGGCGCAAACACACGGCGAAGGCCAAACAAGGCCGGGCCTTTTGTGTGCTTGAGCTTCACAAACTGGATGATGGGGGGGGGGGGGGGGGGGGGGGGGGAGAATAAAAAGTTTCACCTCTATCAAAACAAGAGAGGCCGCTCGTTTGCAGATACTTTGGTAAATAACGGGGATGAAATGTGTTTTTGCAGGACTTGGCGGAGAGGATTTTTCTGTATATACACACACACACACACACACACACACACACACACACACACATTAAAGTTTCCATGTTGGTGTTGGCACATTAAATGAGGTGGATGGGAACCGCGGCACTTGGTCGACCTCCTTCATCCCTTCACTTATTACTAATGCACCTGTGCAGCCTTTTGCGAGGGAGAGCGAGAGTGGTGGAGGGGGCGATCCGGTGACTCCCTCGGCCTCTTCAAGCCTCAGGGTGGTTCCCCATGACTAACCTACCAGCACAGTATAATGTCTGCATGAAGTATTGTGATCCTTTGTAGAGCTCTGTAACGCTATATTTGCCCAGAGGGGAACTTCTAGTGCAAATTAGAAGGTTTTTCCACTTCAGCTTTTCCCTTTTTTCATGGGTGCGTTTTTGCACAACCAGAATTCTAGGCCAGGAAGTGTTAAACTGTTTTGGATGCAACATGAAAGGCGAAACAGGAAGAAGAAGAATCTGTCCTTTTTTTCGAAGCTTTATTTTGAAAGCAGGATCCAGCAGTGCTCAGCTGGACCGAAGCAAAGTGAAGGTCGGCAGCGTCTGAGTAAGTGATGATGTTGACGAGCTGTCCCGGCTGGACGAAAGGTATCCGAGCAACCAGAAAAAGGGAGGCGGGCGGGGGCGGGGGTAGGTTTTTTTTTTTTTTTTGTCGGCCACGTTTTAGGATGATTGTTCGTCGGGAAAGAATGATAAATGTTACGCCAAAAAGGAAGTGAGGGGGAAAGTTGGAGGACGTCCCCCCCGCCCCCTCGCGCTCCGCCCCCCCGACGGTGGCCGTGAACAAAGCCCCCCTCAACATGAGACTACTTAAGATTCATACAAAGGCCGAAGAGGACTATTATTCTGTGTCTAAGACGCACACACACACACTCACAAATGCCTCCCTTTTCCCCCTCTAGTTCAGTCGTTAGCAAACATTTACACATAGCGGGATATCGGTGCGCATTCCAGTCGGTATTCCCAGATACGCACACACACACACACATTGACAACAAGTTCGTTCTCCGAGCATCTCATTTTTACAGCCTTATTGAGTACATTTGAGTCCATTGAGTCCAATGCGTCCATTTGTCCGTGCAGACGCTGCTTGTCGTTTCTCAAACGTGAACGTTTCAATTACAGGACTTTTGAGTTCTGCCTCCCTTTTGTAGCAGGATGCTCGCTTTTCTAAAGCCAGATTTTCTTCCTACTGCTTGTAGTCAGGGATTCCTTCTGTTGAAATGCAAGCCTGCGTTAATCCTCTTTTGTGTGTGTGTGTGTGTGTGTGTGTGTGTGTGCACCCGCCGTCTATCTCAGAATTTAAATGAACTGGCATTTCGCAGTTCTCTTTTTCTGCGACGGCGCGACACATTTCTGCCTCGTATCCCGGGTTATTGAAGATCATCTTGTGTGTCCCATTCTCGTTTGGCACACGGAGAATCCTCCTCCTCCTCCTCCTCCTCCTTTGTCTTCTCTCCTCGACCACCTTATGGATTTTCACGGTGGAATATCCTCTGTAATGGCGAGCCCTGCTTTCTCTCTCTCTCTCCCCCTCTCGTCCCCCCTCTGTGTCCCTCTCATTTTCCATCCCTCCCCCCACCTGTGGTGGTGTACGCTGACGGCCCTGTCGAGAGACTTGGTGTTTGTGGATGGCACAGTAAGGATGGCTGCACAGCTGTGTGTGTGTGTGTGTGTGCGAAGGGAGTCTCTTGTATATATATCTTGTGTATCCGTGTCAGTCAACGTCCTGTGTGGTGTGTTGTGTGCGTGTATTCATGTCAGTCTCCGGGGAGCACAAATCCTAAACCACAGTGAGAAAGCCGTTAAATGCGGCATCACATAGTTTACTTATTAACCTGTTTAACCCCTCTCTCTCTTTCCCCCCGGGGTTTACTTACAAGCTGCTCCCTCGGGAGTAAACAGGCATTTGAAAAGTGTCTGTAGATGATTACATGTTTCATACCTTCAGCCGAGCACCCGGGACCAACTCGACACTTCCTCATCGTCATTCCCAAAGGGCGCCGAGAAGAGGAATTGAGTTGTTGCTGGTCAGAAGATGAGGATCCGATCAGGTGTCGCCGCTCGCGTCACTGGGGTTTTTACCCAAGGCCGGGGGTTTGACGAAAACATTTGTCCCGGCTCGAAGAGACTTCAAAAGGCCTCGTCAATAAAAGAAACCCAGCCCCGTGAGATCCCCGCTTCCTCTCTCCAGACCCCCTCGGTCACCGAGGGGCGTGGCCGCGAATTAAGTCGCCGGTGTCACTGCGACGTTTTGTTGGGTATACATCCTTACGGATGTCGAGCGGGCCGCGCCCTTTGGCCTCCTGCTCATCAATCCTGCGCAACTGTCGCCTCCTCCCCAGTGGTCCACTGCCGCCGCCGGAGGAGGTCTGCGTCGCGGATTTGGGCTTTCTTGCATGCATGTTTTTTTTTTTTTTTCTTCTTTTGAGTCCGGAAGTGATGGGAGAATGGGAACGTCTGGGGGAAGATGGAAGAGCCCGGAGGTCATGCATTGTGCACGTGGAGGGCCTCTTGACCTTGATCTCCAGGATTCTCCTGTCTGAAGTGATATGCGGATGGATGGACGGATGGATGGATGGATGGATGGATGGAAGATTCCCCACCGCATCCGGGTCGTCACTTTGTTGCTTCTCGCCTAGATTTGATTATTTGGAAATTGCCTCCCCGGGCTCTGAGTCTGGTGTGCATCATGTCTGCTTAACATAATCTGATTATTCTTTTATACAGTAGCGTGCGGCTGGTGGGGGGGGTCTGCATTACAGTAGCTTACCCCCCGCTTACCACCCTGCAAGCAAGTGCTAATGAGTCTGCATATCGGGGCTGATTTGGGTGACCTGGATTGAATTATTTGGGAAATTTGTCTGCTTGTTTTGGGAAAAGTTCTACTTTTTATCTTTTATTCAGAGGTTCCCTTTTAAAGGCGTTTTTTTTTTCTTCGACGTGGAGATAATTTGGTAAACTATTCCGTGTTTTTTAAAGTACCAGAAACTAAGTGGAGGCAAAGTAAAGGCAAAGTAAACGTGTAAGCCGCAATGTTTTCCACTCAAACAGAGTTGGATTGTAGTGGACTGTGGGAATAAAGCCGGTCCACTTGTGCAGGCAGAATGTATTCAGCGCCTCTGTAAAGGAAGCAGTCTAAGGGAACAGACTGGAAAGCGCTGTGAATGGAGGTCCAACCATCTGTCACGAGGGGCGATGAGAAGATTTCTGCTTTTCCTCCCGGGTTGACTTATGAAATCTTGTTTTTGCGCTTCTGGTGCAGAAGATTCCCTTACGTCTTTGTTCTTGTTTTAACTCATTAGTGATGCAGCGCTACAGTGCTGATGCTGTGAAAAATGTAAAACACTAAAGGCCCTGAAACCATTTTTTTTATTTCTTCTAAATCCACTTCTTGGCCGATTTTAGCAGACTTCTAATCTGTGTTTTTAGGCTGTTTTTCCAGATTTGGGGACATTGGGTTTGGGATTTTTTCCAGACACTTGCTGATTCTTGCTTATCATATGTGAGGACTTAAGGGTTTATTCGTCATACTTAACAGAACACTATCTTCTTTTGCGTCTGGGACGTTTTACACACAAACCGATTCCTTGGTAAAATAAGGCAATTATTGTGTCGAAGAGCTGAACATAATCGGGGAATGCACAACGCAACGCTTCCCTGCGTTCCACTGTTCCTTTCTCGTCCTTATCAATTTCTCTCCTAGTAAAAGTTGTGCAAATTTAAGGCTTGGCCGCGGCTGACCTCTCATGGGGATTAGCCCTTACAGAGGAGACTCGACCGTGTTTAAGGAAGGAAGGAAGGGGGGGGGGGGGGCCTTCATTTAATCTGCATCTGGTCGATAAACGGCTTTACATGTGCGTAATGAGAAATGGTGTGAAGCTGACCTCAAACAGCCAGATAAAAAAAATAAAAAAAAACGCCCGTCATTTGGCTGCGGATGTTATTTCATGTCAACTGTCTTCTGCAACATGTTGTTTCCATCGATTCATTTTCATATGTTCCTGACTATGGTCTAGACAACTAACCACACACACACACACACACACACACACACACAGCTTCCTCTCCCATGCAGGCACAGGCTCCACACAACTACCATGTCTGATCTTTCTGTCTTCTCCCCCTCCCTCCCCCCCCAGCTTGAGGATTTTATAATTCTCTCCAGAGGAAGAGCGTCGCGTCTTGTAAGGAGCCACAGGTCAGAAACTCTACCCCCCCCCCCCCTTCCCGCCTTGTCCTCCCTCCCTTTGGCTGTGCAGAGCGACACCGGGCTGCTCACGGGCGCGCATGCTTCAACGCAAAGCTGAATGCTTCCCCTCCTCCCCCCGCCCCCCCTCCCCCGGTGACTTCCCCCGGGGCTCTGCTCCTCCTCCGTCTGGTTCTTCCCCTTGCATGACCACACCTGGGCAATCCACCTTTTGATTTGACTCCGCTTGGCTGTGGTGCTTGTGTGCGCCCCCCTCACCCCCCCCCCCCCCCCCCCTCACCAATGATTCCCCCCCACCCCCCCCCCAACCTTTTGCCTCGTGTGGTTTGTTTTTTTTGTGTTTCTCCTTTTTAAAAAGTTGTGGTTGTCGTGTGCTTATCTGTCATGTCTGCCGATGATGTTCCACAGCGACGTACACGATGCGCATGCATGCAGCTGCAGAAACCCCCCCCCAACCTCCCAAACAGTGATTGGTCCAATCATTGCTTAGCAACCGTAACCAGGCACTGCTCGCCTGTTGAGCTTTCTCCAAATGCTGAAGCTGTGTTCAAGGGGCTTTCAGGGTAACAAAACAAACGGGCAGAGTAATGGATTAAAACGTCCTACCTTCAGTTGGTACCAAACCGCACCTCCAATACCAATGAGAGTAGCGTATTATGGTTTTATTTGGGTCTCGTTGTATAAAGTAAGAGAGGTGTTAAAATAGCTTAGCAACATCAACGTTGCTCACCAATAATTTGCTCGGTGCTGCAGAGGAATTAACTTCTTGTATTACTGCTGAATGATTGATATTCATTCAACATATTTAGCTTCTTCAGCTGCTTGAATTCAAAGTGACCCACTTGTCTTGAATACCTCCAGTTATTTGGAACGGAAATGTGACCTGAATCTGCTGCCAGGTCACGAGAAAAACCGTGTGTGTGTCAAGTGTCCTGTTGCATTTCCCAGCCCGGCTTTGTGTTGTGAAATCAGTGTTTTATCTCCTGGCATGCCGAGTTCAGGAGGACACTCAGCTGGTGTTGCCGTAGCCTGTGGGTGATGAGTTTTTTCACACAGTCCTCCCAAAGGAGTTTTTTTTGTCTCCGCTGGGCCAAAATCACCACCATGAAATCGGTGCCTGCTGAGAGAAAAGCAAAAGGGAAAGGGATCCTCCTTAAAGGCAGAAAGAAGGACAGTTTAGCCCTTTTTTTTCTCCTCCTGCTGATGTTTACAGCTCCTTCAGTTGTCCTGTGACTGGTGGCCGCTGTCATTTATGAGGCGCTTTTTGTTTCTTTATTTATCTCGAGTGCAACAGAAAAAAATCTTTACAATGTAACAAAGTGCAATCACAGTCAGATAATTATACACCATCTGATATAAAGCTGAAGTCACCTGCCCTCGGATCAAATAAAATAAAGTCCACCACCGATGTGATTGCCATTCGCCAGCTTGTGACCGCAAGGACTCGAGCCGGGCTTTCACAGGTTCCCGAAATAGTCGCACATTACACGCCCCGAGGCCTTGCTGGCATCACGGCAGCCTGCAGGAAACTGCATCAAGTGGCATCCATGAGACCCCCCGAGCTGCAGGCTGCACCGCCTCTCCCCAAAGACAAAGACGCCAATCCTCCCTGGAAGAAATGCCCCTTTGCCACTTGGTAATATTGGCATTTTGCACAAACAACATGGTTTGCACTTTGCCATTGGAAAAGGTTGTGCCTTTTAATGGCCTTTAGGAAAGTGCTTCTCATCATGAAAGGCTGACATTTAAATGCATATGGAGCTTCTTTTGCACATTTGTTTTTTTCCCCCCCAATGCAGACGGCAATAGTAGAACCCGCCCCTCCACTGTTTTCTCCTTTTTTAATTAAAGGAAAAAGTGAACGCTGATTAAAAGCTAATCACTCACTTCCTTTTAATCATGTCGGCGCGGCGGACGGGGAGCAGCACGCGGCGGCCCTCGGGCCTCCGGTTGGCTCGCTTCACTCGTCTGCGTGTTTTTATGGAGACGTTTTTTCAGGCACGTGACCCCGAGGAGGGGGAGGGGGGGGAGAAAGGGCGTGTTGTTTTTGAAAAGCTCGCCGTCGGCTGACTAAATATACCCTTCTACCGGTCCTGACCCCTCATTTGCCTTTGCTGTGGCCGCGTCGGGGCCGACATGCGCGCTCGGCAGTAATTACACAGGAGGCTTTTCTCTTTAACGTCCCCTGCACGGTGCGGCCTTCACACAGGCCCTTTTTTACTCCCCTTAGACATTTTGGGGTTGTCATTAATGGTTCACCTACATTTTAGCTTCCACGACCTCATTGCAATACGACCCAGCAGCCGTCTCTGCGCCCGGCGCGGCGCGATGGGGTCATTGCTGTTGGCGATCGTCCGGCCTTCGAGGTGTAGACGTGAATTGATAACGTTGCCTCCCTCGCGTCTGTCGTCCGGCGAGCTCGCCGCGTGCGCGCGGCGTGGAGTGACCGCTGCGTCAGCTGCTGCGGTTTTTCCCCTCTGTACGATCAGCTGTTCTCTCGGATGGCTCGCCGCGAAACATGTGGCTTCGACCTCGCTGGCCTCGCGCTTTACAACCCGCCTTCAGTCCGTTCCAGACGCGCCGCACCTGCGGGGGTCGAACAGTTCGCAGCGTAGGAATTGAGTAAAACAATTAAAAGCAGGGTGAGCAGCCCGCGTTTACAAGTCGTAGTTGTGCAGGGTAGCGGGATAGATCCATTTCAGTGGTCCTAGAATAAGAATCGGGTTGAATAAAACAGGTTGAATAAAAAAAACGTAAAAGTTGTTGTAGATAAGAGCCGTTATAAGTACAATTTTAAGTGTTTTTAGTCACGGTAGAGTGTTTAGTAGGCCGTCTACGGTCTCGGCAGCTGGACTCGGCCCCACACCGGGACACTACAAAGCCCCGACTTTCAATTCTGGAGATGTTTTTAAAAACATTTGATCCGTCTGTGGCTCAACCCCCCCCCCCCCCCAAACTGTGCTGCAGCTGGCAGTGCTTTAGGCTGTGCTCTCTCGGACCCCTGTCTGGTCTCGTAAGAGGGATTTGATGGCCGCAGTTGTGGCGTTTGTGTCGTGCGCGCCATAATGCGAGCCTGCTCCCGCTCCGCGCCTCATCCTCGGCCAAGCGCCGTTAATCTGCAAATGACATCGAAGCGCACATCTGTCCCCCGCGGTTCTCTGTGCTTGCTCATTTACGTTCTCGTACAGAGAGGGGAATAATCGTGTGCCGTTGGAAAAGAGGAGGACGAGCGCCGCGCGACACGGAAACCAACGGGCAGCTGTGTGTTCCGATGAAAGATGACAGACCGTAATAATTTACCCAGATGTCGTGGAAATGTATCCAGCACATAAACGTATGAAGCAAAGGTCAGAGACAAAATGCACCTTTTGAAAATCAAGTTGCCACAGAAGGCAAAGACCTTTTTTTTTTTTTTGAGAATTTCTGATTCATTTCTTGTTTTATCTGTAAAGGACGACGTAACGTTTCAACGCCGATAAACACACGAGTTCAGTTTTGAGGCCCTTTTCATGCCACGTCGAACTGCCCAGAGGCTTTCTTTGCACAAAAAGCATCTACTTGGAGCGCATTTCCCTTCGCGCAGCGTGCGAGTGGCAGGTGGACGTCTGGGATCCCGGCAGCGGGTCGGAGAAAAAGAAGACGAGCAGCAGGGGGAAAGGAGGAAGAGCGGGTTGTTTTGGCAGGCGACTCCTCGGCATCGCCGTCACACTCGCTCGCACTCCCTCTGCTCTTGAAATGAGATGTCAGGTGGAACACGTTGCGTTCGCTTTAAAAGCCGGGAGAGGAAGTGCTCCAACGTGATTGTTAAAAGAATTTTTGGAAATTCCCAGAAAGTCAATTTGCTTTTCGTTTTCCACTCGAGCGTCCCAGATGCACCGGAGAGGGAGGGAGTCGTTACGCAACGCTGGATAACTGGAATGGTTTTTATTTCCGTGTTGTAGTTTCTCGCTGTGGACATTTTGTGCAGACTTTTGACTGTGAATCCGTGTCCCCTGCACCCAGCAGAGGGACGCGAGTTCTGTGGGGCCACTCCTCCTAAATCTCTCAGCAGCGTCGGGTCGCTGCCAGTTCCTGCTGCTGGAGCGCCGACTTGCAGTGCCTCCTTTTAAAAAAAATACAAGAAAAGAAAAAGACGTCCCCCCCCCCCCCCCTCGAGCGGTGAGATCAATGGAGGGACGAGTCCCAGTTTGAGGCCCTTTTTTATTTTACGCGGCGTGCGGTGACACCGAAAACCGGCCAGCACGCAGGAGGCCCGGGGGGGGATGGATGTCGACACCGGGGTTTTTTACGGTTTCGGGGATCATCTTCACGGCGGCGCTTCCAGATCTCGTGGAGCCTTTGAGAACGCCGGATCGGTTGGCTCAGACTGTACGAGACGAGGATGAGAGGGGAGGAGTGGTCTCTCTTTCTCTGTTCATTGTTGCCCTCTCTGCAGCGATGATGTGGATGCGATGGGGGACGGGGTGGGGGGGACGGGGGGGGGGGAGAGTGGAGTGGAGGCTCCCCTCGTCCTCGGTAAACAATAGGTCCTTGTGTGTTTGACCCCTCTCTCTCTCTCTGGCAGAGTCCTCGGCTCGGGCTGAAGCCGGGTGGAATTCCACCGCTGCCAGATTTTAGTCTGTGGAAACCCTCCACAAAAAACACCCCCAACGATCTCTGAGCTCTGGGGTGATTTATTCCCATTTACAACCGCATCAATAATCAATTATCTTTTCTACGGCTGCGTTGGGGCCCCGGTCGATTGTCCGAACGTGCCCGTGCCACATGATTTATCTGCCCCCCCCCCCCCCCCCCCCCCCCTCGACTCTGTAACCGATTACTAACCTATATGCGAGGGGCGATGAGCCACATTGGTGCTACTAGGTCAGTTAAAACGAGCTTGACAATGATTTATTTGTCCTATTGTTGTAAGTATTTGTTCTTCCAACGTTGGTCTGAAAACAAACGGCCTGATGAAAAGAGTAAGAGCTCTTTACAGCCCCCATGCGGGGCTGCACCTCGCATTCCCTGCGCTTTCTTTCGGCCCAGCTTTTTAAGCCGAGACACTTCAGTGGCCTGAAAGGGAAAACTCACCCCCACGTCACAGAGACGCGCTGACACGGAGGTAGTTTGTCCTCCGATAGACGATCCGATAACCTTTTTTTTTTTTTTTTTTTCTTTCCCGGCATCGCGTGACCCGCCCCCTTTGTGCGCAGGCGTTTCCGCCGGCTGCTTCAGCCAAACCAGAATGACCGGCTCGGTGGCAGCTCGCCTTACGTCCTCACAGGGCGACCTGGGCCACCTGCCTTCCGTCAGCGTCCTCTCAATTATCCCCTGTGTGTGTGTGTGTGTGTGTGTGTGTGTGTGTGTGCGTGTGTGTGCGACAAAAAAGCAGTAAGCCCGATTCTTACAATTGAATTGTCGGTTAATCGCTCCGAGTTGATGGCGTTTCTGTGTTCGTAGCATTGACCGGATAATCGCCGCTCCGTCCTCGGGCCTGTGCTTTGCTGTAAATTTGGGCAGCCTTTCATGTATTACAAGCAGGATTGGGAACAGATTTAGAGATTTATTTTAATATTTATCTTAAGCTTTAAAGCCCCCCCCCCCCCGGCTTTTCTGCTCACGTAAAACAGGCCACTTTTTGGAGAATGTTTAGATAAAAACAAGAGGGCTTGTTGTCATAATAACTGATAAAGCCGCGTTCATGTGCCATATTTTATTATGACAACTGTCTGTCAAGATGCTTTGTCACTGGTGCAATTTATTAATCGGGTTATTCTGCTGCGACTCGCGCTTTACAGCTGCGTGTCGAGCGGGTTTTTAAAAACAAATGAAACGTGACAACCTAAAGCCCTCCGATTGAATATGACAACGTCGACCCTCCCGAGGTGGAGCCGGGCGGATTCCAGAGTCCTCGTCCGCCGCATCCGGAGCGAGCGCACCGGGAGACAAAGCGGCACAAAGCCCGTCGCCGGATGCGCCTACCGGGTGTGTTTAAACGACACGTTAACTATGAGCTTCAACAAAGAGTCGCAACTGAGCTGCTCCAAGAACGTTCTCATCAGACGTGAATTCCACACATGCTTCTAATGTGGGAGTGCTAATGTTATATATTATTATTGTTATATATAGTAAAAGTTTCTGTGCAAATCATCTGCTGCCGCTGCTTTGATTCAATGTGCGTGCGTCCGCTTTACTAACACACTAAGTGACACGGAAGCGGGTGAATCAGTCCTGCCAGCTTTCGGTATGAGGGAAGTGGATTTTAATGCCTTCCCCTTTTTTTCTTTTTTTTTTTTTTTTAAAGTGAGCGTGTGCAGCACGATAAGATCTCCACCTGTCAGTGCACACACACACACCGACGTCTCTGCAGCGCATTCGGTTTTGTTTTCTCGAGGTCTCAGCGACTCGCTTGTGCTTTCCTGTGTCGCAGAGGAAACTTCACAGCCCCGAAGCCGTCGGAGTCCAACATGGGGTTTGGCGTGCTGGGGGTGTTCCTGGGGCTGCTCCTCGAGGTCTCCACTCACGGACCCCACGCCGTGCCGCGAACCTCCTGGAGACACCAAGGTGAGCCTCCCATCCCCATCATACGGCTAATGGAATAATGGTGATGAACAGATGGGCTGCTGAAAGTTTAAACAAATGAAACTTTTAGATTACTTAAGTAATCCTTTTTTTTATGCTTAATGATTGCAAAAAATATATATAAATTGCAATATAGAGCGCTCATTTGCGACTGCTGATTAAAGTTGAGACCTTGTTTTAGTCACAGAGTCTCGGTGTGGAAAGTCGCGCTGGTTGAACTCCGGTTCTTCACCTGTTTCCTTGAACTGTATCTGACAAACGTCGGCCTCGCCACGGCTCTGCAGCCACAGCGTTTAAGCGGATGTTCTGTTCGCACGCTGTCGCCTACATAAATAGCTGCGGTACCTCTGCCCCCCCCCCCCCCCGAGCCCCCTCTTCCCACCTTCTAAGTTCCTCTCTGCTCTGAGGGGAGTTTTTTTCAACTACGCATGGTCACATGTATAATATTTAATACAAGTAGTTGATGAATATACTTGTTGGGATGTAAAGCGGCGTTAAACCCGCTGCTCTTTGTGCTCAGATTTAGAGCTGATGGAGTTTTCGGAGCCGGAGATCTTCAACTACTCCACGTTGCTGCTGAGCGAGAAGGGAGATGCGCTGTATGTGGGAGCCAGAGAGGCCATCTTTGAGCTCAGCAAGAAGAATGTGACCGTCAGAAACAACAAGGTGCCCAACCGTACGAATCGCACGTCTCACCGGACAAAATCCCGTTGAATTTCAATATTGATTTAATGTATCGTTTCAAGGTTCAATGGACAGTTGCGGAAACCCCCATGGTGATGTGCATGCAGAAAGGAAAATCAAAAGAGGTTCGTCCATTGATGATTCTCTCTATCGCTCATTTGCGTGTCAAAGCTGGTGTGTTTAAAAAGAAAATGTCTTCTCCCCCAGAGAGATTGCCTCAACTACATAAGAGTCCTCCAAGTCGTAGACGACGAGCGGCTGTACGTCTGCGGCACGCACGCCTTTCAGCCTCAGTGCCGCTACCTGGTAGGTCCACGCGCGATCTCGCCGCAACCCTTCAACAAAAAAACAAAAAAACGCGTTGCCTTGACTTCCCTTTCTGCAGAAGCTCGCCGACTTCTCGTTGGACGGTCTGCTTGAAGACGGCCGGGGGAAGTGCTCCTTCGACCCGTCGCAGAGCTTCACCACGGTCATGGTTGGTGAGTTCGGGGGGGGGGGGGGGTCACTTCGCCGAGAGCTCCGTCGGTTTACCGCCCGCTTGTAAAAAGAACACGGTAATCCACGATGTTCTCTTATTTTGGCGAGCAGGCAACAGGCAGTAAATGGCTGTTTTTTCTTTTTATCTCCCGCTTTTCCATCAGATGGAGAACTCTACTCGGGGACGTCTTATAACTTCTTAGGCAGCGAGCCCATTATTTCCCGATACTCTCCATCCCAGACCCTGCTGAGGACCGAGTACTCCACGTCGTGGCTCAATGGTGAGGGAACATCTTGATTTACATTAAAGAAATGGATTACAGAGAAGAGCCAGCTGTTATTTCACTGTGCTAGAAACGCGTATCAGACTCTCGGTTACGGCGTTTCTAAGGCTTTTCCGCCGGAGCATGCGTCACATGCGCGTGTCAAGTTACGCAACAGGGCTTTCGCAACGGCGGATCGGATTTGTCCTTCCGCTCCCTTTACCGGGACTTTCCTCTCATCCGCTTTCCCCCGCAGAGCCCAGTTTTGTTTTCGCCGACGTGATCGGCGGAGGGGGAAACCGGGCGGACGGCGAGGACGACAAGATCTACTACTTCTTCACCGAGGTGTCGGTGGAGTACGAGTTCTACGGCAAGCTGCTCATCCCCCGGGTGGCGCGCGTCTGTAAGGTCAGTGCGCGGCGTCGCTCTTGAAGCCCGCAGTGCTGCACACACGCAGATTTAAAGTGCTGCTGCTCGTGTCCCGTCCCGAGAAAATTGTAATCCGCAGAAGAAAAGAAAGATACGATGTCTAAACACAACTGCTGACCCACAGTTTGCTTCACACTGTAACGGTTTTAAATAATCACACAAATGTCACCTCACTTATTGAAGGATTTCTATGCTTTACTGTTTTGTATATTTTTCAAGGTTCTCCTCTTATATCACCACCTAAGGGCCACAATGCCAACAAACAACTTGTATATTTAACATTGATAGATGAAACAACACAACATCATTTTAATGTAATTTACGGTGCACAAATGGAAATGGGATGTAAAACAAATGGTTGATATTCATGTTGTATTTGTATCTTTTGCTACAAAAAGCTACTTTAACAGATCAAATCCATTGTCTCTTCAGGAGAATGTTTTTTAAAAAGCCCCCCGTCCCTCGCCCCCCCTCCCACACTGATTAAACTCCCTCCCACAGGGTGACCTCGGGGGGCAGCGCACCCTGCAGAAGAAGTGGACGTCCTTCCTGAAGGCCAAGCTGGTGTGCTCCATGCCCGAGCTCAACTTTGTGTTCAACGTGGTGCACGACGTCTTCATCCTGAAGGGGGCCGACTGGAGGGACACGGTCATCTACGGGGTCTTCACCTCCCAGTGGTCCGTGATTTGAAGATCAGAAAAAAGGACCCTGTTTTGATGTCAGGCAGGTCCTTGAACTCACTGCGCTTCTCTTCCCTCCTCCTCCTCCTCCTCCTCGCTCCCCAGGGGTAACGTGGGCTTGTCGGCAGTGTGCGCGTACAACATGACAGCTGTGGAAGACGTCTTCTCCAAGGGCAAGTACATGCAGAAGGCCACGGTGGAGCAGTCCCACACCAAGTGGGTCCGGTACAACGGCATCACTCCTTCTCCTCGTCCCGGAGCAGGTGAGTAGCTCTCCCACGGCCGAGAAAGGCTCCACTAACTGCAGGCTGATGTGAATACAAGTTATTCAACGCCTCCCGTCTGTGTGTTTCACTTCCGTCAGTGCATTAACAACCTGATGCGGCGGCAGAGCATCAACAGCTCGCTCCACCTGCCAGACAAGACCCTCCAGTTTGTTAAGGACCACCCCCTGCTGGAGGACGCCGTCCTGCCCATCGGCAACGGGCCTCGCCTCATCACCAAGGACGTCAACTACACCCAGATAGTGGTGGAGAGGGTGCGTGCGCTCGATGGCAACATTTATGACGTCATCTTCACCGGAACAGGTAAGCAAAATGTATTTAAATACACATTGAATCGGAAAAAAGTTGAAGGTAAATTTCAAAGCTGACGAATCTGAATATTGCTGATGAGCGACTTCATCAGTACATCCTGTATTCTAATGGTTTGCTTGCTTTAGATAAGGGAGTCCTGCACAAGTCGGTGGTGTATGAAGGAGAAGTGCACATCGTGGAGGAGATCCAGCTCCTGAAGAACTCCGAGTCCATCAAGAACCTGCTTCTGTCCTCGGAGGTCAGTGACAAACGAGATTCGAGCTCTAAACAGAAATACACACCATCGATACGGAGTTGTGTAGGGTTCACATTAGAGTAGCAATAGTGAATTATAAATACGTATATGTGAACAACCTTGTGCTTCCGCAGACGCGGTCCCTGTACGCCGGCTCGGACTCGGGGGTGGTCCAGTGCCCCACAGCCTTCTGTGGCCGTTACGCGTCCTGCGACGACTGCGTCCTCGCGCGGGACCCCTACTGTGCCTGGGACCCTCAAGCTGCCGCCTGCGCCAGTCTCATTGAAGCTCCCAGCGAAACGCTCCGGTAACCCTTCTCTTTTCTACACACCGGGCGAACGAGAGTCTCCGTCCGGTTGGACCTGCTTTGTGGTGTCTGGATTTCACAGTGTGTGCATGTTTTAGATCGCTATCAAGGTGACGCGTGTTTCTCTTTTCTTTTTCCAGGAATCTAATCCAGAGCCTGAACGGTGACGCAGACAAGTGCCCGTCAGGTAGGCGACAACGCGCTCACGCACCGCCGACTAAACGACAATTGCGAGTTAAAAACACCGGACACTTACTGTATCGTCATGACAACAGCTAATCCACAAGGAAAGTAGAGTGACAGTTCCAGACGTCCCAGATACAAACCACGTTGTGCGCTCGTGCATTGTGATCGCACTGCACCTCTCGCCGGGCCCCAGGCGTCATGGCTTTCTCTGCATCTCTGTGTCTCGCAGCCGCGAGTCTGCCGCTGAAGGACTACCGGCGCGTGACGGTGAAACCGGGCAGCTCCGCCGAGCTGCCGTGCCTCGGCCCCTCCAACCTGGCGCAGGTGACGTGGAAGTCCAACGGCTCGGCGCTGACCGAGGCGTCCCGCTTCCACCTCGTCGCCGAAAACGGCCTCCTCATTTACAGCGTGGCCCCGGAGGACCAGGGTCACTACGAGTGCTGGTCCGTCGAATGGGCCCCGGCCGCCGGGAAGAACTTCAGCCGCCTCCTGGCCGGATATGTCCTCGCTCTGGATCTCCCGCCCGCCGCTCCACGCCGGGCGCCCGCCCCCGCCGCCGCCGGGAGGCCGCGCGTGCGCGCGTCCAAAGGTAACGGTGAGACAGACGGCGCCCTACTAACGTCGGCCCTCGCCCCTCCCAGCTTCACAGCCGCGGTCCAACTCACCTCCCCGCCCCCGACTGACTCATCACTAACAGCAGCAGCAACAACGCCGCCGGCGCCCAGCAGCACGATCCAGTTTCAGCCGAAGCAGCTGCTTCCCCCGAGCGCTGACGACCCGGCGGCCGAGTACTTGCAGCACAACAGCAGCACCGCCCTGCTCTTCCTCTTCCTGCTCTTCTTCCTCCTCTTCGTGGCCGCGCTGGCGTACAACTGCTACATGCAGTACCTCCCGGCGCCCTGCCTGCGGCTGCGCGCCGCCCTGCTGGGCAGCCACAAGAGCGCCAATCAGGCCACGTACTCGGCGTGCGAGGCGGGACTGATGGAGCCCGCCGGCGCCGGCGAGAAGATCCACATGACGGAGCCGCCGACGCGCAACGGCGGGCAGGCCGCGCAAAACCTCCGGGCGCTCCGCGACACCGGCTACGAGACGGAGCCCGAGTGCGGCAACGGTCAGATCGCGGCCGGCGCGTCCGCGGGCGGCGGCGCGCCGTCGCAGGAGAAGCCCTTCGACGTCGACTGCGAGTCTCAGCCCATCCAGTTCGCGGACGCGGATGATCCCCCCAGCAGCTAGCCGGGGAGCTTCTCTCAGCGGGAGGGGGGGGGGGGGGACTTTCCACGGCTCCCCGGTGTTTCCCCCTCTATTTGAAGCTGCACCGTCTCCGCGTCGTCCAGCAAGAAAAGCTATTCCTTAAATTCCAAATTGGAAACATTGTTTACCAAATTGGTAAGTTTACCATGATGTTTTCCAAATTGGAGTCTTTTGTACAGCCGGGGAGGAAAATAGTCTCTTGAAGTATTTGCAATCTTTTTTTTTGGAGCGACATTTGGACTAATGGACTCGTGTCGATGCTTCAACATTCCAGTGATTTCTCAGGGAAGATTTGCTTTGTGTGGTACGTCGGCCTCTCTCACCAGGTGAAGCGCCATCGTCTGGTTTGAAGGTCAGAGGGAGAGAGAAAGAAAAAAAAAAACGACGACTGCCGTGATCGAATAATGCTTGAAAAGAAGAATCAAACCACTGACTTGTGTCGAGTCGTCTTGGAGGGACTACGTTTAGTTTTCCTGCATTTTTTTTTTTTTTTTTCCTGTGAAGTCGCCATTCCTGCAACTCGGATGGTCCTTTTTTTTCTATTAACCTCTACTCATTCTTCTGGTCTGTTCATAACATGTGTTCTACATGACGATGTCAGACATCAGCCCCGAAAACTGTTTTTTGTATTATTATTTTGAATAAAACCTTTAATGTTAGAACATTTTATGAGAATTATTATTTAAGATGAGTTGTATCTGTGGTAATATAGTTTTGCCCTCGGTGCAAGTAGCTGTGATCATTCTCACTCCATTTTATTACAATTTTTTTTTTTTGTCATCCCGACCCTCCAGTCTTCCTCTTGTCTGTGTTGCACGTCACCTCTGCTTTACATTTCCTGTTTTCCTCAATACTCTTTTCCCACCCCTCCCTCCCCCACCCTTCCCCACCCTTCCCCACAGTCTCCTCTCCCGTCAACACTTAATCTCCCTCTGCCCTCCCTTCTTCCTCATCCTCCTCTTCTTCTTCGTCCACCACGCCCCACATAGTGGAGGCAGGGGTGGGACTGTTGCCTCCCCTGCTGAAGGACCAGGCCTGGGGGGTTCACGCCCAGGAGGCCTTCCTGCTCTCCTGCCTGGCGTTGGGTGAGTGGTGTCAGCGGCATTGACTCGGCTCACCAACCAGGAATCCCATTTTTGAACCCTCCCCATTTCCCCTCTTTTCTCACTGCATGTTGCATGTTACCATTTCCCAAACATGACCTAATTGTGTGTGTGTGTGTGTGTGTGTGTGTGTGTGTGTGTGTGTGTGTGTGTGTGTGTGTGTGTGTGTGTGTGTGTGTGTGTGTGTGTGTGTGTGTGTGTGTGTGTGTGTGTGTGTGTGTGTGTATTTCTGGATCGATAACAAGCCTGTCCTGTGCTTCAAGGCGTATAGTGGAGAACTGATCGTCTCCGTCTGTTGAGAGACCTTTGGTGAATGTTGAAAAAGATCATAATAAACTGTCGACCTCTCAGTAATCTGGTTGTCTCACAACTCTGTGTGAATGAAAAGGTGCAGTTTTGTTTTATAGTATTATGTAACAGTCTGATGTGGAACCTGTGACATTTTTTTTTCCCATCACGGGTGTCATTGTGGACTCTACTTTGTGCCTGTAAGCGAGTGTAAATATAGTTGCATATTTGGAAAAGTACCTTTTGAAGATGTACGTAATTAGGGGACGTTTTGGGAGTGTTTCTCTTGGTAGGGAGGATAAATAAATCTTGTCAAATGTTTTCAGCACTGCCTTATTTTTGTACATTTTTTTTTTTTTACTTTTAAAATGTCGCCTCCTGCTGCGTGTACTGAAAATATAAAAGAAAAAAATGTTGTTGACTCAATCAAATGATATGATCAGTTACCAAAACCCGTTTTAAGATGCTCTGATCAGGGCCTCACTGCATGTGTGTGTGTGTGTGTGTGTGTGTGTGTGTGTGTGTGTTTATATAGCCCAGTATTCCCACATCACGGGACGTGCCTCGACTGTTGGGGGGGCTCGGGGGGGAGGGAGCGGGTTGGGACGAGGGGGATGAACATGAAGTCCTATTCTGTCCCTCAGGTCCCACTGACGTCCGCATTCACTGGCTAGTAAACGGACACAGTGTGGCCGACCGCGTACAGGAGTACCGCCGGCCCGCGGGCCCGGGGGAGGTGCTGGTGAGCAGCTTGGCTCCGAGGGGGGCCGCTGATCAGGGACGCCCGGTACCGCTGCCTCGCCGAGGCCGGCGCGGGGAGCGACGCGTCGGAGGTGGACCTCCGCCTCCCTGTCGGAGGTACCTGGGCCCCGGAGCCCGTGTGGCTGTGAGAACGTCCGGTGTGTCTTAACTTGGTCTGTTGGGTGTATTTGAGCGTGGGGAGCGATCCGCCTGCAGAGGGAATGGAGTGCCTGCCTTTTTATTTCCGTAAAAAAAAAAAAAAAGACGTTGTTGTTTGACAGATGAGAGCGTTCCATCCAGGGATTTGAGCCAGTGGAAGGGTGCGCTCACAGAGCACGAGCAACTGCTCAAAAGATGGGAAAAGGCCTTGGTAGGTCCGTGCGCGTGCACGCTGGTGTGTTTTCTGCAGACGTGTTCGAGGTTATTGTGCATTTGTCCAGGTCCACTTGCATCACGTGACCCCGTTTAATCCGCCCTGCGTGTTTTGGCTTCTGGCAAATAGTTTAAGCTCGCTGCGTTCTTGTTTTTCTTTTCCAGCACTAGAGAAGTGCAAAGTCCCAAGTTTACTGGGGCCAACATTTTAGGAACTGAGCCAATGCCAGCTCATTGATATTCCATGACATAATATATTTTAGTATTCAGCAAATGAACTGTTCTACCTTCTTCTGAATGAAGCATTTTGAGGTTTTGAAAGGGGAAGAAGAAAAAAAAACCACCCATTTAACAAAATGACAAGCCATTCCGGCAGTTTTTGGGTTAACCACTTTTAGGCATCACAATTAACTCATTGTGTGATCTATTAACCCCATTCAGCTAATGGTTTTCATGGTAACACTTTTATGTTCCCCTTTTTAAAAAGGATTGGTAATGGGTTCTTCCAAATGTACAAAAGAGTTTGGACAAAAACTACAGGAAGGTTTGACTGGTCTCATCCAGTCTCTCGCTGTATAGGTTGTATTTAGATATGCTACTTGGTAAACATCTTAAGAGCTTAATTATTAGATACATTTCTAATAAAACTGGGGAGCGAAGCAGTGATTCAGGTGGCTACTTGAGCATCTCTTTTTGCCTCCACAGGAAAGCTGTGATGGCCACTGAGCTGCGTGAAGACGCCACGAGCTTCACTCTGCGTGTTGACATGGTCCTCACTCGGCCCAGGTGGGCCAGCCCTATTTGACACTGAGGCCCACGGTGCCACTTCTTACGAGGGGTGGGGGGGGTGGAGTTGATGTCCTACCTTCAGCTCGCCTGTCTGTGACGACGGTGCTGGGACTCCTTCCGAAGCCGACCAAAGAGATCAGGGTCTTCGGCCTGAGGATGCGTCTGTGCTGCCTGTTTGAATAAATATAAAAATAAAACACGAACATCCTGAAAGCAGCGCTTGCATGGAACAATACAAAAATGACTGCATAAGGAGCACTGAAATACGCACGTGACGCAGCATTTGTGGCCTGTAACATCATTTAGTTTACCTGACATGCGTCTCGGATGCTGGACTTTGATTGCACGAATGGAAGAGGTTATAACAGGGAGTCCTCTTTAATCCGAGTTGTATACCTCCTATGAGTTCAATGCACTTTTGCATTTCTGTCTGCGTTTTATCTTCACAGTAAAAAATGTAATCGCCCATTTGACTGAGGCAAAAATGGATTTGCGTTTTTCCATTGCATACATTTACACCCATTTTATGAGACGTTCTAACTCCTGTGGGATCAAAACGAGAGTGGCAGAGTGACACGGCAGCTTTTTTTCCACAGGAGCACTTTCTACCCTCTGAATTATTAACCGACTGACGGCCTCCTGGTTTCCTTGGAAGCACAGTTCTGACCTTTTCAGGATAAAATAATAATCCTTGAGTGAAAACGTGTTCTTTTTCTAGAATTAGTTTCTATACCTGATGTTTATGCCTGACGGATTTATGAGCAGATTGGCATTTCCTGTTATATTCTTACACTGCGGATGATTGGAAAGAAAAAGGTTACACCAAGACATTCGATGTATAACAGAAAAATGCAATTGAGAAATAAATGTTGTGCATCGGCAAAGTTTCTGTGGCGCTTCCCTCTTTGTCTAATAGCTGGAGTTATATCGCCCTCATGTGACCAAGTAGAGGAGCACAACGCAATAAAGGGAAAAAAATGAACACAGTCATGTTTGTCGTGGTATAATAATCTCTAAACGAGACACAACTACAACAAAAAACCCCAGTATTTTTAAGTAACCATAACGAAGCAGCGTGACTGTTTTAACTCCACAAAAAAGTGTCATTGAAGTTTCTTGTATATTCTCCATATTTGGAGATTTTCCGAGATATAGATTGTATGAAAATGTGGATCGGTCGTTGTGGAAAATGACTGATAGAGGCCTTAAAGAAAATGTAAAATACATTTGACAGGATGGAAGGCTGTAATTTGTCTTTAACGATATGCCAATACTATTGTTATATGAGCCATATGTTCATGTTTCTGACTGTTAAGTCTCTCTAAACATTACATTCATTTAGGAGCCCAATCTAGAGCCTTTTATTCTTTCGGTGGATGGATTTTTTAAAAATAACAAGAAACTGGTCACAATCGACCAGTTGCTCGCGTCCGCCCTTTCTGTAAAATTGGTTATTTTGCTTCCAGCTAGTCTGAAAATAACTGTTTTTAAAATGTTTTTGGTAACCTGGCAACCGTAGTCAAGTGGAAAAGTGTCTGATGCGTTCCTTGCCTTCTCTTTCCCGCTCACTCTTAATGCATGTCCGTTTGACCTTAAATCACACCTTTGATTGAAAAACAACATTGTATAAAATTAGCAAATTGCTACATTTAGCTGATTATAAAGTTGACTTTTCTATTTTTAAATGATTCATATACAAAATAGACTGAAGACCTTCCTTGCTAATTGCCATTTTAATTTGACCTCTGAGATACAGGCTCTGTGATGACTCCAAATAAGAAAACATGTGTCCACATTTGTGGACACATGTTTGGACATAACTACCCCAAACAATATTTTGAAGTTTAACTCCTTTATTAAGCAGTTACAGTGGGGTCACACATTTTGACAACTTAGTGCTGGTCCATTAAATATTAACTTTTCTTCACAGTACATTCCTGTTTACGCAGTTTGCGTAGGCGCTCTTCTTCGCCCTTCATTTCTAGCACGCACGAGCAGACGATGTGCAACAGCGCCCTCTAGGGTCGCAATTCCTGCCGGGTCACAGAACACCGGCACTGCCTTTGCGATCGACCTATTGGGCAACCATGTACCAGAAGGTACTTTTTTAATATATTGTATTTCTAGAAACTGCCATTGTGAAATAAGGCAGCAATTCAAAAGATTCACTGTAATCGGTAGTCTCGCTGCTGGTTTCAAATGAATTCCCTTGTATTCTTTCAGACATTCCAATTTAAACCCTTATAGCACTTCAAACAGGTGAAAGCTTTTTAAATGTATTATTTTACAGTAGTTTTAAAGAGCATTGGCTTATTGAATCATGCTAAAAAAAACTCACATCCGATGTGCGTAACATTGTCAAAGGGCGGTCGAGCTAAAAAAAAAACTCCAATTGACACCTGCTTTCGGGAATGGTCTCTTCCACTATTCTGCAAGCCTCCCCTGAATGAGTCATCCAGCCGGCTCCTCATTGGATGAGACCGAGCCGTCCCAAGGATATCGCCTTGCAGAGGCAGAAAGGCCGTGCTTCCATTCACAGAAACACGGGCACGCCAGCCTGCCATTTCATTCACATAAAAGGCTAAATGTCTGCATGCTTTTCCTCCTCTGCTCTTCACCTCCTTTATCTTTGCGCATCCTGTTTTGATTTGCGAGGACCCTGCGAGGACTGTTTGCCCTTTCTCACCCCCCACTCCCCCCCGAGGTGCTGTCTTTTTTATTTTTTCTTGTTTGGGAGGGGGGGGGGCACTGCAGTGCGAAATCTGCAGCCGAGTGAGCGCGAAAGCTGCTTATGAATGAGTGTCCGTCTTTCCGGCGTTGCTGGATGCTCCTGAGGACCTTTTTGCATGAATGGTGTCTGGCTGCGTGCTTTCCGTTACCGGGGGGGACAAAGATGCTTCATTGCTGCTGTTTTGAGGAGACTGGTGGGCCTCTTCCATCTCTCCCCCCCTCTCCCCACATCCTTTCGGTTGTTTCATTGAGTCCTCTGCCTGAGAAACGGGTCATTTATGTATTTTAAGGTGGACCAATTGCTGGGTGTATTAGACAAGATGTCGGCTTGAATCTGCCTTCTTTTCATAGAAGCCTGACACTGGACAAGTGTTCTAAACTACTTTTTTGGAAAAAGGCTTCATTTTTGAGCTAACGCCTTTTTAAAATATTTTGGTACTTAATTGAGGGTTGATGTCATGTTCTGCAGCCGTTATAAATGGACAATACTATTATATCCGTATCATTTAGCGTGTTTCCAGCCACACAATCGTTTTACTGGATTGTTGCTTCCCATGACTAGTCGATGGTCATTTTTTTACATTCATTTAGCAAAACTTAATGACACATTTAAAGAAATTTTCTTCTCGAAAAAAAGCCCCCCTGTGCGTGTTAAATACAGGCGGGGTTGTGCCATGAAATGGATTTCATTCATTTAAATCAGTGGTACGTTTTTGTGTAGCTTTATTGAAACATTTTCATTCAATGATTTTGAAGCTGATAATTCTGGATTAAGTTGCTAAATTAATAAATCAAGCTTCCCCTCAATATTTTCCTTTTCCATATCAGACTTGGTGGGATTTTTATTCCCCCCCCCCCCCCCTCTCTCCCCTCCCCACCTCCGACAGGAAGTGATTTGCAGTGTTCAAGCCTTTTGTTGAGAAGGTTTTCTCAGATCAGTGAGTCATGCTTTAGCTCGGAGCCGGACGGCAGCAATCAGCAGTCTGGAGGATTTGCTTTTTCCTTTTGCAGAAGCCGCGTCCGTCGACAACAACAGAAGAACATCCTCTGCTCTTATTGTTGGGATTTTCAAGGCTGGAAATCATCATCATCATCAGCAGCAGCAGCAGCAGTACAGCTGGATTCTAAACAAGCTGCACCACAACACTGGGAGCATTTTTTTATTCTTTTTTTTTTTTTAGAACCCCTTTTCCTCCCCTCTCCATCCTCTTCTCTCCCTCACTGCTGCGTTCCCGCAGATCGGGTCCCGTTCTATTTGCACTGCGGCTCGCCGCGTTTCACCGGGACTGGATTGTGACTTCGGCTGCATCCCGCATCATCATCATCATCATCATCATCATCATCATCATCAGCAGGCTGTAACCCCCCCCCCCCCCCACCCCCATAGAGGAAACCCAGGCGTTTTACCGCCGGTGCCGCCGCTGCCATGCTACAGGAGACGGCGCTCGGCGCAGCTCAGCCGCGTCTGCCGGCGCGCCGCTGGTGAAAAGGAGGCGGGCGGCGCGCGTCTGCTGCTGCTGCTGCTGCTGCTGGGCGAGGGCAAGCGCGAGGGAAGGGTATGCTTCACCGTACCAAATACAACCGCTTCAGGAACGAGTCCGTGACGTCCGTCGATGAGCTCCTGCACGGCCTGTCCATGAACCCCAAGGTCTCGGCCACCCCGCAGTCAGCAGCCGAGACATCGTACACACACCCGGCGGAGGTCCAGCCCTGCGCCGCCGCCGCCAACGCCGACGCCGCTTGCAGCACCCCCACCGGCCACGGCTCCGACCACCTGGAAGATGGAGGCACCACCCTGTGCACGCTCATCAACAAGGTGTCGGGCCTGAAATTCAGCAACTCGGGCAGCCTGCTGGGCATCAAGGGTCTTCCGTCGGCCGTCAAGGACCTGGCCGCGTCTAAACTGCAGGCGGGCGGCGCGGTGGCGGCAGCCTCCGGTGCGGGCGGCTCTCTGTGCAGCTCGGCCTCCCATTCGAGCCACTGCGCGCAGCTGGAGCCGGGCGTCGGCATGAGCAAGAAGAGCCGGCTGGACGAGCTCCCGCCCGGCGGAGAGGACTGGAACCCCGGCGGCGGAGGCGGAGGAGGAGGACCGGTGATCAAACCCTCCAGAGGATGGCTACACTCGAGCGAGAAGATCTCTGGGCCGGGAGTGACTTACGTCGTAAAGGTTGGCGGTCCTTTTTTTTCTCATTTGTGGGCTCTTCTTCGCCCCCATTCTCTAATTCATTTATTTCAATGGCTCAAGCTCAGCCACATGCAAGAGGAGGGGCCCGATAATAGTCTAAGGAGAAATAATGTTTGCAAATAACAACGTGCCCTTGAGTGGGTTGATGTAGGATGGCTCCAGCAGCAACCAGAAAACAGACATTGAATAATTCAGTACAGGTTTAACATTGAGCCGAGGTAGGTGTTGGCAAAGCAAACATGGGAATTATCAATTTTATTTTTTAAGCACTGTGTAATCCTCTCAATACAGTCGTGTGTATGTGAACTCTCAGTAACCATGGTGATGCGTTATTCTGTTCACTGTGCGTCTCTTTGGCTGTTTTTAGCTGGCAAACAGTGAGATGGAGGGGGGTGGGGGGCAGTCAGTCATGTCCCTTTCCTTCCTGCTGTGTCTCCTGTTCCCTTAGTGTGAGATACAAGCGAACGTCGGTGTTCTTCGGCCGTCATACATCATCTAAAGCGGCGCCAGTCGGTGCACAAATAAGAGCTTTGAATGTCACCGTGTGATCACTATGAGTCACTATAGCACGAGGAGTGACGACGCCGAGCCCCGGCTCTCTTCGAGCTGTGAAGTGAATGAAGAAATGGAGCAAACCATTTTTTCACCGAGGCCCGCAACGCAGCAGGGAACTATACGCATCTTTCCCCCCTTTTTAGTTGATGCAGCACATTAAACCGAAAAAGGTGGGGTTTTTTTTGTTGGTGGAGCTGAATGAGACCGGGGAGGATGGCTTGGTGACGCGTTGTGGCCCGAATCAAGTTGGTGTGATGGCCATCACGTGACACCTATACTATGCAACCTGCCCCACGAACACAGCCTACAGTATCTGTGACCCGCGTGGCGTTCCATTAACCGCATTAACGACGACCGCGCTCATTTGTCCGGTCAATGCTGCTGAAAGCATCCACACCGGGGGAGGGAGAGGTGGGGTTTGGTGGGTGGGGGTGTGGATGGAATGCTCCCCCCCCACCCTCTGCTCTCCCTGTGGTTTGAGGCCCTCTGTGTATTCAGTCCAACGTGGTGTTGCGCTCACAGCGCTTTTAATTAGCGTCATGTGGTCACTCCTCGGGCGCCACGCACCATTACTCTGAAGGGACACTGATCGACAGGGACACTTTCACTCTCGCCCTTTTGTCCATTGCAACTGTCTTAAAAAAAAACAAAAACAACGACAATGAAGGCCGTATTTTCGCATGGGTTATTATATCGTGACTATTCACTGCTCATGTTCCTCGTCTTTGTGCTGATTCCACATTTATTAATACTCGTTGCGTTGACCTTTTTTAGCCTGCGGCCTATTTAAGGATCAGTGCTCCCGTCTTTCTCTTTTTGACCTAGACTGCATAACACAGCGTTTGTATCTCAACAACTCTCCACATTATGGCCCCACGTTTTGCAATTAGATGATGTGAAAGTTTAAACTCATGAGCATAACATCACAACTCAAGTAGCCAACATTACAGTAATAAACTAGCTGACTCGTTCAGTTCTTTTTTGCTGTAAAGTGTGTCTGTGCCCGCAGTTTTTCCAGTGCGTTTAAGGATTGTCCACTGGGATCAGCGGCTCCCCGTTGATATCCATAATTCATTTAAAGTCCTCACTGCGTGACCCATGTACTCGTTTTGTTGTGCACCACGAGAGAAAAACATGTTGTGCTCCTAAATAGGTCCACACCAATTTTAGAACCGTCGGATACATTTTTGGCCCTGCTGAATGGTGCACTTCAAACTCTGTTTCCGAAAATAGATTACAAACAACGTCACGCTGACAAAGTAGCCCGCATGGGCTTGCAAAACTGGAAAGAAGGGCCTCACGATCAGAATTATGATTCCAATAACTGTTCTTGCTGAAAAGGAGTGCAGATGTTTTGTTCACGCCCGTATTATGAATGTCGTGTCAGGACCTCCTCGTCTGCATAAAGTGTCCTCAGTCTGTGCAATATTGTTCCCGAGGAGGTGCTGTAATGTGAGTAAGTGGCAGGGAGGTGGTGTTGAAAGGGAAGACGGCAAGATGCAATTACGTTTAATCAAACCCAACAATTATGTCCTTTTATAGAAAAAGAAATGACATGTAATGTAGTGTAACATCTGCAAAAGGTGTTTTTTTAATTTTATTTATGAAACAAACAAAACAAAATTGAATCCTAGAGTGTTTAAATCAGTGTTTGCCAGCCTCCAGTATTTAGTATCCAGTAGGAAGAAGCAACAAATCACGGAGTCTCTCGGAAAACCACCAATAACTGGATTAGTTTAATGAGGCTTTTCCTTCTTGGAGTCGGCGCCCGATTTCTAGATATTGAGTTTACATTGTAGTGATTTCGTACAAAGGACTGCACGTATTTGGATATATTGAGTTGGGATTAGCGATGCACACGTTTTTCTTTTTGTGCAAGAGGATGTGCTTGTTTAACGAATGTAACCTTGACATGTGACTTTTTTTTTCTTTTTCTCCAGTATCTGGGCTGTATAGAAGTCCTCCGCTCGATGAGATCTCTGGATTTCACCACAAGATCACAAATCACTCGGTATGGCCGCACCTGTTCTGACTTTTCATGATTCACTTGATTCTTTCATGCAACACAAATCCCAGTAAATCCGTTATAACAAAATACTGATAACTGGAATTGTTTATAACGAATACAAGACTATTTAAAATCCATGACATATATGTTCCTATGTTCATTGTTTGCATGGATTTTTTTTTTTGTTATAAATAAAAACATCAAACATATAATAATATGTTTTATTAAACACTAGATTATAGAATGACTCAAGTCTCTCGTGGCCAAGATGATTTCCATTTAGTTCAGGCTCCGGCTGCACAGTAACAACTGAACCAAACCATCTCGTCACCTTCAGATAAATCCTTCATCTAAACCAGCTGCACTGTAATGTTTTCTAACTGGCTGCCTTTGGCATGCTCAACATGGTGTAGCTGCTAAACATCGGAATGTGCAACGCCGCCGTTCGCTTAATGCCATTTTGGTAGAGCCACTCCAGCGGCTCTAAGTGCTTCCCTCCAAGATAACAAAAAATGTTCACTGCAAAGTACATAATCATGAGTAGAAACTCTTATTTTCTAAAAAAAAAAAAAAAAAAAAAAAGGCAGAGAAATTATATTTTTTCTGCGTCCCTCTAGGGAAGCCATCAGCCTGGTGTGCGAGGCCGTTCCAGGGACCAAAGGAGCCCTGCGGAAGAGAAAGGTACAGGAAGAAGGAAACTGCGTTGGATATTCATTTGCAATTCTCCCTCTCTGCAGAGAGAGAGAGGGAGAGAGAGAACTACGTGGGCGTAGCTCCAGCCCACGATGCATCGCACAGTGCTCAGTGACTCATGTAGTGCACAATATCTATGATCGGGAGGCTGAGCCTAGTGTGCTTGTGTGCGAGCGCCTGTCTTCCGTGTGTGTGGTGTTGGGGGGAGTAGTGAGAGAGGGAGGGGGGCACAGATTGTCTTAACGTGGGGTGTGAAATGAAGCATTACGCCGCTCTCTAGAGCCGGTTCAAATGTCAGGAAGAGTATGTAACAGAATTAGCGCTCCCTAGTTTCTCCCCCAGGAAAGATGTGAGATATGATGGGATGCTGCGTTGGCTGTGTGACGAAGGCGCTATGGTGACATTAGCTTCCTGCTGAGCATTTCGGATGGCTCCTTTAATCTGGCCTCTTTGGCGCGTCTCTTCATCGAGAGCATCGCTCACAGCGGTATTAAGTCGCGGAAGCTATTATTGGATGTAATCCATAAACCTATAAACCCTTGTGTGTGGTACACATATTAAAACCTAGTGGTGATATATATTTATGCATATATTTTGTATATTTAAATGGTTAATGGCACGTTAGCTTAGCGTAGCATGAAGCCTGGTAAAAGGACAAGCAACCAAGCCTGATGTAACATACATATGCACTAACTAGTGCTTTCAAAGATGAATCATTACAATGTTAAATCATTTAAGTTGAACAAAAAGGCCAAACATGTCATGTGATGACAACGGAGAACCCAGAAACTTACTTCACCTGTGTAGCAAATACTTTCAAAATATATACTTTCAATTACTGAGCTTTAACTGTTCCTGTATTTGGATGTAGTTACGTTTGGACAACGCTGGTTGCTTCCCGCCGATTCCAGTCTTTGTGTTGTGACGCTGTGTTGGTCCGCCTGCCAGCTGATTGTGGCTTTACAGTCAGCGTTTGATAAACTTGGCAAAGAAGCGAACATTGTGGGCAGTGAGTTTTCTTTCTTTGTCTTCCTCTCAGCCGCCGTCGAAAGCCCTGTCCAGTATCTTGGGGAAGGGCAACCTGCAGTTTGCTGGCATGTCAATCAACCTAAACATCTCCACCAGTAGCCTCAACCTGATGACCCCCGACTGCAAACAGGTCAGAGTGCAATACAATAGAGATTATGCAATGCCATGTATAAATAATACTGCAGTACCAACCTACTCGGCTAACTCCTGAACACCTCGGATATGTCTCCCTCACGGCGCGTTTAATACCCGCTCTTTCCTTTCATTTAATTAGCGGTGGAGGGGAAAGAAGTGCAAGGAGGCAATTGTAAACTCATGTGTTGCATGAATTTGTTCTCTACAGATCATAGCAAACCATCACATGCAGTCCATCTCCTTTGCATCAGGCGGAGACCCTGTAAGTAGCTCAATGACTTAAATTAGTCTTGTGATAACTAAACCAAATCTTAAAGATTTGACAACCAAAAACCCAAAGAGAAAAGTTGTATTTTGTTTGTTGTTTTGTTTTTTTTAGGACACAACAGATTTTGTTGCCTACGTGGCAAAGGACCCCGTTAACAGACGAGGTGAGAGTTTATTCCCTTTCATTGGTCTAAAGAGCATCCGACACGCCGCATGCTCATCAGAACGTCCCGCCCCCCTTTAGCGTGTCACATCCTGGAGTGCTCCGACGGACTGGCCCAGGACGTCATCAGCACCATCGGCCAGGCCTTCGACCTCCGCTTCCAGCAGTACCTGCAGTGTCCGTCGGCCAAACTGTCCTCCACGCACGACAGGTGAGATTTTAAACGCACCCTCACAACACGCGCGCACACACACACACACACACACACACACACACACACATGCACACGCGGCTTCGAGTTCCAATGATGAAACGACGTTCGTTGCCAGGGTGTTGAACATGGAGGAGTTGCCGTGGACGGAGGAAGAGGAGGAGTCGGCAGAACATCCTTACTACAACAACATCCCGGGCAAGATGCCCCCCCCTGGGGGCTTCATAGACGCCCGGCTGACGGCTCAGAATGCGGCGGCGGCGGATGGATGCGGGGTACGGCTCGGTTCATCTGGATTCACCTCGGGGATATAAGCTTTAGTGTTGATGTGCTGGTGTTTTTCCTTCAGATGGGCCCAGGCTCAGTGGATCAGACGTATTACCAAGGGCGGCACTGTGGGGAAAACTGGGCAGATGAAAGAAAGGTCATATTCATACAGCAGGGTGAGAAAACCCAAGCTCTTCCCACTGCAACACACGAGAGACTTTCTTTTTTTTTTCTTTCTTTTTTAAACACGCTGTGATTAAAAATGTCTACGGTAGGATCATTCGACGTCAGCGGGCTGCCCGAGAGCAAAGGTCAGGCCCCGAAGACGGGCGAGATGCCGGCGTACGTGAACACCCAGCAGATCGACGCCCAGGTGCTGGCGGCGCTGCAGGCCGAGGCCGAGCACATGACCAAGGGAATGGCGGCCGCCGCCGCCGCCAAAGAGGGCCCCCCGCACAAGGACCTGTTTGACATGAGTAAGTCCGGGTTTCTGCAGATTCCCGTTGGTCCGAGCGCCGGCGTTATCGTCCGCCGTCTGCGGTTCTGCGACCCGTCACGCTTCTCTTTGTTCCTCCGCTAACAAGCTACAGTATTCGTATGACTTGAACACAATGGCGGGGGAACGGGGGGTGGATTCTGATAATAGATTTGTAAAGTTACTGAAATGAGTAATGAATTTCAATGCCTTTGTTTTTTTAGGTTATTGAAGAAAACCCAGTATACCTTTTCGCGAGTGTATTTTCATACTCGCTTTTTATAGCTCTCTCGTAGCTGCGCTTTGTATTCTTTTGTGCTTCTTTTCACATAATGTCGTTGTGTTCTGCTAAAACAGATACTGATTCATGATCTTTAATCTGGCGCATTTGTTTTACTAAATACAACGTTTTCAGTTTACCAATGAGTCCGTTTTGATAGGAAAGCCAATGATGTTGCCATAATCCAAATGCATAGTGTTCAGTAAGACTAAGTTCTGCTTTTCTCTAAAGCATTGCTGCGTTTCTCGCCTCATTACTGCCCTCGGTCAGTGTGAAGTAAAAATAGAGGTGAAATAGGTTAAATTCCCACTACAGCGGCAAAACTCCGGTGAGAAATTGACCTTGTGCTTTCGGGGGACGTGTTTCGTTCAAGTCCACGGCGGAAGGGGGCGTCAAATGAAAACGCACGCTGAGCAGATGTCCTTTCCAATTTCCTTTTTCTTCCACGGCCTCCTCCTGCACCAGAGCCCTTCGAGGACGCCATCCAGTCCCAGTCCCACCCGCCGCCCCAGCCGCAGGTCACCGCCCTCCACAAGACGGCGTCCGTGGACAACTCCAGCCCGCTCCTCGCGCGCTCGGTGGCCTTCCGGGCGCAGGAGGAGCTGGAGGGCCAGATGTGGTACCACGGCCAGATGAGCCGCCGCGACGCCGAGAAACTGCTGAGGGAGGACGGGGACTTCCTGGTCCGCACGAGCACGACCAACCCGGGCTCCGACGTGCTGACGGGCATGCACAACGGCCTGGCCAAACACCTGCTGCTGGTGGACCCCGAGGGCACGGTAAGACGAGGGTTGCCCCACCCCCAATGGGCAGGGGTCACTGTGCATGGTAGCTCCTGTCACTAGTGGGCGCGTGATGTCACGGAGTGTTAAAGGGCCCATATTTGGATTATTGTTCAACAAGTTAAAATGGGTCTTTGAGTTCCAGAGAACATGTTTCTGAAGTTGTTTGCTGGAAACAGCTTGTGGGAAACGGTTGTTACCTCCCTCTGTGCTGAGGGAGGTAACAAGGGAGGGTGAGGGAGGGTGTGCTGTTTTCTGCTGCTCATGAGCTGCAGCTCATTTGGCCACGCCCACAGCTTGTAGACTCGGCGGTAGCGGTTGGCTGACGGGTGGTGGTGAGGGGGGGGGGGCGTGGTAGCTGGCGCCGGCGGGCTGTGATTGGAAAACGGGACTGGAGGGGGTGGGATTATTCAAATATCTCGGTTTGTGACGTAGGAAAACGTGGCGATTTTGAACAGCTCGTTCAGAGGCTGAAGGCGGGATCAATTCAGAAACCCGTATCTCACTCAAAACAGCACGGATGGATTTTCTCCCAAGTTTGTATGCGTGTGGAAGCACCAGAGACACACAATAACACCCCAAATCCCAAAGCACTAACTTTATTTTTTTTTTTCCCAAAAGGTACGGACAAAGGATCACATATTTGACAGCATTAGCCATCTTATTGCGCATCACCGTGACAACAATCTGCCCATCGTGTCAGCTGGGAGTGAACTGTGTCTCCTGCAGCCCGTTGGAAGGAAACGATGATGCCTGCTGGGAAACGGGGGGGGGGGGGGGGGGAAACGCTAAAAAAGTTCTCTCCGGCCGGCCTGAAACTGGAAGGGGAAACGCAAAGCGATGCTCGGAGGCTCGACGCTGCTGTTGGGAAAATGGGCCCCGTGGGGGATTTACCGGAAGACGCATTTGTCAAAGATGAGAAGAAACAAATATTTATAGAACTGTTATTTTGTCGTGACGAATGAAATGCTATATTTTTGAGAAGACGTGTGTGTTTTAAAAGATGAAAAAAAAAAAAAAGATCCATCATCGTTGTAGTTTAAATGAAGTTCAAATCGAGGCCTAAAAGAGGCGTCGACAAGGGTGTTTAAGAATAAAAATCAGATTTTACTTTTTGTCTGTCAAGCACAAACACATTTCTACAGGCAAGAGGTCAAGAGAAAACAAAAACAAATGGTGTTTATGACAAATTTAACGAATTTCACCGATAGCGTGACGGCTCACTCAAATGTCACTAAATGAAATCTGCTTTTGCTGGAGGATCTGAATGTGTTTTCCGTTGCAGTAGTCACAGTGTGTCGGGGGTTGCGAACGGACATCTGTCATAGTGCTGGCCAATTTTTTTTAATGACGTATTTTCTCGTGTCACTGCAGTCACATGACTTAAAATCAACTGTTCTCGTAGACGTTGTTCGTAGACCTGGATACCTCTTTATTTCAAAGAGGTGCTTGTGTATGCCGACACTGTAAAAAAAAAATATTTATGCTTTTAAACAAGTGATTATTTCTGAATCAGTTTCTCTGGATTCTTCTTTAAGGTGTGTAGTAAAATGATTCGGGTTTTTTTTGCGGGGTTGTGTCATTCCAATGGTTATTCTCACATTCTTAATTAGCATCTTCTCTTCAAAGTTATAGGAAGAACCACAAATAGCACAAAGTCAAATCACCCGTCGGTCGGCTCAAGACGAATCCCCACCGCGTCGAGCTGCAACACTTTTTACTTAAGAGGCCGAACTAGACAGACGCACAGTGTGCACTTGATGTACCGAATGTTTAATATTGGATCACCTTCACCTCTTCTTCGACGTCCCACACACTTGATCGTCTCGTGTTTTTAGTAGCAAACAAAGCTGGCTTTGTATTCCTTTTTAGTATAGAACGTAGGAAATACATTATTGCACCGAGAGGTCAGCGTTTAGTTGCAGTTCACTGCACACAATCATTCCTCGCAAACAGTCTGCTGTAATTAGTGCTCTACGTTTTCCGTAGGGCGGGCGTCAAAACATTTAAGTGCACAGACTTTTAAAATGCTCTCATCCCCACTGTCGTCAGTACTCTGATGGATACCAAATGAATGGGGCATTGTATTTGATATGCACTGGACCACTTCAATTGAACCAAAATCAGCATGTGTTCAATGAGTTTGACAAAGACAGATGCAATGTAATATAACGTGCCTGTATTTTGCTGCAAGAGGGGAGTGTACAGTACATGCATCTCACGGGTTTTTAGCAAAGAGCAGGATTCTGGATGGTCATGAAAACATCCATTTATTTAAGCCAATAACACTTTCCTTGATTCCTTGTCCCCCTTTTGAGTGGAAGAACAAGAAGAAAATGGCACAAATAATGATTGATTTCATTTTCACATTTTTTTTTAACCGCGATCCAACCGGAATTTATAGTCTAAATCCATGTGACATAATTTCATCAAATCTAATATCTTGGGAGAAGAAATTATGTCCTAAATGCTAATATCAACAATTATTTGGAGACAAATTTGTAGAATTACCTTAGTAAAATGTGAAAGGTTTTGAACACACACACAATGTATATATATATATATATATATATATATATATATATATATATGTATATATATATATAATGTATGTGTATAAGTTCATACCTGAATCTCTCTGATAAAGTGATAATTAGCTGTGTGTCGAAGAGAAGAACAAAAACATGCTGAGGCACATAAAGAACATGGCTTCTTTACAGATTTCTTTTTTGATGAAAATGTGCCTTTTATTTGTACAAATGGTATTTTTATTTCTCTTTAAAGTGCAATAGCTGATCTTCGATGGGGCATGCCTGTTCACTAGAGGTTGTGTTTCGCCCTGCTGCGTGTTGCTGCTTGAGACCGTTTTCTCTCTCTGTCTCTCTCCCTCTCTATTATATATTCTAAATGTATCATTTCCAGATTCTAAATATAAATCTATGTCGGAGGGAGTCACAAAGAAACTCACTATTTTGGAACAGGTATCGTTAAAAAAAAAAAAAGGAAATAAAAAGGAAAAAAAGTCCAAATGATGTTTACAGATTTAATCTTTTGGTTGTATGGGTTCATCATTATTCTGTATGACTGTTTGCAATAAAACCGTGAATGTGTAGAATCTGTTGCATCTGCTGTAATAATGTAATGTTTCAGTTTCTGGTAGGTTGTAGGCTCATCAGTCATCCAAGTTATTACAAATATGTTTTTGTGACTGACTTACTGACATATTTCTTCCATGCAGCTATTTATAGAGACTTGAATTTTGTTTTTGCTTTTATTTTTTTAATTATTATAAAACGAGACTTTCAGCGGATTCCTTTTTCTGTGAAAGCTGTTCACTGTAAGGTCTTTGGGTTATTAACACTGGAAGAAAAAAAAGGAATGAGAAGGACGTAGTGCGTATGACGAGGACACACGTGAGTTTTTTTTTTGTATCGACACTAGTTTCTAAACATCACAGCGATCTGTAAACTTCACATGCCTCGTCCTTCATGCGCTCCACAGCTGATTCTGTTGACTTCTGGGGAAAAAATCAGCTGCTCACAACGACTTCATTCAGGTAATAGAACGGGGTGTTGATTCTGTACTCATCATGCAGCGTGTACTGAAAGTATTTAGTCAGCATGGAGGGTATCGACCAGCAGATGGAGCCCCGGTGTCACTTATAAATAAAGCGCATCCGTCAATTATGTGTAGTAATAACAGATGTAGTTTCTTTCTTTTAAAGGTTTTTTTTGTTTATGAACAAGCGGCCGCTCACATATGCAATGTATAACACAGCGGTCATTACAGCAACAGCACAGAATTTCTGAGTAAATACAACGTTACAGAATAGACTGCATAGAATAATAAATAACTTCCATTGTTTGTCGTTACAGTCATTTCTCGCGTACGTTCCTCATTACATTATTTCGCAGGACGATTCAGGGCGGGACGTTTTTCATGGAATGTCACATCTGGAACCACGGAGGTATGTTTTTTTTTTTTCTTTCTTTTCTTCGGAGGTTAAGATAGCCTCAGACACACAGCTCCCAAACGCCCGTTCTGCACAACGCAAGTAAAAACAGCTGCGTGACTCTGCGTCTCTTTAACACAACGCCACGCAGTTTTTAGACGGTTTATCTCCTCAACCAGTGAAGAGTTCATTGTTCCAATCCTGCAGGTTGCAGCTTCTCACTGGGGAGAGATGAAATATTAGCTGCACAAAGTGGTGACACTGATTGTGCCGTCGATGCACGTAGGCCTTAAACACATGAATCCAAGAGCGAGCGTTGTAACACGCTTCCAGAACCTTGGATGAAGCTGGAAATATGAATAACAAGCTCAGAGGGGAAAAAATCAGAGAAATCCTTCATTCTAAATAGGTCAGAATCCCTTTTTGGTACGCTGGGACCAGCTTGACCCGCCCTCCCTCGGTCAGTCTCTCCTCTCCCCCTCCATGGCGGCGTGACCCGCCCCTCCCGCCACCCACCGAGACCTCACCGTGCGGCGCGTCCGCCTCCTTCTCCTCCCGGGCGCCGGCCCGCCCGCAGCTCCGCCGCCTCTGCTCGGGGTTGCTCTGGCTGCTGCTGCTGCTCCGCCACTTGGCTGCTCCTGCTGCGGCTGGGCTCCAGGGAGCGCCCGTTGTTCCCGCCGCCACCGCCGCCGGCGGCCGAGGCCTCCCTGGCGTGGCAGGCGCCGCACGCCAGGCCCAGGAAGGCCCGCCTCATCTCGCGGCTGGCCAGGGTGTAGATGACCGGGTTCATGGCCGAGTTGAGCACCGCCAGGCCGATGAACCAGTCGGCCTTGTAGAGGACGGGGCAGCGGCGCCGCCCGCAGGCCACGTCCGCCAGCAGCAGGACGAAGATGGGCGTCCAGCAGGCGATGAAGACCCCGACCACGATGATGACGGTGCGCAGCAGGGACATGGCGTGCTCAGAGTTCCTGCTCTTGCTCACTTTTTGGCTGCTGGCCTTGACCAGGGTGTAGATGCGGGCGTAGAGCACCGACACGGCCGACAGCAGAAGCATGAAGACCGTGATGCAGAAAGCGACGTACTTCTTGGTGTAGAGCGGCAGCACCGTGGAGCAGTCGGGCAGGTTGTCCAGGCAGTTCCAGCCGAGGATGGGCAGAGCCCCGAGAGATATGGCGATCAGCCAGCAGGCCCCTATCAGCAGGAACACCCTGTAGTTCTTACTGGCGTCGTAAGGCCTCATTTTGATCATGGTCAGGTGGCGCTCGATGGCGATGGCCAGGAGGCTGAAAATGGAGGCGCCGAGCGCCACGAACATGCTTCCCTCCCTGGCGAACCAGAGCGCGGGGGAGAGCTGCAGGGTCTTCTCCCCGGACAGGAGCAGGTTGACCAGGTAGGCCACGCCGGCCAGCATGTCGCACAGCGCCAGGTTCCCGATGAAGAAGTACATGCGGTGGTGGAGCCTGTGGTTTCTGCACAGGGCCACCAGCACGCCGAGGTTCTCCAGGACGATGCAGCCGCAGATGACGAAGGAACACGACGGTCTTGGGCTCGGCGGCGCCGCGGCCGGCGCCGGCGGTCGGCCGGTGGTCCAGCTTCCCCGTGTAGTTGTAGTGGAGGTGTATCTGGGGGTTGATCATCTTCAGAGCGCCGGCTGCCGACTCCGGAGGTCAGGAGTGAGGAAGGAGTCCGGTGTCAGCAGATCCACGGAGTGCAGCTGCAGGGTGGAAGATCAATTTACAACAACTTGCGTCCAACACTACAGAAAGGTTTGGTTTGATCTGGTTTTGAAGGAGGAGCAAATACCTGCAGAAAAAACTTTTGCAAAACCTTAAAATACAACAATGATGCTTTGTTTTGTCCTACCAGCGACATATTCGAAAACACGAGGTCCTTCAAACATCCAAACTCGACTTCTCACACATCATCAATCAGCTGTTTGGTTCGTGCCGAGAGGAGAACTTACCGCGGGATGCTCGCGGTCACGACGGGGGGGAGAAGGGGAGGAGGGGGGGGGGGGGGGGGGGGGGGGGGGAGGAAACGCGCATTTCAGGCGACGACTCTCCGCGCCGCGGTTCTTCTCCCGCATCTTCCCCGGATCGCTCAGCTGCCGAGTCGATGTGGACCGTCGTTCGGAAGAGTCGCTCCCCTCCTCTCTGCCTCCTTCAGCCCGGGCAGGCAGAGAGCGAGGAGAGGGAGGGGGGAGGAGGGGAGGAGGAGGAGGAGGAGGAAGAGGGGGAGCTACGTCTTACATGCAGTCTTTGGTCATACATGGATTCGTTCCCAGATGTTTTTTTTTAATATAATATACAATGAATATGGAAATTCTACTTTCTGTACATGTTTGCTGGGAACTTTCTTTCGTCATTTAGCTTCATACATCAGCTTTTAAAGGGATCTTATGTGTTAGATGTGTGATTGATTTTAAATAATTGGCTAAGCATTTGGACTGTAGGCTTCTATCTAACAACAAGATACAAATCCACAATAGTACCAATAATGAAAATCAAAACAGGGCCCATTCCGCTTAAAGGGCCCATATTATGGAAAAATCACTTTTTCTGGGATTTGGGGTGTTATTGTGTGTCTCTGGTGCTTCCACACGCATACAAACTTGGGAGAAAATCCATCCGTGCTGTTTTGAGTGAGATACGGCTTTCTGAATTGATCCCGCCTTCAGCCTCTGAACGAGCTGTTCAAAATCCTCAAGGTTTTCTATGTCACAAACCTAGATATTTGAATAATTCCACCCCCTCCACAACCCGCCGGCGCCGCTTTTTCTGGACATAGATCCGAAAAAAAAGTGTGGAAATACAATAAACTGTGAGAGTTTAGGTTAGAATGGAGCCTTTGTTCTGGTGCTTGGGTTGTGACCTCATATCCAGGAAGGATGGGCAGAGCTGGCAGCGAGCGCAGGGACCGACCCAGAGAGTCCGAGAGGCACCGAGACAGATGATGACCCCGAAATAGATGTGACTCGGTGGAATCTACACTGCTCTTACTTCATCATTCAAACCTGAAATGCCCGTGTGACTGAAAGAACAACATGTATTTTCGAACAGGAGCTTTAAGAATCCTATTGCTTCATATTAAACAGTCCAGCAAGTTTAGCTGCCCACCCCCGTTCCCAGAAACAAGCACATATTGCACTGTGTCACAGAGCGGATCATTAGATATCTCCCAGTGTCTGTGATCATTAACCGTGAGGAATGTCTCGTGTGGTAGAATAAACAGCTGCGGTGGTCTGGCGTCGCTCCGTTGGCCTCCTTACTGTCACAATTCTCGGCCGTTTCTTGCGAGTCGCAAGAGAAGAATCTCAGGAAAAAGAGCCAAAAAGCTACTCAGGACCCGCAGCGAATCTGGGACCAATCATGGAGAGGGCCGCACGTCAAGGCCGCTGGATTAACGGAGCAGCAACACGGGTGGAAAAACCTCGGGTTCTTCAGCAAACTACAGGGATGTGGCGCTCGCATCTGCATCAACATAAACCTCTGAGTCAAATGTGCACAAACCCACAATGTGTGGTTAAAGCGAGTCCATGTGTATTCATAGACGACCGAAGAGGAGCACGGGGGGGGGGGGGGGGGGGGGGGGGGGGGGGGGGGGGAAGGGTTTTCTCTGCAGGACCACCCTCACTACTTTGCAAGCAACCGCTTCTTTGGTTCAAGTGAGTCCGAATTTTCCCGTCGTCTTTGTCAGAAGGACAGTAATTAAAGCTGCAGCTTCCCCTTTTTTTCCCCCCAGCCTCGGGAAGCAGTAGTTCTCCACCTAAACCCAGCGATGCCCCGTACGTGTGATTTCCTGCTATTATAATGCTATATTATTTAAGTATAAACCTTACATGCTGCAACCCGTCATTTTGGACAGCACTGTGCAATAAAGCTGTTTAGCCAGCTGCTGAAACCATTCCTGCAGGGAAAGTTTCCACGGCTCGGCCACATTTGGCCCAACGGCTCAACGGTCAAAGGCTGGAAGACACATTTCGCACACGCAAGTAGCCATCCAACGTTAAATGTACTTAAAGATGTCATTTGTGCAACAGAATATTATTAATATTATATGTAATCAGCAGTTTAAGCGGGTCAAAGTGGAGCTTTATAGGAAAACCAAGCATTTAGTTATGGAAATGTGGTGAAAAATGTAATATTGGTCCAAAATGTATTGAGTTGAAGCATGACGTATTATTAAATGAAAATACTTTACTAAAACACAAGTAGCTAAAAGATGTAATTACGTGCAGCAATGAGTGAATGTCCATTCTTCGTAATTGTGAATATGAGCTATTTGACATGGATGTGTTTTTTTTTTACTGTGCGATATTCGTAAAGGATCTTCTTGCCGTACGTAGATTTTGACAGAAACCATTCACCCTACTTCCTTCGACTCCTTCCTTCGAATATTTATTATTAATCACGCTTCAATATAAAAGCAGTGCTTACGAATCACAACAACATTCATAATTGATCGTAATGCAGTTGATGCGACTGGTATCATACTGGCCTCTCGTCCAACGGCAGATAGAGAACAGGTGGTCAAGGGTGTAAAGATAAGAACCCTGGTGTGAGACACATGACAACAATGTGACCGCTGCTCTGCCGAGGTTTGCCCCCGTGCGAGCTCTCGACCCTTCCCGAAGGAGGAGCGCACGCTGCAGCCGGGGGGGGGGGGGGGGGGGGGGGGTCAAAGCGGCGGTGCGGCGGGCAACATCCGCGTGCAATTACGCCAGGACCCCGCCCTTTTAATTTCATCCCTCGCCATTTTGAGGGTAAAAAGCACACCGCAGGGAGTCTGGGCCTACAGAATCTGAGGCGCACCGCCTCCCTCCCGCCCTGTGGTTGTTTCTGCGGCGGCGGTATTTCTAGGCACGGCGGCCTCCCGCATGCAACTCAACCAGACGCGGCCTCGGAGACGGAAATTACACCGTTTGTGGAAAAAAAAAAAGTTATGTGTTGTGCTTGGAACAGTCCACTCACTCTGTGTTCGTACTGTGACTCATTGGGTTGAGGAACCGTCCCCCCACCGTTATTTGGAGTCAACAGAGAAGTGGTTCATCTCAGTATAGTAACAAAAAAAAAAAAAAAAAAAGGTCCCTTTGTTCTCAGAAGGATTCGGCGTAAAGTCACTCAGCAGCTCGTCTCGTTCCAAATGCGGCTGTTGTAATCTGTGTGCATTAAACAGGGAGCGACGTCGTTTTCTTTGCGTTGCATCGGCGGTTAATGTGAGTCCATCGATCACCGGCTCGGGCCCATTAGGTCCGCAGCGCACTCAGCGGGGATCGGTCCGCGGCTGGTTTACTGCTGAATGCGCGGCTGTTGCGTCACTGCTCACCAGGGAGGATTCCGGAGTTCAGCCGAGGGCAGAGTTCACACATCAGCCCAAAATATCAACGTCTGCCGTGCGTGGTGTTTGTTGATCATCGGCAACAACAGCTCGCCTTGTCTTTGTCCTTATTACATTGTTTAGAGGAAAAATAACACTTTCTCTGAGGCAGAAAACAAACACGTTAGAGTTCTTTTAAGAAGCTGCAAAGCAGAAATATATTTTACGATTGAAGCGGCTCCACGTGTTTTTGAAAGAAGGCTGAAAATGAGTTACTAAACACAATAAAATGGTGAAAACTGTTCACAATCTCGTATGACACGAGTTTTTTAATCGATAGCAAAACCAATGTTCCACGAGTTCAGCTCTCACATCGCAGGTACATAACACATGGAAGTTCATTTGGCATACATTGCAAATTGATGTTTCTTCCAATAAAAAGAAAATAAAAGCGTATTTAAAATTTCTGAAAATAGTAAGACAACATCATCTAAAGTAAATCTGGCATGCGTCTCTATTTATGTCCACTGGACGCTGAGGTGTTTTTCTCAACAACATCACGCAATATCTGTATCTTCATTTCTCGATGTCTGCGTTCATGTTTCAGCATCACACTAACACTCAGATCCATGTGCATTTTTCATTGAAGCTCAATCGTGTGACTGGTTCCTCACGTAGGCCGTCTCCTCTCAAGAAAATGCTTGCTGACAGTTTGCTTCCTGTTAGTCGATCGATAAAACGGCTTTTGAGCCGGCGAGGAAGTAACGACGACGCCTACTGAGTGTACAGGAAACCATTACAGCAGCCCCCATTAGACACATGTGTGCATTAGGTTCTCGAAAAACTCTTGCAGGTGATGGATGTGCGTGCCAGATGCATGCGTGCCAGCATGTGCACCTTGAGTACCGGTGGAGTTGGGCAGTGAGCTTGAACTACAGTTCTGTCAGGTCCGTTAAGTCAAGAACACGCATGACAATAAAAATGATTTAGAAAATAGGAAATCGCTGCTTAAAAGCCAAAAAAAGCCAACAAAAATGGCGCCCTGTTTGAGTGTCGCCATTGGCGAGGGGGGTTTGACCAGCTGGTGCGCTAATCCAGATCAGCTGATGCGGCTCAGCTGGAGCAGATCAGCTGATGAGACCGTGTGTTGGCCAATAGCGTTAGCCAATAGCGTTAGCCACGCCTTGGCTACCTGGCCTGCCAGAACTGACGCTGACGCTCAATTTCCTCCTCAAATATAAAACCCCCTTTGAGAACCTGGGAGGAACACAAAGCATGAGCTGACACACACTCCGCTCAGTCAGTGACGACTGCGGAAGAACTGTTTCACTGTTGAGCCGTTGCCTAAGAAAAGAGAATGAAACTCTCCACCCGTCAAAAGTAATTATTGGTCTCCACCAACTCCTGCGGATGCAGCCGGCGCAAAACAGAGCTGGAAGGAGATTGAATGAATACGTATTATACATATTGTTTCATTGCTTTATCCTCAGCGCAAAGGTTTGAGCGACTGTGACAGGCCTGCGTCTTCTTTTCCACCCGACTGTTGTTGTTTGGTTGTTGGTTTCCACACTTACTGTTACGGCATGTGGTGGGCGGAGCCAAATGCAGAGACCAGGAAGTGACGGGGGTGGGGAGGGGGGGCTCAGAAACTCCCCAGAGAGCATCAGACCCTGTTACCACCCGCTGCCCCTGTGGTCCCGCCAGCTGCATTGTCACACGGCTTCCTCAGAGGATATCAATAGAAACACTTTGTGTCTGCAAACAGTGCGCGCACACACACGTACGGAAACACACACACACACACACACACCCACTTGGACTCCAAGCCGCCAATTGAATGTTGATTTAAGCCACTCTATTGGGTTTGTAGATTTGTAAATCTGACTCCCAAAGAAACGGCGCTGCTCTCTTGTTTACCTCGATTGAGGACAAAATTTCATTCAGCACCTCATTTTCACTAGATTTTTCTTGAAAGCAGCCTGCAAGATTTGATTGACAGCAACTTTTTTGTTCATTATCTCAAGCAGGACAACGCCTGGTCTACAAGTTGCAGGAAGCGGAAAAAACACAATAATGCGCCATGCAATGAAGAAGACGCCATGCGAGTAAAATGGTCACAAATATCGTCTTCTGCCAATGTTTTATGAGGAAGGAGGATTCCAAGCATGCATCCTGGTGAGTAGCAATTATTGTGCACATGACCTTTGTCTGTGTAATATAAATCTGCCCTTAACAACATTAAGGAATAACATTCACAGATAATCGAAGCATTTCCAATAGTCAGTTGGCTGACATCCTAACTGAAAAAGTGAAAGGGTTTTGCAGTCATCGAGAGAATACCGGACCTTCACTTTAGACCGTGGCCTCCTGAGACCTCTCATGAGTTTATTAAAGCATCCCATAATCACACGTGCAAAGAGTCAAAAAGTCAAACCCACAGGAAGTAGCTGCTGCAGAACGTCTCTGCCCCAGAAGAAAGGATGTGGTTTGTAGTGTGTCTAAAAAAAAGCCTTCACCAGAGGCCCTGGTTGTCCTTAATTTATCGTTACAGACTTTTACCAGATTTTGAAAACAAGAAAACAAAATAATGCCTGCGCATGAATGGCAGGCATGTGTATGTGCGAATTTTTTTTTTATATTTTAGGGGTATGTGTTTTATTTTAGCCTATTAGCTAACTTTTTCCTCCGATCAGGGTCAGCCAGAGCCTCGGTCTCGATCTTGAGCGGTTTGTGTTCTGCTTCCAACTGGTGGTTGGTGGAGAGCAAAACCCTGTTACTTTACACTCCAAGGACTGTCGTTGGTAATCCAGTTCTTTGAATGTCTTTTCCTCCAGATCGTCATACCTCTGCTGCCAGGTCTGGTTGTTGACTGTGAGTTCAGCGCTTTTTGACAGAAAGTTGTTCGGTGGTCTCGGTGAGCTTCAGAGACAAACCCTCGTTCTCCCTGATGAGATCTGGAAACCTTTTGTTTTGTGGTTGCAAAGCGTCGTATCACAGGCCCGTTCCTGACCTATCAACATGGCGGCCAAATGTGGCCTTCACAGTTTCAATGGAGGCGTTGGTGAATAACACTTGTGTAGTCTTTAAAGAGACTGTTGTTAGTCGATAAACAACTCAGCTGGTAAAAAGGCTGGTGTTTGTCTGTAAACGACTCGATCTCGAGTTAAAATATTCAACTGCACGGTTCTGGTATCAGAAAGGCAACGAACTAATTCATCTGATTTGTTTGGGAGACGCATCGCAGCCTTCGATGATAAGGTCACAAATTTGTAGATCGAGGCGCGATGCATTACGTTGCCATGGCAAAATCCTTTCGAAATGGTAAAAGAAAATCTGCAGCGGTGGTTTTTAAATATCTTTATATGACATGTGTTGGTTTCGTTTCATCATCAGTCTCACAGTTTGTGTGCTTATTCATTTTCACACAGTCTATATTCATAAGAACATATCATTTGGGATATCTTTTAATATAAGGAAAGGTAAAACGGGACTGAGACAGTACCGCTTACTATCCACTAGAGGTCACCAAAGTGTTGGCTCAGAAACCCTCATCTACGGTCCCTTTCTTGACGTTGCAGGAAACTCTTTTGCAATAATGTAAAATATCAAAGCTACAAGGTGGCATAATGAGCATAATCAGCACTTGTATTTAATTACTTACGGTTCCGATATCCTTGAACTTGTTCCTTCAATAACTTCAATTCATCTCACAGATAATTGTTGCAGTAAACGGTCATAATGTTAAAATAGGCTTGAGTGCTTCCGATGCTCAGCTTTAACAGTAATTCGCTGCTTTTGAAATCTAATTAATGACCCAGAGAATACAGCTGTGCAACCCCACATTACAGTAAACAAGTAATAATACCTTATACTCTGCAGCCGAGGAGCTTTCTCTGCTCCTGTGTGTGTGTGTGTGTGTGTGTGTGTGTGGACTAATACAGCAGAGTGGCAGCTGCTGCACAAACTTTACTTTTACAACAAGTTGTTGTGTAATCACCAGCGAAGCCTCTCAGGGTTTCTGGCAGGGAGCTGATGCTAGCTGTAAATCTTCATTATGTGGAACTCCTCACCCACAAATCCAAATGCATCATGACTGAGATCATTCACGCAGCCAGCGATCGATGTAGGAAAATGTTTAATGTTAATGAACTGTTCCGACATTTGTGCTTTTCCCGCTGTTGTGAGTGAGTGGAGTCTTCTCCTGTTGCCATCCAGAGGTGTAAATGCTGCTGTGTTTGCCGTTGGTCTGCGCTACATACTCAACTTTAATCACATCCCATATGAACGTGAGCCACGGTTAAACATGTGACAAGGAAGCGAATAGTTTTCCTTACCAGTTCATCAAAATCCTTTTTTTTTATAGTTGTATAGAAACAAACAAGGGGTTAAATTTAACCCAATTTGGTTTAATATAACACAGATGCAATACTGGGTTGACATTAACTATTTGGTAAACTATTCTAGATATTCTATATTTTATCCTCCTGCTCTTTAGCAAGGATTACAGCTAAATACCCCCAAACTAAAAATCGATCTTGATGTCTTGCCGTCACTGGAGATGTTTCATCTCAAAGTGGTCTTCAAAAAGACAGAACAATATATTCCAAGGAGATTTGGTAATTTTAGGAAAAAACACTCCGAAAGAAGAGCAACAACTTCAACATTTAGTGTTTTTATAAAACAGATTTGCAAAATATAGCCAAGGATCATTCATTTAAATATGCATAAATAGCAAGAAAATACTTTCCCATTTCAATTCAATTCAAATCATTCTTTACTTCTTTATACACAAATTAGAGATGAACGCTATATGAAAAACAGGGTTTGACCCTCTTGATTTGTTGCAGCAGAGAAAACACGAGCACACTGTTCAGCTAAAGCGACAAAAAAACATACACATATTCATAAACATTAAAACAAGGTCATATTCAAGTCTGTGAAATATCAAAGTACACATCTTTGGGTGGATGCCTTTTGAGATTACTATATATATATATTTATATATATACATGTATTATTTTACATCAGCAACGCAACCGTGATTAACAACAGCATGGCCAAAGAGTTTGTGTCTATGTACAATAGTGCAGGCGAGGAGCTTAAACCAGAACAAGGCAGTGAAAGGCTAATTACACATTATCAAACGTCCTGATTTATTACACTTCAAGTGGCTTCCCTTTGTTTTGGACTGTCATTAAATGACAACGTCAGGCTCAAACATACCTGCAGGGCCTGTGCCAGGCGAGGCCCTGCTCAAATACAACATTTGAATGTTTGAAACTGTTCAAATGATACTCTCTGTGATTTGTTTAGATGAAGGCTGCTATGTATTTGTTTAAATTGTATTCTATTCGTTAATGTTAACTTCGCTTCCCTTTTGAAATTGGACTGCAAACGATGCACGTTTGACTATGTAATCTTTGATTTCACATTCGTCATACAGCACACTAAGAATTGCACTCTGTCCTGCTCTGATTCTTATGTTTCACTGCATATGAATACTTTTCAGTATAAAAGCTTCAGAGGACGGTTGGCTAGAAACATTATAGATGAATAACTCCAATGTATATTCATATGATGTGACAGCATTCGGATGTGTTTTCCTCGTTAGCCGTGTCAAACTGTTTGCCTCCTCTTAAATATCTGTAAACAATGATCTAACTAGACATCTTTTAACTGATTAGATTAGACTGCGTCTGATCATCAAAAGAAACAAACAACCAGTCTGTTTTACTACTTCGACTCAGCAGGCTTCAAAAGGTTCCATCGATCTCGCTTTCACTCTTTAAAAAGGTGCCTCAGCGTCCCGACAGCGATTCGCGACACTTCCTCTCTCGTCTTCTTTCCCTCCCGACAGTCCCGCGGTTTATTTGGCCGGCTCGGGGATGGGCGGAGCCCGCTCCAGCCTCATGGTCCAGGGGTCAGAGGTCGCAGCGTAAAACGGAGAGCGGGCGAGCACTTCCTCTCCCGCCAGGGCGAAGGCGAACACTCCCCTCTGCCTCCCGGCGGCGGCGGCGGCGGCGGCGGCCTTCCCCTCCTCCTCCCGCCGCTCCCCGCCCTTAAAACCCAGACCCCTGTTGCCCAGCAGCTCCCCAAGTCTGTGACCCTTGACCCCCTGATACGCGGGGCTCAACCCGTTCCCCTCGAACCTGTCGGCGGCGACGGCGACGGCGGGCGGGCACAGGAAGTTGCCGGCGGGCGCCGACCGCCACGCCGCCGGCTTCCTCCCCCGGCGGGGGCGGGACACGCGGCAGCTCTGCCTCTTGATGTGCCGGTGCAGGTGGTCGGAGCGCGTGAAGCTCTTGTAGCAGTGCTCGCACTGGTACGGGCGGACGCCCGTGTGGATGCGCAGGTGGTTCTTGAGGTCGTAGTTGTGGACGAACTTGGAGTTGCAGTGGAGGCAGATGTAGGGCCGCTCGCCGGTGTGCTTCCTCATGTGGATCTTGAGTTTGTCTTGTCTGGGGAAAAAGAATAAAGCCAGGTTATTGTTTTTGTTTTACAGCGTGTTGTAGGACGAAAGGTTCACGCAGCACTGATTTTCTCAGGCCTTTTTAGATCTTCTTTTTGCACGTATTGCTAATGCAAAGAAACCAGCGCAGGGGTGTTAGGGGGGGGGGGCTTTCCACTCTGAGCTCTGTGATATTCAGATTTGGTGAAAAACACATTAACCTCAGTCTAAAGTCAACGCGGCACTTTTCCGTTAACGCTGCGGTTTTTTACGCGACCCGCGTGCTTTGAAGTGAAAACGCACAGGAAGAGGAAGAGCTCGAGATCTCTCTGTGACCTATTAGTGTGGAACACGTGAAGCAAACTAATGACCTTAAGAGAAGGCGCCGCTCCACGTACCTGGTGAACCGAACTTCGCAGATGGTGCACATGTACGGCTTCTCGCCTGTGTGCGTCCGCATGTGTCGCGGCAGCTTCCCGGCGCCCTGGATCATCCTTGTTGCAGATCGGACACTGCTGCGACGCCTTGGGCTTCATCTTCCTCTCCTCCTCCAGCTGCCAGGGAGGGAACAGCGCCCCCAGGTGGGAGGCCGAGCTCAGGAAGCTCAGGTACGACCGGAAGTCGGCCTCGTCCTTTATCGGACCCAGGGCGTGGCCCTCCGACGGCGCCGACCCCAGGTTCGCGGCGCCGCCCAGGCCCGAGCCGACGAAGTCCTTCAGGAAGTCGCCGTTGAGCAGGCTCAGCGGTATTTCGTCCTTCGCCTCCTCCTTTATGATGCCTCTCTTGGCGGCCAGGTCGAGGGGCTTGGAGGCGTCCAGCGGGGCCGAGGCGGGGAAGGCGTGCGGGAGCCCGGCCTGCTGCGGGGCCCCCGCGTGGGGATGCTGGTGGTGGCCGGGATTCAGGAACTGCTTGGGGAAGGTGGGGAACTCGGCGGCCCACATGGAGGGGTAGAAGCCCGGCAGGAGGGGGGAGAGGTCGGCCCTCCGGTCGAGCGTGGACACGCGGGGGTAGAGGCCTCCGTCCTGGAGGAGGGACTCGATGGAGAAGTCCTTCAAAGCCCGGCTCTCCACGCTCTCCTGCAACACAAGACGGCGCCGTCAGCCTTTTTTTTTTCTCGACTCGGAGGACGAGACACTGCACCATAAAGTAACCGAAAGATCCGGTCAACTGTACCTGTTTCCCTCTGAGCGCGCCTGGAGACCACTGGGACGACCCTCTGTGCCGGTCCAACTGCTGGCGGTACTTGGAGGAGCCGGGAGGCGGCGCCTCCTCCTGCTCCGTCCCCGGGGGCCTCCTCTCCCCGCGGCTCTCCGACGGCGACCGCCGCGACCTCTCGCTGCCGTCGTCCTCCTGCTCCTCCTCCCCCCGCTCGTCCTTCCTCGACCCCTCGTCCTCCTCTTCGTCCTCCTCTTCTTCCTCCTCCTCCTCTTCCTCCTCCTCCTCGTCTTCCTCCTCTTCCCCCTCTCCGTCCACCGCCCTCCGGCCTCCGCCGCCCCCGCTGTCCATGATCTCCAGGCACACGTTGATGACACAGGGGATCTCCAGCATCTGGGCCGCCTTGAGGATCTCCTTGACGTTCGACGCCGTGACGGTCAGCGTCGACGTGTAGGCGAACTCCAGGATGGCGGTGAGGGGCTCCGGCGCCACAAAGTCGATTTCGTACACGGCCACGGCGGCGTGATGGTCACCGGCGTCGGCCGTGGCCACCGTGAAGAGCTTCTTGAAGTACTGGCTGCAGGCGGCCAGGACGGAGCGGTGGGTGCGGTACTCGTGGTCCCGGACGATGAGGACGACGTCGCACAGCAGCCCGTCGCGCCGCTGCTCGTTGAGGCTGCAGAGGACATCGCTGCTGTGGTTCGGGAAGGGGATCCCGATCAGATCCTCCTCTCTGTGGTGAACCATTCTCCTCTCTGTCGTGGTCTGGAAGAGAAGGTTAAGGGGAGTTTTAAACCAGGGGCAAACTGAGAAAGGCCCACATTGGGCTCTCAAAAAGAAGAAAAAAGGTAGTGAGAGAATCCATCAAGACTCTTTAGTTATTTGGGATGAAACGATGTTGAAAATATTTAACACACTTCCATGATTCGTGATTTTACAGCCCAGAAATAGGACAGAGCTGCAAATATAAAATAATATCATTAAATCATTTAGAAATGTCTCCATGTTGTGCGATTTGTTCAGCTCTGTCTCGTTCCTGAATAAATAAAGCTTCACAAATTAACGAGGATAAAAGTTGGTTTGATTAATTAAAAAAAAACCTGAGTTCAAAAGAGTTGTTGTCGTGCAGCTCAAGTTTTTCTGTCCGAAAATACCTTGAGAATTTTATACTGTGATTCATTTGAACACGTCCTCTTTGACTTCCTGTTGCCAGGTGACGATTGGTCACAGTCGTTTTCACATTGAAAACCCACAGGGACCCGTTGGAAACATAAACATTTCGTCATCCCAAGCGGCTCTTGATCTTTCATTCTTTTGAGGATGAAGTTCCACGTTAAGGCAAATAAAAAATAAAAACATTAGATTATTTTTTAAAAAGTGTTGATAATGTGAATAGATTGGAAGCTGATATTGTTAACAATGAGTGACAGTCTCGCTTCATTAAAATATACTGTGCGCTCGCTTGTTTGTGTGCCATCTGTGCAGGCGAAGGCAACAAGCGGTAAATAAAGCATCTCATTTTCAGCAAACATCGCATCTCGTAATATTTATTCTTGAATGTGCCATCACGATCTCTGCTAGGAACGTGTTTTTTTTTGTTGTGTTCGGGAAACCCATCATGGTTTCTTTAACTCCCTCCCTTCTATCTGTCTGTCTCTCTGCAGGGCGACAACTCCTTTCGAACCACTTCTGGCGCCACTGGGTTGTGATGAGAAAAAGAACAAAAACGACAAAGGAGGTCAGATTGTACTCTAGATAGACACACTGTATCCTGTCAGCACGCTCACTTGTGCACTATATCCCCTAAGACGGTAAGACCTCCATGTTGTTTCTGCCGCGCTTCACTTCAGAAACGTCATTCCACAGCTTCCTGGGTTCCCACCTGTTGATTCATCGCGTCGCCCTGCAGCTACGGCGGCAAAAGCCCATTCACTCACACGTGTGAGTGGAGCTCAAAAATATGCCGTCCGCACTCGGTGGTCGCCGAGGCCTGTGCAGATACTTTGATGCGTGGCTCACTCACCACAGTTGCATTGTTGGCCGTGGCTGAATGTACACAAACACACACACACACACACACACACACACACACTTTCTTTTGTGGATCACACCAGAAAGGGGAAACAACTTCAGAGAATCTCATACTTGTACACAAGTACACCTACAGGTACACAACTTGGATACCAATCTTACATGTGGTTTATTCTTGTCCATCTTGTTGCTAGGTAACCGTTGCTACGTTGATGCAGCGTGGTCATAATTAAAATGTCTACAGAGGGGGGTGGTGGTACAGGAATGCCGTGACCACAGACCTACTGCGAGGAGCCACCTCGAGAAAACCCACCACTCCGATGGGAGAAGTGGGAGGGATCGGTCGGCCCCGAGAGCTCCCCAACAGGTTGCACAAACACCGGCCGAGGGGCCCCTCCCTGCCGCGGCCCCGCCAAGGCAAACAATGGCGCGGCGCTTGGAACAACACCGAGTGGATAAGAGGGAGAGAGAGAGAGAGAGAGGGAGAGAGAGAGGGAGGGCTTGGCCGACCCGCCGTCATTCCGCTCGCCATCGATCCGTCCCGCCCACTCCTGGAACTACGAGCCACGTGCTGCTGTAGTTGGTTGTTTTTTTCGGCCAGTGCCCCTGCAAGCACCCCCCCCCCCCCCCCCCCCCAACCCTCCTGTAATTACAATGTGGAGAGGATCTGAGGAGGATGTGCCACATTGACAGGGAGGGGAGGAGGACACGGCTTTCCCACCACAAGGTCCTGGAGCGACATTTCATCAGCCAAACAGCCTCAACCCTTTAACCCCCCCCCCCCCCTCTCATCCTCCCCTTCTGGTAATTACTGGGGCTCCTTATCCATCTTCGTCTTCCGGTAAAGTCAAAGAAGGGCAACCTCCCTTGTTCTTCTCTGATAAGACCTAATGGCCGTCATTTAATAAACAAACAGTCTGAAATCATGTTTTCATTTCAGTTGCATGTGTGAAAACCCTTCATACCTCAGCTCATCAGGTAAACCGTTAAACTGACCTCTAACGGACGGTCCTGCCTGTCTCTCTGAGTGTCTCTCTCTCTCGTCTTCCGCCAGCCTGTGCCGGCCACGTCTCCTCTCATGCCTCACTTAGTCACTAACACTTTCAACTCAGCACTCTCTCCCCCCCCCCCCGCCCCGGACGATGTGTCACCTCCATTCGGCGTTGTCTTTGTCCCAAGAACTTCATCTGCTTTCCGGGATCGCCCCCTCCTCCCCTTCCCCCCCACCTCCTCCCCATCTCTCTCTCCGTCCCCGTTGCAGCTGCATCATCGTTACGCCCGGCCAACTTGTCCGAAGCCCTGACCGCTCAGGCCACAAATCAGCAGGCTAATGTCCATCTCAGCCCCCATTTGGCCTGTGAGCTGCAAGCAACCTGGTTCCCCCCCCCCGCCGCCCCACTGTCACCACCCGTCCACGGGGCCAAACAATCGCCAGGCAACAGTGGCGGATGGGACAATTGCAGGGACAATGAGTCGCGGCATTGTGACGGCCGGACTGCGCTCCTTATTAGCAGGAGACAATTGATTTGAGCGGCTGTGTAAAGCGAGTCCATTATCGCATCCACCTGTTCCTCCGGGAGACGGCTCCTCGGTGGGGCTTTTAAATGGCGGTTGTCTGGTACCAATAGGCCGCGTTGGGCAAGTTTCACTCTTAATTGGTGTCAACTTGAGCAGGTGAGCGGCACATGGCTCCGGTTAAATCGACTGGGTTGTTTTTTTTTTTTTTACAATAATTATTAAAAAATGTCAAGGCCAAATTTGAGCTAGTTTTGCGTTGAAGTTGCGGTTTGCTTGAAACTTATTTGTGGGAAGGTTCCACTGAGTTTGGCGCATATTTCTTCCACACGACACTGTAAAATATATTGTTGGAAGTGAAGTAAAGACATTTAGTTAATTGCGAATTCAACACACTCCTAATATGTGGAAACCTCCTTTTAAAGAAGAGGTCGTGGTTTATATTCTTTATTTGATTTAATTGCACAGTGCTATTATTTCAGCAAAAAATCAACAATTGTATGCCTTTAAATCAAACCAAAGCTGCCTACATTATCAGTGTGATGAAGTGAAATGTTTGAAGAAAACACAGAGTCTTAAGTGATAATGTTTTTGCACTGAATGTCATCTCTCTCTCTCTCGCCTTCAGCTACACAACATTGTGTCTCTCACCCCCCCAAAGTAAACGAAAGTGACTAAGGATGTTAATCTAAAGCTTCCACATAACGTTATGTTTCTTTACGGTTCTGCTTGCATTGAATGAAGACCCCCAAAGTGATGTTGTCTTTGAGAATAGAACAATACAAAAGCAAAGATATATTTCCTTAATCAGTCACATTAATGCTTTTTTTTCAAACCGAGCTTTGTATATTTCATTAGCATTGTTCCTACATTCCAATTGTGATGTGATTTACCATGAATTGCGAAATCTATTTTTAAGGTAAATGACTGAAACAATTTATTTACTCTGTCATTGAAAGTTAAAACCAACATGACAAATTAACACAGCTAAAAAATACTTATAATATTCTTATAATACTTGTATTCGGTATGACATTGATGTGTAATGAATTTCAGCGTGCTGAGCAGGTGTCTAACTTGACTAAGCCTTTTAAAGTGACCTAATATATATGACAATATCCCACTCAATGGAACATGAATAAGTAATAGCTTAGTTTCCTGTTTTAAATTTTGCTCTCACACTAAATTGTATCCTTTTTTTAAACAATTGTTGCGTTAATGATTGTTGCAGAGCATTTGTTGACCAATACAAATAAATCTCAATACACGAATGACAATGATCAAAAACGGGTTAAAAATTCTAATTGGGATACTAGTGGTGAAAACAACATGAGGTAAGAGGCCTGTAAGCTGCCTAAGAACCCGTCTGTTGTAAACAGTCATTTACAGCTCAGCTTCAAATTCAAAACATGTTTTTATTTTGTCCAGACTCGCAAACATCCCGCTATCTCTCTTGAGTTACCTGAGTATTTGTTTTGGATTTAAAAGGAGAACCGTGTGTAGATATGGAATATCTAAAAGTTGCCATGTATAATTACTGCTGGAGACCAAACACATACTTAAGCTCACTTGAACTACTATGTTTGACATTTCCAAGACGTGCCGTGATGCTATAAACGCTCTCGCTATTTCCAGAGTTTTACAGCAAAAGCCCCGCTGATCACACGAGTCACCAGGGCGACTTTATTAACGTGTTTGCACCTCGTCAGGCCTCAAGGACCTGCAGCTATACAGCACTACAGTAAACACACGTGTGCTCACGGTAACACAATGGGACAAGTGCAAGCTTGATCGCTCAACATGCCCACTCGGGGGAAAAAAATGTGACAAACTATTGTAGACATTTATGCACAGACACACACACACACGCACACACACACGCGCGCCCAAAAACTCTGACTTGCACATACATTCCTACATGTCTTGATACGTCCGCCTGCATTCCACAGCTCTCCTACCTCGCCTGCAGCTCCCGGATTCCCGTCACGTGTCTTATGTATTTCCCAGACTACCGAGAGGCTCCGTGGCTCCTCGCTTGACCTCTCAGCATCGCCTCTTTTATTTCTTCTTTTAACTTGATCGCGAGCCTTGTCAATCACTCCATTCACCAGCTCGCCGCGCCGGCCACGGATGCCCCATTCAGAAAAAAATAAATAAAAAATGAAATAAATAAAACACCTCCAGAGGGGATATCCAAACGGAGGGGAAGCTGAAGCGGCGGAGGAGAGCAGCGTGTGTCTGCCTTGTGTGGCGGCGCGGCTCGTGTGGAGTTAAGAGTCGGGCTCACGGTTGTGTGTGGCTCATATAGGACGAGCGAGAGAGTGAGAGGAAGGGAGGGAGGGAGGGAGGGAGGGCAGCAGCACGGCGCTGAGGAGATGTCGCACCACTAGTTTTTATAGCAGGGTGGGTAGCTGGAAGATAATAATACCCCATCCTCCTCCACAACACAAGTTTAAGCGCACTGTGTAATAAGCCCATGGCGCAGACACCCTCTGATTTAGGTCAGACAAAATGAATTTTTAGTTGTGTTAGAGTGTTTTTGTTTTTTTTTTGGTATGAAAGGGACCGGGGGCAAAGGAACTCATAAGGGGGGTTGTTTGGGGAAACTGAGGATGAGGGTTAAAAAGAAAAGGAGAAAGAGAGAGAAGTTGGTAAACTGTTTTCTGCACCTCTTTCGGTTAATCTCGAGCTGAGATGAAGAGATGTGAAGGACTAAAAGTCACTCACTCAGTCAGCCAGCTGCTGCTTGAAGCCAGTGAGTTTCAGTTTTACACCTGTTCAAAACGGAGTCCTGCTACTCTCTATTTCCTCAGAAATAAGGTTGCGTATGCAATGCAAATTTCAAACTCATACGAACACACAACAAGCTCCTTGAGGGCCTCAGTGCATGTTGGCCGGACCATGAAGCAGAGGTGCACGCTGGGTCTGTGTAGCCCCCGAAAATACTAATAACTGAACTCGGGTTAACACCCTCCAGCACGTGGCACGCTGCAGTCAGAGGCGTCTGACTGAGTCCACGGGGTTCATTCCCAGGTGAAACATCACTTAAAAGCCAGACAATATCTGAGACACAATTGCAAAACGCAAAAAACACTGAAATAGACCTCGAGCTGTCGTTTAAGTTTTTTCAACCACGGTTTCGAAACCGGGTTTAATTAAAAGAGCAGAAGGCCAACGTCAAATTCCTGTTTTGAGTCAGAAAATTAGCCAAAGCAGGGTGACGGTTGGTGAGCGCCGCCCCGACCCCCCCCCTGCACGGAGAGCGCTTATGCAGAACGGTGCAGAAATAAGCCATTGAGGGAGACGCTTCAGTGAAGGCGAGGGAGCCTGTTAAGCAGGCGATTGGCCGAATGCCAAACGTCAAGGAATGTGATGACGTTGCACTTTTACAGGAAGCTGAAAGGAGTATGACGTCGTTAAACCCGCCCCTTTTCTATCACTGAATTATTATTTTTCAATTAGGTTTGCTTACAGCAGGCAGGCTGGGCCAAAAGCTGTGTATGAAATGGTGTCTTTTATTTGCCGTCGCGGACAGTGCCGGCCCGAGCCTCTTGGGGGCCCTAAGCAGAATTTTATTTGGGGGCCCCCCTCCCACCACGCACAGTCACCTGTGCTAGAAGATTATTGGCACAAATGTCACGCTATACTGTTATAGCGTAAATTATAAACGAATACAGTGAGGTTATAAGGAGCCAGTTTGGTTTTTTGGGACTTCCTTGTTGGCTTCATTTTTTTGGAACAGGAGGCTGCAGAAAACCATTTGATTATCCAACATGCAATCAAGAAATAATCCGAGCCTGTTATCTCAATCCACCAAAATATGAATCCTGAACTGGCAGACGGCCGACGGCGTCGAGTTGACCTCCGCAAACAAGTCGACATCATAGTGCACATCAGACGGCTATGCCCACTTTAAGGGGAAAACCTGCACTGCAGCACACCACACCTTGTGGTTGACAGTGTTTTATACGGGGGGGGGGCGAGAGTTGAGGCCGGCTCACGTTGGCATCCAGTATATATAAACAGGGTTAGCCACTAACTGCTAGCAGGCCGGAAAAGCAACGCTGGCCATCCTCTGAGATCGGCTATCTGTCGGTAAGTGGCACCTGTGTGCGCGGCTTTGTTTACGGCGGACACAACGCGAGCGTGAAATCAGCTCCATTATTATAAAAAAAAGAAGAAGAAGAAAAGTGATCCGTGTGCTTCGGCGTTTCATATTACCGTCGCATACCATGAGGTGGGGGGGGGGGGGGGGGGGGGGGGAGGGAGAGTAGTCTGCGCTTTGTTTGTCTGTCTGTCTGGCGTCTCCTCGTACCTGTTTACTGCCTCCTTCTGCGCCCAGCACGACGCATGTATCAGGGCACCAGATTGGCACCTCGCGGGGGGGGGGGGGGGGGGGGGGGGGGGGTGAGGCATCTTTTCATAGACTTGATACCACGGCGACTTTGCTGTAGAATATCAGCAGCAGCAAGAAGAGAGCTCAGACTTAGAGCCCTGTGACCCGTATGTTTCAGTGTTTCTTAATGAGAAACTAAAGACAACACACTTATTACACACACACACACACACACACACACACACACGTTTAGCCCTAACAAAGGCACTGGAATTAATAACTGTGGCGTCAGATAAGCACCGAAGCCCGAGCGCGGCCCTTCGCCCCGGTGTGTCGGGGGCCCAGGTGTGGCCCGGTTGTGGGAGAGGAGCAGGAAAGGGAGGCAGTCGTCTCCCCCGACAGTCCAGAGATAGAGCATCGCACCGCCCCCCTGTCTTTGGCCCAAGGACGGAGAGACAGACAGACAGAGAGAGAGAGAGATACGCACACGGACGCACCAAAGGGAGGCGGTGCTCAATCACAGAGACACACACACCTGTCTGTCAGGTCATTAGAACTCACCTTGGAGCACGCCGGTCAGGTGACGGAGGCGGGGGCATTTTCATTCTGCTGACCTGTCCGCTTGTGCGTTAACTGTCTCCCGTTTTGTCTCCTTTTTCAGAGGCCATAATCGGCATCGGGAGCTTTGCCAGAAGGGAGGTTAAGTACACAAGCTGCACGGTGTCACGGTGTTTTGCTGGTGGCGGTAATGAAGTCACTGCTGTGGGTGACGATACAGCTCGAATGTGTGTGATGTTTGAAGGCGACAAATATATTTATTCTTTATGTTGAATATGTACATGGAGATTTACTTCCTATATATGGAGATTAACAAAATGTAACCACTTCCACATTAACACTTCAGAATATCAGAATATCTGATATTGTGTTTGTATGATTGCTTGGTGTGAATATTTGTGTGTGTGTGTGTGTGTGTGCGCGCGCAGGTTGGGAGGGTCGCGGGGTGAATGAGGACAACTCCTTGGGTGGATAACGAGAAGGAGGCCAGCCTTGGCGGGACAGCCTCTGTCTGCCCTCAGGTTAGTATGTGTGCGTGTGTATTTGTGTGTGTGTGTGTGTGCGCCTGCTTTTGTGCGTGCACACACACGTGTGTGTGTTGTGTGTGTGTGTGTGTGTGTCAGCAGGAGAGCCCTGGGGCGTTCTGGCACCTCCTAATTAAAACCAGTCAGGCTGCAGGGCAAGGGAGACAGATGCCTGTCATGGCACACACACACACACACACACACTAACACACACACACACACACACAGCGTGGTGGACCACATTCAACCACATCCGCACTCACAAACACACAAGAGCAATGCGTAGGTCAGCTATTTTCTGCACTTGCACCCAATCTCGTCCCGCCCACTCGGGTCTCACACAGGTAAGCGAGTCCGCTTCCGACTCACATGACAAAAGAGTAACCGCGGCAACGTGATTCGTGTCACCGAGGCCGCTGACAATCCAACACAACGAAGACAGCGAGGACGCGGTGTTGAGCGTGTGACTAGTTTCTACCAGTGGATACCGGTAACCGGTACACGCGCTCGGGTTCAAAAACTGAGCCGTCTATAGTTTTGTACCCGAAACCTGCTGTCACTCACACTCTCACATCCCCCCCTCCCCCCCTCCCCAGCACAGAATGAGACATAATTGTACTCAATGTCTGTTACCTAGTCTGTCACATCTGATCCCCCCCCACTCCCCGTGTGCAGCCCTGCGCTCGGCAGGCTAACTGCTGTGTGTGTGTGTGTCTGGTGGGTGAAGGTGGGCGGATCAAGGCCCGCTGCTCTCCTTTCCCTCCCCATGATTAGGTGGCATAAGCAGGCCAGCGAGCCGAACCCACACACTCCTGTCTCCAGAACCGCCATCCCGCCCCGCTTTCTCTCTCGCTGCCTCTCACACACAGGTGGGTGGACCCACTTACTCAACCCAGATCTTTCTTTTAGACATTATGAAATCATGCTCTGTTCTTCTTCTTCTTCTTCTTCTTCTTCTTCTTCTTCTTTTTTTTTTTTTTCATCCAACACCCTGATGCTGAACGACATTCAACTCTCTCTTTCCTGCAGACCTGTTCTACAAAGTTAATTTAGAGAAATGGCCATGCTGAGACGGGTGTCTCTCTTTGCACTCGTCACTCGGCTGAGGCCAGTTGGGTTGCCAGTGGTTACGGAGGCCTATTTTCTATTATCTAGGCAACATTCAGGAAACACCCACAATTTACGCGTGAAATGCTTCATTGCACAAGCACGATGAAGATTGGGGCCGCGACTGATAATTTCAGACGTACAAATGTGGGAAAAAAATAATTTATATCTATCCTGCTGGTGAAGACAGGTGGGGCCGATGCTAATGCTAATGCTAGCATAAGGTTGTTAGAAGGAATTCCTATTGAATGAATGTGTAGTGAGCAGCTGGTGTGTCGAAATCCAAATATATACTTCAATACAGGCAGCTCATTCTTGAGTGTATTTGAATGAATACGACTTTGGTTCCTCTTCAATCTGGGGCCGTTGTTGCTGACACTTTCACTTTGTGAAAGAAAAGCGCTAAACACGATGAAAGGCAGCAGCAGGGACAGAGGGAGCAGGGTGGTGTAAATGGAGAAATTGTTAAACGGGAAGGAAAGAATAAAGCACGCAAAGCAGCGAGGGTGCGATGGAGCCGACCTCTGGGAGTGCGAGTGTGGCGGCCTCCCCCGGCCTTAATTTGTCGCTTTGTCGTTTTTTTCCGGGCCGGGCGTCGCGTTTCGTGAGGAGCGCGCGGAAGTATCACAAATCCCACTGAAGGAGCTTTTTTGGCAAGGGCTCGGGCCTGCCACCCACGGGCAGCCTCTTCAAGCCTCCTCCCATCCTCTATTCATCTGTGACGGGCGGCTTACTCACCCGGCCCAACTCCACACACACACACACACACACACACAAACACACACAAACAAAACCTGGACTGCAGTCCTACGGAGGAGGGCGGACACGCACGCGCACACACGGTTACTCTGGCCGTTGTGTACATACAAACTCACAAGAACTCAAGCGTTGTGTTTTTTTTTTTTTGGCATCGAGTCAGAGCCGTCCAAACGTTTTTTTTTTCGAGAAACCCTGGTGCAAGACAACTGCAAGACAACTGCAGTCCTGCGGAGTGTGAATCCCCGCGTGGCAGCGTTTGCACGGGTCGAGGCCCACACGCCGTCAGGTGTTGAAGGAGGCGTGTGGACTCACTCGCTCACTCCCGCCGGTCTCATGATGAACCCACGCGAGGCTGCGTCCAGCTCGTCCGGGTGTCACGTGCGTCCCCCCCACTCCTCCCCGACCCCCCCGACCCCCGACTCTTTGACGCTCCCCATCGCACACGTTTTACCCCACAGGATGCACTTTTTGTCCCAGTTCCAGTTTAAAGTCCCTTTTGTATTGAATGCCGGATCATCATTACATACGGGAGAGGTTGTGCAAACAGGAATGAATGAAATGTGCCTCGGGTAAACGCGCCAATGCAACAAAAGAACTGCTCGGATCACATTCAGTTGTGATAATCTTGGGGGGGGGCAGAGCTTAAGACGAGGGGTGTGACTTTATCCTCATCTAACCGTCGCTGTGACAGGACGAGAGCTCTGTAGGTTCAGCCTTGGTTTCTGCTGATGGAGACTATATATATATATATATATATATGTACATCCAGAGAACAGATGGCCCCCCCACCCCCCCTCCCTTTATCTCCGCCCTGTCAATCAATTAAGAGATCGTCTAAACGTTGATTCAGAGCCACTCGGGGCAGCTTATGATGGCAGAATTGTGCAGATGACAAGGAAGAACTGAGAAAAAGTTTGACATGCTTTCACTCGCTTCCTCCTAAGTGGCTGCTGCCATGAGAAAGATGAGCACATCTGTTGCGAGACACACACACACACACACACACACACACACACGGTCCCCCCACTTCTACCAAGGTTCAGCCGTCCTCCCGTCTGATTCTGGCTCTCAGTGGGTGGCCGACAGCTTTTGCACGCTTTGCTATTTGGCCACAACACCCAGCAAACAGAGAGCTCTCATTATAACTAAGAAACTGAGAAAGAAAAGAAAAGACGAGAGGGGAGGGGGGGAAAAAGACAGCAGGGCGTCACTGACCTTTTAAGAAGAGATGTTTTTCCTAAAAATGTCAGTCGTTTCTTCCTCCGCGAGAAACCCTCGGCACCGTGTCAGCGCCGGCAGACTTGTGAAAGTGAGGGGCGGCCCGAGACGGACGCTCCAGTTTGCTCTGAAGGTGTGTCTGTGAGTGAAAGGGGTTATACCGTTCAAACGGTGATCCAGGGAGCACAACAAAAAAACAAAAAAAAAAACTGCTGCGCCCACCAACCTGAGCCAACACCCCTCCCTCCCTCCCTCCCTCCCTCGCTCCCTCTAAACCAAAAGTATTTGGCAGCGTTCCCTACGAGTCCACCTGTGCTCAGGGGAGGGGAGTGACGCGCGCGGCTCACCGGGCCGAGCCCAAAAACCTGAAAGGGGGACAGGCAGAGCTGAGCCCTGGTGATGGGGGGAGGGAAGGTGGGGGGTCTGTGCCTTGGCCAAACAGGAGCTGCAGGGGTTCCTATCAGGCATCAGACAAAGGCCGTATCGAGGGGGGGGGGAAATGAACAGAGTTGCAAGCAGGCAGGGTGGTGGCTGCTGGCGGTATCTGAGTGTGTTTGGGTGTGTGCGCGCTCTCCGCTGTGCCGGCCTGTACCTGGCGGGCCGTAAGAACCATTGTGCCGCTCTGAAAGCCCTTAATGCGGCGTAATGGGGATTTAATGAGAGGGTGTTATCGGTGGTGTAAGTGTTGCTCGAAGTGTCGTGGCAGGTGATATGAGGGCAGAGAGGGAAACCATCTGGTCGGTTCCAGAACAAAAGGTTGTGGTTTCGAGACGTCGGGCCAATAAAGTAAGGTCATAACAGTGAAAGTATTGAACTCATTCTTTGGCGATGTGAGTGATTAAAGTGTGGTTGTATTTCTTTATGGAAATCAAATGGCTTTAAAGTATCATTAAATAACAACAATCAATTAGACGTCTGAAACCCCCATGTGAAACAAACGACAGAGAGAAACGAGCTGATTCTGCATTCCGTCTCAATGTGTCAACGCGTTGTTTTGCACCTCATTTTTACCCGGACCGTTGCGAGCAATGGCCGGCGGCGTTCGAACCAGCTGAATTCAGGATTTGGGTCCCTCTCTCTGCAGAGGTTCGACTCACTCTGGTCCGAGTCAGACGAGGTTGAACCTGACCGGGGAAGTAAGAAGTAATTTAACAAGGTACTTTTTAAGCCTGAGAAGAGTAGTCCTTGTTTTTTTTAGTGTTTAATAGTCCATTTCAGTCTGTTTGATTTCAGAAAAACGTCAGTGATTCATTGAAAACATCAGTGTAAAGTAATCATGAAATTTTGTAAGTTTGCGTTGTGGCTGGGAATTTGCGACTACATCAATCATTTTGGGGAAAGGTTTTTCAGAGAATATCATTACCACTCTGGAATCGAACTTTAGAGTCAATCTTCTTAACTTATTATCAGCAAGAAAGCAGATACACGGAGGGAAAGATTCACCCCATGAGTAACGCACAATTTCAGTTAGCGCACAAAAGGAATTATTAAGTTCTCGCCAAATCATGATCAGAATTGGGTGAATAGTCTTTTGCGAATCCTCCAAGGCGTGTCCAAGTATTCCCTCCAATACCGATTAGAATCCGTGTTTTTCTTCTACATGAAGGTGCCAAATACCCCCTTTAAACACAATAAAGAAAAACACAGTACGCGGAGCAAGTAGCAACAACTCTAATTTTACACCCACATGCTTCTGTTGCTTTCATCCCGCCACCTGTGAAGTGGGTTTGACCATCCAATCCACCAAATCTGTCAGATACACCTGTTTCTGTTTTTTGGGTGATGGAATCTGTTGAACAAAAAGCTTTTGTTGTGTTATGCTTGAGTAAAGGCAGCACTGCTCCGCTCCCCACACAGTGATTCAAAACACAAGACGTGGTTACGTGAACAATCATTAAGTGGGGGGTGGGGGAGAAATTAGTGATCCTTATATATTAAAGTATGTTATTTTTAGGACGATTGATGACATTTTGGTTGTGTTAAATGGCAAAAGGTCTGTATACCTGTTAATATCAGTATAAATGTGGCACTAAACATGCCAACAGACCGGAGAGCAAAGAGCAGAAGTTTGTTTTTGTGTTGCTCGACAACAACTCGAAGCAGCGACGTGGGTCAGAGGTGTGTTGGTGTGTGTGGGAGTTGACGGTGTGCAGCAACATCTCCGGCATCTGAATCCAAAGGTTCAAACGCGTGCGGCCTGATGTACAAACCACCTCCTCCTTGCCCACCTCCTCTTTTTCAGAGCGGTGATCCACCTCAAAGGAGCCGGCAAAAAGTCGTAATCAGTGTCCATCCTTTTCACGCTTTGTCCAACGAGCGACGCCGTTTCTTAGCCGTTGCGTTTGTATGCAACATTGTAACATTGTAACATTGATAATATTATTGGGGCTGGAACCCAATTACTCACCAACTACTGTCCGCACAAAGCGTGCGAGCGGCAACGCCTTCCCAAAGATGCAGAGACATGACGGTCGCAGAACCAGTTCGACGTGCCTCGCACGTCACAACAGACGTGCGAGTGGGAGAGGAAGGATGAAAGGGAGACTTAAGGGAGCTTAAGTGAAGAACTTAACCGTTTCTTCGTTCTTCATCTTCAACATTTGAGGGGGGAAAAGGATCGTAGCACATATGTGTGGCAGGAAAAAGCAGCAAGTGAACATTGTGTTTCTAGAGAATGATAAGCACTCCTTATTTTCATAACTTTCCACCCAATAGTGCTGCACGTTTCAAATCCTTGTATTTCAAGCCTCGAGGTTCTCGAGGGAGATTAACCGTAATTGAGCTCAATTGAACTCGTCATTAACTTGTCATGTGTTCCAGGATGATACGAAGGCGGCACCGCGGGTTTGCGCGACCTCTTGGTGACAATGGTCACCATGGAGACTGCCGCTAAATCCGTATCACCGCTCGGGCGGCTGCGTTTGCATCTGACTGTTTATTCAGGTGGAACCAGTTCGTTGGCAAAGCTTCAGAAGGGGCCGGTGTGCAGAGGTCGGTGCCGTCGGATAGAGAAGCGGAGGTCGCAGGGTTCCACCGCCAGCAGCCTCGGGCATTTAGCCCCAGTTCACGTCAACCTCGGTTCAGATTTATTATGAACCGGGGTCACATAAATATTAGCTGGGGGTCCCTGGAAAGCAGACGCTTGCTCTGCATACAGTGGCTGAAGGTATAGACGCGTTTACTGAACATGTAAACTACTGGAACTTCAGCTCCTATTTTTTTCCTGCCTTCATCAATCCGGTTGGGATTAAGTTCAGGGTCGGAGTCCATTTGGAACCTGATATTGTTCCGTCTTCTTTGCTGCCAGCGTGGATCTGGAAACAGTTATAAGACTGGTGCTTCCTCGTTCTCATAATACGTTTCTCCTTCTCTTTATTTATTCATTTATATCTACTATTTTTGTCCAGGGAGTTGCTTACTTTGTCTCGGCATCACTGTGGATATTGCAAATCTGGCCATTGTACTGTTCATATTATAAGGTGCCGTGTTTGCTCTCTTTTCATTTGTCTTATTTCTGACAGGGTCTAACATGACAAACCCTTAGAACAAACACTAAATGATAGATCATATCTTGCAAATTGCATCACACAGCTGCAACATATACATTTAAATGTATTATTGCTCAATATCATCCCAGGTAAACGAGGGTTGCGGAACTTTCTCAATAAACGGTGCAATTAGAAGCCAGAACCGTGCGTCTTGCGTTGCACGTTAAAACGAGGAGGTATTTTTAGTCGACGGCGGCTCGGAGAAAGAAAGGGAGGCAGAGAAAGGTGGAGCTTGTGTGAACCAGTCTCGCCACTTCAAGGGGCGGAACTCGGGCGAAGCTTTTGTGAGAAAAGTCGGCACTGCCCATCTCTCAACCCCCTCCGCCCGTCTTTTCACCATACCCCCCCCCCCCCTCTCTATTCTAGCCAGCCCCACCACAGAGTCCCACCCACAGCATGAGAAGACAGGGAATGTGATCTAACCACACTCCCAGAGATATTACCTCAGCGGCCACCCCCTACACGCACGTGCACACACGTGCACACACACAAACACACACACACACACACTCCTACCTTCCCCTCCGTCATACCCCACCTCCCCCTTAGCATTCCCCTCCCTTGCTCCCCCTGATCTCCTCCTCGTCCTCCACTCCTTACGTTACCGCTGCCAGGCCGTGATGTTTTTCTAAGCCTCTCCTACACAGTTTTCACACACATTCCCTCCCTCAACATACAGCAACATCCCACACACCCCGGTGCCCAGCTGACCCACTGAGAGAGGAGGTGGGAGAGCTCTGGGTGGGCAATAACGCCGAGGGAGGGGCGACCCCCGGCTGTTGCGCCAACGAGGCAACGTTTTTTTTTGTAATCGGCGAGCGATGAATACAAAATTTTCTTTTCTCATTTTGCTCATTACGAGCTGTTTTCTGCAGCACCTTCATGTCACAGCTGTGACGATCTGGGGGCTGACAGGATGTGGTGAAGGATTCATTCCTTTCCACAGAGAGAGCGAGACAGACAGACAGACAGCTTTAAAGGTTAAGGTGTCTGTTTTCAAGCAGGCCTCGATACCCGCCGCCCGTCCGTTGCGGTTTCCCATCCACCCCGTGGGCCTCGGCAGATTTGGCCCCCTGCTGTTCGCTTCCCACGTGCTCAGAGACTCGGATGTGAGTTTGCCCTTTTTCGGGGGGTCACGCTCAACATTTAGCCCGTGAAATTTAACTCGGCGCAACTCGTCGGCAGCTTAGGCCAGCTCGCGGCTCGCTGGCTGCTTGGGGTCCCCTGGTGGCCAGGGGGCCCTAAGCAGCCGCTTAGTTCGCTTATACCTCGGGCCGGCCCTGAGCTACAACATGCAAACATGTTCACAATATTGACTTGATGTTGATCAGTAGGTGTTTAACCATGTTTATCTTTGAGGTTCAGCATATTTGCCTGCAAGAACCAAACAAAATTTACATCATTGCACACGGGGGGGGGATCTGTTTCCCACAGTTTCAACATTTCGTTCAACAGAAATACAACATGAATTTAACAGAAACAAACAAACATGTCAGTACAGTGTGCTGTGCTGGCTGATCAAAGGTCAGATTTGATTTAGATTAAAAAATGTGGTTTTCTGAATATAGTTATTACTCAGAAGTCCGAGCAGGCCAAAAAGAAAGCCCAAATGTGTTTGTATGTTTCTGCGCCAACCGTTTATTTTCTGCATTTTACCCAACATATTGATATTTGTCTGCCACGTTTTTGTGTGATTGTGATAGCGTGAGTTAGTATAGCCACAGGATATTCTCTAGAACGCTGTGAGTGCAACCTCAGATCCCCGGGGGAATTAAACAAAGACAGATCTCAGAATACGGCCGTCCTTCATGATTACTTGTTTACTGTTCTCCAGAATGAGCCAGACACGTGTGGGACAATGTAAAAGTATACTTGGCGAATGATAATAATCCCTCTGGTCTATCAATATCCCCATGATCATTATGGACAGCAGCGATGGGGAGGGTGCTGGTCAGCGGAGGATTGTGGGTTTTGCAGTTCAGAGCGGCTAAAATAGCCGTTCCCCCCTCCGGTGGCACATGAAGACTACTGGGACCGAGAGGAGCTGGAGAAACGTCCTGGCAGACTCGACGAAGCCACACAGCGACATCAAATGACTGGCCTCGATGCCTTTCATCCCAACGGAGGGGGGAATCCGGGGCCCCGGCCGGTCAGACACAAGCAGGCAGTTATACGCCACAAAAGCACAAGTTACGTGTTTCAAGCCGCGCTAGTGAGAAGGATAAACACACACTGCTGAAAGGACAGGAAATGTTTTATTTACATAAACATCTCCCCGGCAGCTTGACGGAGGAAGACGCTTGACTTTTCATCCGGGCATACGATGCTTTTGTTGCTTAGAGATGACGTTAAAGAGAATATTTGTGGCACATGGCGATGTACAATGTAGTGTTTATTACCAGGGTGGGAGTTTTTTGGCGTCACTGCGTGGTTGCCAGTGTTTATCGTATGACTGGTTCGAGTTTGACATGTGTGCGGACCCGCAGGTGCCTCTTGCGAACCAGCACATGCTTTTTCAATGCGCGCGCTGCATGCCTCTAAGCCGGAGCCCCCTCACTGGGCGGCAACAGCGCTGAGGTAACATCACAAGCTTGGTTTCTTTTTTTTTTCTCTCCCTTCCCAGTTGTTTGATAAAATATATATATATATATAGCTTGAAGTAAAAAGCTCTCATAACTACTGTGTTTTTTTTTAGTGTTGCCAGGTCAACCTGCCCACTCTACACTCGACAACACTAGAACGGGGCGGGTTGAGCAGGGGAAGAGGTGAGAGAGGAGAAGTGGGAACGATAGAAAGAGTTTGGGGAGGGGGGGTTAGATATCATGAGTGAGGAGAGGAGGGGCGGTGGGGTGATTGGGGGTGACGTAAGAGGCCTGTACAGGAAAGAGGAAAAGACACAGGCGGAGGAGAATAATGAACACGTTGAGACAACTGACGCGTTGTGGGGACTTGTGGTGATGAAGAAGAAGAGGCACGGAGGAGGGGACGAGGGTCGAGGTGACAGGTGAAGAGGAGCCTCTTTTGCTCTCTGAGTCCAGCCCCTCACCCTCACCCCCCCGCATCCCCCCTGCACCTCTGTAACTGTCAGACGGCGCTGTCCCGGGCCTCCCCATCCGTCCGCTTATTTCACATGAGATAAAACGCGCGTGTGTGTGTGTGTGTGTGTGTGTGCATCTGTGTGTGTTTGCAGTCGGCCCGTCCTGCCAGCTGCCAGTGTGCAGCACCCAATCCGGCAGAGGCGAAGCCTAATTACAGACGCATGGCTACCGATTTAGCCGGCATGCTAACCATAACGGAGGAGGCGGCAGGGAGGGGATCGCTTGGGAAAGTCACGGCTGGACGAGAGGCTCACGAGGGAGCTGGACCACAGGGACAAGGGAGGGTGGGGAGGGGGGGGGGGGGGGGGGGGGGGTTACTCTATTCCTGGGTCGTGGCGGAAGTCTCAGCAAGAAGAGGCAACCTGCAATTGACTGCACACATCGGGCAGAAGTTGAGCGAACAACCCCCCTTTCCCTCTCCCCATCCGGGCTCATCGATGAAATCTTAAAGAACATCAAGCCCCCACCCCCCCCCCCAAAAAAAAGCTGCATTTACCCTGATTTTCAAGTGCCAGCACACTGGCCTCGGGCCGAGGTCACACCCTGGAAGCACACGACTCCTCTCGTGTCCGGCGTTTACCAAGCGAGACGGAGAGTCTTCCCAGGTTGTCCAGAGCCGTGCGTGTGTGCATGAATGTGCAAGAAGGGGCCGCATCTATGCATGCATGCATGCATGTATGTACAGTATCTATGTGCGTGTGTGCGTGTGCGTGACGGACAGTTTGTGAAACCAGGGAGGGTTGGCAGTTAAACTCTGAGCTCACCCACGACTCTACCACTTCCACCCACAGTGTCCTCTATACAGCTGCTCTCACTGAGCCAAACTCGCACTTCATCTTCATCCCTCTCCTTTTTTCTTTGTGCTTCTCTCCATCACTCCCTCCCTCCCTCCCCTCATCCATCCATCCATCCATCCGACCATCCATATCTTTTTTTAATTTGCTCCCTTCTCTGCATCTAGTCTTTCCTTCTCCTTCCCTCCATCTGTCTCTATTTTTCTCGTTTGCTACCCTCTACCCACCTCTTTCAGTGGTTTCAGTTTTATTCAATCTCCCACCGTTCGCTTCTACTTACTGTTGCAAACTTTTGGGCTTTTGACGCAGCCCGTCCTCATCAGGAACAATTTATTTTCACAAATGTATGAAGCATACTAAGTCAGCTTAAACGTACCTGCCTTTAATGAGACTAAGGAGTAAATTCAATGAATCAGTCTTTTAAAAGACGTTACAATGAATCAAATTAGTATTTAGCGTCCACGTATCATATAAGTAACAAGCCTTGTATTTGTACAAAAAAAAAAAGGACTCAGCGAGGGAAAAATAAAAAAGTCGTCGACAAGAACAGAGGAGTTGACTCACGAACAACAGCTCCGTGTTTGTGCTTCATCAGCGATCCGTTGACCAGACCGTCGATCTGCTGACACGGCTTCACGACCCCATCTGCTTTATCAGAAATGTCCGTGAAGCACAGTCGTGTTGATGTTCTTACTCCTGAAGCTGCCAAATCAAATGAATGAAATGGGCTCTTTTTTTATCGTGTGAGCGGGAACAGTTGTGGGTTCGTACCCAACGTGTTGTCATTTAAAAAATAGGCTTCGCTGCTCTTCAACCTGCACACGTCCACACGTACACGCACGCGGACACGCCGAGGTCGAGTGAGGCCGTTCACGGTGACTAATGGTTTGGTACTTGGCTTGGAAGACGACGGCTTATGTAGGGACACTGTGGCAAACCATCAAGAAAAACTCCATTACGTTAGTAAAAGTACTACTTTAAAAAGTAAAATATTCTCAAAATGCTCTTAACCATGACCCCTCTGACGCCCGGGGAGATGCTGTGTGTGTGACTGTGAGTCCGTGAATGAGTGAGTGTACACTTCTGTGTTTTCCACAGCTGATCTCGCATCCTGCTGCAGCAAAAGGCGTAATATTCTGGGCTGCCAAGTCACGGCTCCGTGCTCAAGGACCTCTCGTGGTTTGTTGCGGAGTAAAAAGAAGGATATTTTTTTCTGCCAAACTGGTGTCGAATAAAAAAAAAATGGCGTGAAATCTAAATCCTCAATTATTGCTGATTCTTGAACTTATTGAAAGGCCGAATTCATAACTTTGTCTAATAACTGTGTGTTTAACAAATCCAATACATACATTCATTAAAAGACAATACACTGTATACTCATGTGATGCCATACGCGTGATTTCCGTCTCCACCCACATACACACTGTATGTGTACACTGTATACATACACTGTACACCAGTACCAGTCAAAAGTCTGGGCACATTTTTTTATTCATTATTTATAAACCAATAACTCAGCAGATAATGAAGATAAGTTTTTAACCTCAAACCTCACCTTGAAAAGCAACGCCCACCACCGGTTCCAGCTCCACCGAGTCGGCAGGGCAGCACGGGAGCGGGTGGGTGGGTGCGTGACCCCGGCGACCTGCCAGCAGCTCGCTCAGGGCCGAGCCGCCCCGCATCCACATCTCCATCGATTGCCCTCGATCTCACACACACACACACACACACACACACACACACACACACACAGGAGGAAATTGCAAGAGGTGTGTGAACTGGGGGGGTGGGGGAGGGGAGGAGGGAGGCGGAGAGAGGAAACTGCATCGCAGATGGTTCTTGTGTTTCTTGAACAGTCAACAGTTTACTCACCTCCCAGGGCTTGTTATCAGTTTTTGCATGGTGATTCTTTCACATGGGGAGAGGATGTGAGATTATGTCTCATTGGAGCGCCTCATATTTACCGTCTGAATTTAGATTGATTGAGGCTGAGATAATTATATCACACAGGACTTTTTACCTGGTGGGCCTCACATGTGAACTCGACAATCAGCAGCTTAGTACTTGTTGCTTGTTGTGTTACCTAAATGCGATGAGTCTTGGTTATTAACGATGGTCTAGTTTTTTGATGTTGTCAAGTCATCAAGGAAACCCATCAACACATAAATAATTTACTCAGGTGGATTACTGAGGGAAATCTTCACGTACATATGAAAATGTACCAAAATAACATTGTACATATAATTTGCTGTTTTTTATGGGGGATTTATACGTACAATTGCTTTACTACTCCTCATTTTGTTGTTTTATAGCAGATGCTGAACAAACATGCGTTAAAAGTAACGCTAGTGGAGTCAGAGTGAGGTGAAATCTCATGGTTATGCGGAACCCCCCCCCCCCCCCCCCCCCCCCCCTCAGCGGTGCCACGTTGTAACTGGGCCTGACCGCCGAGTTTCAAAATAAATTTACCGAATGGTAAAACGATTCGATTTATTTTATTTTAAAAAACCATGCAAGTACCTTTATTGTGAAGGGAAAGAACTGGATCAAAAGGCCCAGCTTCTGGGTTTAGATTCTGCTCGCAAGCCTACGCACAGCTAAAAAGTAACATATATTTGTTTAACTCTTATAATTTTGAACGGAAAGGCTGATAATTTACTAAATTATTTCTCACAAACTTGTAAGTAAATCTTGTCCCGCGTTGCAGATGAGGTAAAACCGGCCCTTCCCCTAATCCTTTGGGCCTTTCTCACATCAGGTGCCAGCGTCTTGATTATCAGGCTAAAAAAGAGACAATGGTGCGTTTTTCTTTTTGGTTTAACAATGTCATTACCACGGAACAATGCGTTCTACGTGCATGAGTTAGAGGAGAATCACTGTTCCGAGATTTTCTGATACGCCATTTCCTCTGATAAGGGTGCGAGGAAGAAGAAAAGACTCTTAACAGATGTTTCCTCCTTTCTATGGTATCAAGATTTTGGTCGTTGTGCGGTTGTTGCAAAGTGAGTCATTTTCGAGGGTTAATGGTTAGGAGGAAAAATAACTCAATATGCATAAGCTAATGTCTGGGTGCACAGATAAATGGAACACCTGTGCAGCCAACGCTACAGCATGCAGGCTGCAGGGGACGACCATCATAAAAACGATTGATTTCTTTTAACGACGACCATTAATGTTGTCTTACTTGCGGAGATCCCTTAAATTTGACTAAAAACTCATTTAAACCCGAAACGTTGTCTTTCCCTAACCGTAAGCCAGTTGTGTTTGAGAGCCTTGTTTATCGATGATCATTTTCAAAAAGCGATTTAGGCACAGAGAAATATATTCTGATATAGAGATTAAATATTCAGGAGGACTATGGTGTGGTTGTATTATACGCACTTCTGTTTTAAAAAAAAATCGAATTGGATTTATCCATTCAAGCTATTCAAATGATTAGATAATACTATCGATAAGTAAAGAAAAAAAATCAAACGAAATCCTTCCACCATTTCGACAAGTGGAAGACAAGAGACAAAAGTGGAAATAAAAGGAACAAAAAAATGAGCAGGTTGCAAACGTAATTGAGTGCCATTCGAAGATCGCCTCTAATGGACAGAGATGATTGAAGCAGCGGTGTATGTGGAGGAGTTGATACTGGATCTTTGTTATCTGTGTGTGTGTGGGAAAAGGAAACAAGAAAGAAAGGGGCATCATGGGAAAGAACGTTGGCCGCTGCTCACCACAGACGGGGTGCACTTCCTGCCTTGTGAAGTTTTTTAAAGTTAGGATGGTTAAGAAAGGGTGGGGGGGGCGGGGCATGTTTTTTTAAATTTTCATTGTCATTTTTTGTGTGTTTTCCACACGATGGATACCAGTAAGTCAACGCCTTTCACTCTGCCCCGGTCAGAGCGGCTCTATCATGTGGTACGAGAAAACTCTAATCAGATCGCTTCCCTGGGCATCAGCCTCCGGCCGACGGCCCGAGAGGCCTCAGCGGGACCACCGAGAGGCTTCCTGGGCCATTAGATGGCACACACACGTCAACCGTCACACACAAACACATGCTGACAGAGAAACATACACTGCTGCACTGATAGCAGCTTTTGAGGGTTCAGGTCATGCTATTCTGTTGAATGCTGGAAAGAAAGAAACTTGAACTTTAGTTGTACAATCTGTCAGCTATTTTTTTTGCATCAGTTATTTAAGAAGGTGAAGTCATCTGTGGGTTTTTTTTTATGTGTGAGTGATTATGGCTACAATAATTAAATAACAATAAAAAGACTTGTGGAAATATACCCAGAAGCCCGCAGAACACACAGACGAGTCAAACAGGTGCTTTCTATCAAGCCGCTGACGCTTTCTCGAGAAAGCCCATCGACCCCCCTGCGGATTTGAACGTTTTCATAAAAACCGACATAGTGTTGATTTTTCCGAGAAGCTCGGTAAAATACCCATTGTGAGTCCCGCTATCTGTTGTCTTTTTGATGTGAAAAGGCTCGTGTTTCTGGGTTGGTTGCGTGCGGCGGGGTTGGCCGTGTCCGGCCTTCGCGAGGCTGGGCCTCTTCGCTCTGCGTCTGAGTCACACACTAATGGAGGAGATGAGAAGGATGTGTACGCGATGACCCCTTTAGATTAGAAAACAACGGCGTCAGCGCGGTGTGTGTCTCCCTGCGCTTTCTCGACTCCTTGGCTGTGTGTTTTTAAGCCAAACTGAAGTTCATTTCTGCTTTTGTTATTCCTTTTAAACTCTTGCTGCGTCCCACGTCGATTCTCGCTTCCCATAGAGGATGTAGTGTCTTGACGTTGTAATTGTAACATCTGCCCGTCCCCTTCTCTGGATAGCATCACACAAGCCCACTGGGAGTAACTTATTGAGCAAACGGGTCATTGCCATGGCAACGCGTAAGGGATTTGGCCCTGATGTCCAGGATGGATCCTCAGAGTGAGCTATACTGCACAACGTGTCTGTGTGTGTGTGTGTGTGTGTGTGTGTGTGTGTGTGTGTGTGTGTGTGGACATGCATCCTCAAGCAGAGCCTCTCACCAGCTTCCCTTTCCATGTCCTCATCTCTCCGGCCCAAACCGCCCCCTCCCATTCCCTCCTCCCTAAGCCTTCCTGCCGGCCTGAGAAGCGGAGGCACGGCTGGGTGGCGTTGACCTCACCCTTTAGACCGCCCCAGGAGACGCTGAGTGTTGCCCCGCTTCCGACTGTCGCCCATCCACGCAGCCAGCTATCCGCGCTCGGGCTGAAATAGCGTCTCAAGTCGGAGTGTTGATGATCATCTTCAGCGGAGGACTGAGGTCACCCCCAAGTTTGAGCACAGCTGATGGACCATACATGACAGAGAGGAGCGTGACGGAGGGATTCAATAACGCGGCCGCAGCTGTGCACTCAGATCAGATTCTAGAGATCTGTCTGGACGTGACGGCGGTGTCTCCCCAGCCTGTCGGGGGGCCGGTTCCCTCCCTAAACAAGCCGCGGTCTGCCGGAAAACGGTTGTCGAGGGCGCACTGAAATGTTGATTTGAGCGTCCAAGTAATCAGGCAGAGGGGGTTGATTCGTGAGCCACAGCTGACAGATTCAGCCGGTTGTCTCACGATATTCTGAGCAACAACAAAAAAAAGGGGGCAGCATGACGGGCCGCAGCGGCCATGAAGAGCTGGTGGTTGTGTGGAAGATGACGCAATGTGAGGCGGGCGAGGAGGAGGGGTGAGAGGCAGAGTTTCCTCATCCAGTGACCTTACAGGGCAGCGCTGCTTGGTGGGAAATCAGCGAAATCAGCATGTGTGTTCCCTGTACGGTCAAGCGGTTTCGAGAGATAACCTGATACCTTTTACGTATCACTTTCAGGATTACAACTGCAACTGTCTTCTACGGAATTCCGTTTTAAATACATAAATATTAAATAAATGTAATTATTTCATGATACTTTTATTACCAGCCCATGGCTCTGTTGTCTGTTCTGAATGTGAGAGATAGCCACGCCCCCTGATTTGCATATAAGAACTTGAAATAAATAAAAGTGGCATTAGTAAAATATAAGTCTTTTGAAATAAATAAATGTGGCATTGTGAAATAAAATTCTCTTGAAATAAATAAATGGACGGAATTTAGTTTTGAGCATTCAAAGGTAGTAGAGTGATCATAGAAATAAAACAGTATAAATGAAGAAACTCAAGCTGCCAAAGACGATGATGGTGCACTTCTACACGGCCATCATGGATCTGGTACGCTGCAGCCACAGCCAAGGACAATTTTTTTTTTTTTACTCTTCTTTCTTTATTTTTTAACTAACCCATAGCCTTGGTCTACTAACCCATAGTATTATAATATATTTTATTCCTCGCACTATGTTGTCTTGTTGTCCATTGTCGTCTGTTGTCACGCACCAACCGCCGAGTCAAATTCCATGTATGTCTGACACACTATGGCAATAAATATTTTCTGAATCTTTATTCTGATTCTGATTAATTATGAGCCTCACACCCCAAAACCCTCTTTAAAACAAATTGTACCAAAATCTGTTTATGCATTCACTTCATGTATTCAGCGGCACACCGCGTTCTGCATTGCAAATGGAGGTGCAGGTAATGAAGCTCATGCAGTGTGAAAAGGCCAATTACTCTGGTGTGTGGTGGCCGGGACTCGAGTGTGCTCGGGCTCCCTCCAGGCTAGAGATGGAACCTAGTAAACACCTCATCAGCTGATGACACACACACACACACACAGAGCTGAAGAGCCTCGTAGTTGGACAACTGTGGGACACACAAAAAACACGCAACGCTCAGATGAGGAGTGTGCCTGCATGCATCCGAGACGTGTACAAAAACACGCGTTGAAACGCCGTAGAAAGATATGATCCAATATCTGCGCGTTCACAGCGGTAAACGTTGCCAGTGGAAGAGTTGGGCGGAAAAAAAGGGATGAAGAGGCGGAGAGAGGAACGAGCCAAAGAGCCTTCTTTGTGTCTTTAAATGTTTTTTCCAAGAAAAATAGCCTGAATAACGACTTGCTGTAATTTTGATGAAGGAGACGGGAATGGGGGGGAGGGGGAGGGGCGGGAGAGGCGAGCAGCGGGGGGGGTCACTCGTGTCGCCAGTGGCAGAGGGTCGTGGTGGGGGAGGTGAAAATGAAAGCGTGCGGGCAGCGTCTTGCACCTCGGCCCAGACTGAATACCCCCCCCCCGACCCCCCTCCCTGCCCTTGCCCTTGGTGGCTTGTGTGCCTGTTAATCTCGGGGGCATTCCACATGCACAGGTGAGTCACAGGTGTAGCCTACAGAGGCGTCACCATGGGGCGGAGGAGCTCTCCAGCGGCGCGGCGTTGTGGGCGGGACCTGTTAGTTACGTGGAGAGGGAATGAACAGGAATGCAATATGTCGCGTTTGGGCCTTGCTCTTGCTCGGTTTGAAGAAGGAATTGCACATAAACCCCACATTCTGAGCATATTCTGAGACGCATGCTAACTTTGTAATGCTAACACGTTGATATTTAACAGCCGACAGTCAACTAACAGTAGCTACAGTGTTTTATATCACACTCTCACTATGAAATGGTCATCGAGAAAGATCCACTCTGCCCTCCTCTATCCATGTGTGTGTGTGTGTGTTTGTTTGTGTCTCTAAAAGTGCGTGTGCTTGTTTCATTCACATCGTATCTTGACCCATGTGACTCAGCATGGGTTTTTGTGGTCATATAATCGGGATGCCCCGGCACATAAACCATAATCATCTCTCGTTCCAGGCTCTCAACATTAAAGGCCATTCGTTTTTTCTACCATGTAATAATAGGGAACATCCAATTCATGTCTTACAACGGCTTGTAGCTTTGTACAAATCACACGCCCGTCAAAAAGCTGGCGCTTCCCCGCCGGTGGTTATTTCGATTGTGTATAAGTAAGTACACATAGCTTAAAAAAACGTAATTCTAAAACACTGGCGGTCGTCAGGGTTTCGATCGTTCAGCGTCCGAGTCGCCGTGCATTGAAATGTGGGAGGAGAAAGCAGACGGACGCAAACAGAGGCGATCAAGGTCAGTGTCGTAGACAGGAGTGACAGGACACGAGTCTCCGAGGAGCCTTCCAAATAAAGCAGCCAGAGGAGAGGAGAGGGAGGAGGGAGTAATCTCTGCACCTCACCAGAGGGGAGGAGGGTGGGAAGAGCTTGGACCTCACTGCACACACACACACACACACACACACACACACACATAGACACATCTCAACGCAAGCAACTTGGCCGGGCGGTTAGGTGGGAGGATGTAAGGGAGAGGGCTACACCCTGGTGCGCAGCTTTGTTGTGTGACACATAGACAGCCCACCCTAGCATTCCCACCCCTATATTTGGCCTTGAAATACAATTGCAGGTTGCGCAGCGACAAATCGGACTGCAGAGGCCGGCAGACCGAGACGAGGACCCGGGGCAGAAATGACACGAGTAGAAGGGAAGCCGTTACAGCGGATTAGCTGTTGGTGTTATTCTGGATAAGGAAGTTACTGTAAAGGGCATTTTAAAGTCATTCTGTGAGCGAATGAGACGTTCTTAAAGGGACTGGTCACTTTAATCAATAGGTGTGAATGGGGGGACGGTTGTTCTATCGGTCTAAGGGTCTACAAATAAAGTAAAATTAGGAAATATTTAAAATGTTATTTTAAGTGCACATACAGCAGCATGGCTTAAACCGTTTAATACACTAAATTAGAACAGATGAGAAAAAAGATTTCCAACTAGATTTCTTCTCTGTTCTTTTGTTTATATGTTTTATCTATGTGCATGCATATCATTGTGCAATAGATGCTTGTGGCTGTGCTCGACATTCTGTGTGTGTGTGTGTGTGTGTGTGTGTGTGTGTGTGTGCGTGTTAGGGTAATTATACAGTAGTGGACTGGTGGCGGGACAGTAAATCAACTGTAGAATGACTTGGATTGGTGGGCTTTGCCGGCAGCTCTCCTGGCCCTAACCGGTCATCAGGGAGGGATCCACTCTCAGAATAAACACTTTGTGTGAGTGTGTGAGTGTGTGTGTGTGTGTCTGTGTGTGTGTGTGTCTGTGCCTTTCTCTCGGTGTGTGTGTGTTGGTCTTCGTGCACACATGCTTGTCTAAATGCATCTGTGCATACATTGGATTCACTTGTGTTTAGGTGCAAAAGTTTGCACCCATGTGTGTGTGTGTTTGTGCACATGCTGCATGGGCGTGTCCGTGCGTGAACGCATTCATTTGTATGTCGTTTATGTGTCAGCAGGGTTCCTCACCCAAACAGGTCATGAAAAAGGGACTCTTGACTGCTGCCTTTCCGCCGCACTGGCTGCTGGGCCTGCAGCCACAAAGAGGCTCCTCGAGCCCACAGTGATGATTTCAGCACGTCGCTCACAAACTAAAAGCTTCTCCAAAAGCTTCACTAAAAGTGTTACAGGATGCTGGGTTTTGAGGGGGTGGGGGGTTTGGGACAAGATGACATATTGTCAAGCATGCAGATAGTTTGGGTGGTATTTATCCAGAAGATGGAATTTAAAAACATGACCGACTACAAAACTAAGAATTCTGAAACACAGGCATGAGTCACACACACACACACACACACACACACACACACACAGACTGCCCACATGATTGGAACTAGCGATTATTGGCAATACACACCAATCAGCTTGACTTCGTGACACTTTTCACATCAACACACAGCACACATAGGAGTAGGAAAAAACACACGGGTGTTTCCTCTTTCTCTTCAAAGCCTCCGCGTGAAACGTGGCCGCGTGTCGCCGTCTCCTTTCACGTTGTGTGTCTTTTTGTACCAGTTGTTGGTGATGAAAAGAAACCCACACTGCGTTCCTGCTGCACACACAGCCCATAAAGCACCAAGGCCTTTCTCTATGGGGGTGGCTCGCTGAAGCCACGACTACACGCGCACACCTACACGCACACACACACACACACACGTGTTAGCAAAGAGAAACGCCGCGCTCTTGATCGTGTCTTTAGCCACAGCTATATTGCAGCCCCCAACCTCCTCTCACCATGACGACCACGGGCCGACCGCAGAGACACACACACACACACACACACACACGCACAGACACACACACAGACGCACACTTTTTGCACCCTTTTTCCTGTCTGGCAGGGCTGTCATTACGGGTCTGGATTTTTGGGTGACGCCCCACAGGTGCTTCGGTACTTAGTTCGCTCTTTCTCCTGACGCTAATAACAGCAGCCACGTCGCCGTTCAGAAACCTGGATTGTAATATTGACACTAATACACAAATAGGGAGGCAGGACAGATTAAGCAACACTTAACACACAAGATTTTATCTGCCGTACAAAGCTCCCCAGCCGGATGCCTTGTTCAGTGGGTTTGGGAGCCTTGTTATAATGAACCCAGCAGACAGTGCTGGCATTTACTTGAAGGCATTTGCGGGTCGTTTTTTTCGGTGTGCATGCTAAAAGTAGTAAAAGAAACCAAGCTCAACATTAGTATTACTTGACAGATCTTGGAATGAAGTTGCCTTTAAAGAGGACGAGCTTTAAGTTCTTACAATGACGCAGGGACGGTTTCTAAAAAAAACTCATGAATGAAGGTGAATACCATAGCAGCTCTCAGCTCAGAGAAGAATGTACATTATCATGTATTCCTTTAATACAATGTATTCGTAAATCCTTTCATTTTTGTATTTTGTCCTAGGATAACAATAAAGTTAAAATGTGTTTTCGCCTTTTTTCTATTCATATTTTTTATTATTTTATTATGTTTTTATGGATAGGTTACCTTCGTTGATATCTGCAATACAAATAGCAACCACGATGCCAAATAAAAAATATTTCAGCATCTGAACGGACTGCATTACAGTGATTTCAGCCGTGACGCAAACACGCACTCACGCACACAGACAAAAGAAAGTGTGTACTTTTAATTAAAAAAAAAGGTCCAGCGGAGCCCACAGTCTCTCAGCCGTGTGTGGGATGTAGTTTGGCTGACACACTCCTTTTCCATTTCCCCCTTCCCAGACAAGACACAGACACACAAACACACACACACACACACACACACAAACAAATGTTATGTTGGGTAATGTTAACACCCGACTGACCGGGAGGCACCTCGCGCTATCGTTCCGTGGATGTACAGTTCAGACGAGGTCAGTTAGTGGGCTGAAATCTCTGCTTTAACAACCCTGCTTGGAGTCCTGCTGCTCGGCAGACACGCACACACACACATATACACGCACACGCAAGGAAAGGAGTGAATGTGTAACCCTGTAGCTTTATTCAACAAAGTTACATGCATGGGAAAGCAAGTTCCTGTCTTTTGGTGAAAGCTACTTTTTTTTTTTAAATCCAAACAGTAGACAGCATACAGACCTCCTTGATATCAGTAAAGAGGAGACAACGCAGACAAAAAGAGCATTCAGAGATGATCACGCTTAACATGTTGTTCCTTGTAGATGAATACAATGTGACCCTTTTATGAGAATAAGCATCGCAGTGTGCTTTCCCAAAGGACATCAAATATGCATTGAAATGGACACGAAGGGTTTTGAATTCAATTCCTCGCTTGTTTTCAGACCTTTTGTCTCCAAACGGTAGAAACAAACACACAACATCGTCCCCCTCCCCCCCTCCAACATATTTACACTTTATTTCTAAGTGAGGGAAATGGAATTAATGTTTTTTTTTAACATTTTTTGTCTACCTTTTTTGAAACAATAAATAGGAGATCCTAACAAATTGGAGAGAAACTGTTTTACAAAAGGTTTTTTACCATGTTTGCTAAATAATTTGTAATACAAAAATATATTTATTGTTTGACTGATATTGTTTTATTGAATTCAAAACTTTACAAATCATTGTAAATATCCCACCAAAGGCCATAATATATACGTGGGATGATATGAATTATTCAACTGTTGACTCAAGGGTCAACTTTATCTCTTAAAAAAAACCTACTTAATTACTGTTTTGAAATTACACAAGGTCTTTCCGTGAGAGAACATTTCTTCTCACATCCAACCACCAAACTATTTTTGAAGGTCACACAACTGTCTCTCCCTCCTGCACCTGATATCATTATCACCCCACCTCCCCCCCACCTCCCCCGAAAACTCCAACCCATCCCCCCCCCCCCGCCTCCATCCATATACCTGTCACCCTCCCTCCGACCCCCGCTGCTCATCACCTCTCCCTCTGGTACCTGACACATCTCTCACCTCTCCGTCCTTCTCTCCCCCTCATCCCTTTGCCACCCGCCATCTTTTTCTCTCTGCATATCCGTCCCCCCCTCGTTCTCTCACTTCGGCCCCCCTCCATACCTACCGCTGTCTCCGTCCCCGTCCCTCCGCGCCCCTCCCTCTCCGTCCCTCTCCGACACTCTACGTGTTGCTGGTGAACTTCCTTCTGTGTTCCATCTGCCCTCTTCCCACCTCTCCCACTCCCTTCCAGCAGACCCACCTACTCAACGGGTGCTCAGCGACACAGGCGAGCGGGTACACACACACACGCACGCGCGCACACACACACACACTCACACGCGCACACACACGCGCACACACAGGGCCTCAGACGGGCCCGCGCATTACTGCGGTTCAACAGCAGGGGGAGCGTCCGGCTGCCGAAGGGGGTGTGTGTGTGTGTGTGGGGGGGCCGTGGGCCCTGGAGAGGGAATCTGGAGGACAAAGGGAGGAGCAAACGTTCTCCTATTTATTAGAAAATAATTGTTTTTCGCAACTTCAATATTACCTGTTTTTATGCACCGTGTTATTTTTGTTCATGAGCAAAGAAAAAAAAACACAGCTGCAGTTCTTGAACCCTTTCAGTCGATGAGAAGAAAATTAATATGATGACTTTCATAAATCCATTAAGCCTCTTTAATTATTATTTAGATTCAAATGTCAGCTTTGGCAGCTTTACAAACTTCAGACTGATGTTCTTGGCAATTCAGAGACCAAACTAACTGGTGGATTCATCAACAATTTGTAGGTGCATACCCGCATTTACAATTGCTGCCTGTTTAAAAAAAATAACAGTTTGAGGTTTATGAACATAATATATTTGTAACGTAACTATGCAAAACTATTGTCACAGTCAAACATGCGTCTTGAAATGCTCGAGGCAGAGATTCAAACAAAGGAATTGACATTTAGACAAAATTTGTATTGATATTTGCGCCACAGAATTAATTAAGTTGTTTTACAGTCTCAACGAAATGTGTTTCAGTGTTAAGAGTACGCAGGGATGTTGTGTTGCAGTAGGTGGCATTAGTCGAGTGGTTTTGTGAATTTCTTCCCTGCCCCCTGTGTGTGTAGGTACACCACATCTCACAGCACATTATAATGGCAGTGCTCCTATGATCTGTCTACTGCCCCCACCTGCTGGTTAGAAATCATGTTTTGTTACTCAACACATTGAACTGCGGCCAATCAGCGTGTTTATTTTCTGAGCGTTAATCTGTGCCTGTGTGTGTGTGTGTGTGTGTGTGTGTGTGTGCGTGTGTGTGTGCCTGCGTGTGATTTACACAAAGAAACGTTCAGTCACTTCCACCCACTTGGTTTTCTCTCCATCCAGTTCGGTTGCTAGTTCATAGACCTACATCCGACCTGTTGGAAGAGATGTACGGAGGACCACTGCATCGGGGGGGGGGGGGGGGGGAGGGAATATAAAGCACACGGAAATATCGTCATGCGCCCTCTCTGCTGCTAACTTGCGCCTCACCAGACAAAACCAGACAAACCAGACTTTTACTCAAGTAAAGTTATTCAAAGTTATCAACGATTATTATTATGTATGACCATACCAGCTCACTTACATACATATCTCACACACAAATAATAGAATCTTAGCACCGCAGTGAGTGTCTTTATCATGAATAAATACACTGTGAGAACATGAAGTAAAAAAAAAAACATTTTAATTTAATGCGTATGTGAATTATTGCAAAAACCTCTACAATGGAAGGATGGACTTTATGGTTTCCTTGGTAACAGCGCAAAGTACTTTGACACGTACCGACTTTTACACTCTAGCTTCACACTGGCCTCCGATCTGCAGTTCGACAGACGTGCTCATTTAAAACAGACATAAGATTGACGAGACAGAGTCCGAGAACTATTTCTGTGTGTTTTGTGCGTTTTTTCACGTCAAAAGAGCAAAAGCCGTAGGTGACCACGTACCAGAGGAGATGACAGAAATGGAGCATCTGCACAGTGAAAGCACACAGCGGCACGGGAGGGAGGCGGAGGGATGGGAGGCTTGCAGTGCTGCGGGTGATGTGGAGAGGACAACAAAGTAATTATGGGATGACTAAGGATTGATGCAGCACTGGACGAGGGACTGGAGGGAGGAAGGGGAGACTGAGACGAAGAAGGACGGGGCGGGGGATGTAGTCACCTGCTGGAGTCTCCATCACGCGTTGGTAGTTAATCAGCCTCTGACTGTGGTGCCGAACATGTTCCGCAGCCATCTGGAGGAGGAGGAGGAGGAAGAGGAGGAGGAGGAGGATAACTGTTTACCTTTCTTGCAGGCATAACTGCCTTTTTTATAGATAATCTGTCACTGAATTGTGTACCTTTCTGTCTGTGTTATGTGGGTCAGGTATATGTGTGAGTCTATACTTAAGTCAGCTCCGTCTTCCAGCCGTGTAGCGTATTGACCCTGATGAATCCCTGTGTTATTATTCACTATATGTTATTATTCACAATATGTACACATACTGAGACGCACACACAAACGCTCCAAACCAAAAAACAGTGCAGCTGTCTACTCCTCCGACGGCACTTCTACCAACATCCACAAGGGGGCAGAATGACATTGAAATGATGCTTCAGAGGGTTTGATTTGCTCTGCAACCATTTGTAATTTGTTCTGAGTCGTTGTTAAACACGTGTATTTGAAGGGCACTAGGACAATATTTGAGAATTGTCAATGATACAACTGTAAGATATAAGTCAACGCCTTAAAAAATGATGCTGACTATTACAGGCAGTCACTAACCTCTTCATTTTCATAAACGGTCTTATCTTTTTGTGATGTCATTAGTTAATTCCAGTGGTGGAAGAAGAATTTAGATATTGTAAGTTAAAGCAGAAAAAGCAAAGAGTAGCAATATTATGTTAAATGTGTAGGTCCTGATCACTTAGGTAAAAGTACAAACATATTGGCCTTAAAATATACTTAAACTTAGTATCTAAAGTATACTTATTAAATCATAAAGGCCTACATTACTTTCATTTGAAGCTTGATAGCTAGATTTAGCTTGAAGGCTAAACTCAACTATCAGCTTTATCTGCATATCTTGTGAATTGGTCCCAGAGCTTCATTCAAGTTGCCTAATTTCTTTCTTGATTATATTATTATCTGCAATGTCACTAGTGATGTAAATTTCCAAATAAATTAACTGAAATTCAGAATATTTGCCACATAAAGGTAATGGAGCACATGTTTGAAGTTGCAGGAAGGGGAAAAAAGATGACCGCAAATACAATGCAATGTACAGTATACAGCCGGAATGAATGTACTTAATTAACTTTGACAACTTAAAAGCGCTTTCAACGGTAGCGTGGCCGAGCGGTCTAAGGCGCTGGATTAAGGCTCCAGTCTCTCAGGAGGCGTGGGTTCAAATCCCACCGCTGCCAGTTTTTCCGAATTAATGTGTGCCACGTGGACTAATAAGGCCACAAACGAAGGATTGACGTTTGAAAAAGTTGACTCTTCATCTGCACCTTTACCGATTATGTGTGACGTGGTCATTCTTTATGGTTCATTTCCATAACTCAAAGGGGACTAAACTGAAAATGTGTACAGCAGAAAGGGGATTAGTGTCACACGTCCAACCGGTCCTTCATCTGACATCAGGCAACGCTCACATCGACCCTGCACTCCATTTCCCACAATGCCCCGCGCTTCAGTTCACGTGTCACCGCTGCCAGCAAACCGGGAGTGGACGTCACATTCCTGCATTCCCCTTTTTTCCCTTTGAACGTCGGAGTTATAGCTACCGCCAGATAGCTAACCCTCTCCCCCACTTTTCCTTTGGAGGAAAAACAACACCCATGACGCGGCGGATTTGATCTCAGGCGGAGATCCCGGGTTCACCAGGAGGCCGAGTCTCTCTTCGGGTGAGGATTTATCCCATTCTAAGCCGGGTGAAGGTGGCCGTCCGTGGCCACGACCGTGTTGACCAGATACCAGCTTTTTAAAAGATGCGCTGGGTCTGCCGCTGAGTTGCTGGCCGTGAGCGACGCCTGTTTGCGGGTGTTTTGGGCCTCAGCCCGGCGGACCTGTTGACGTTAGAGCAGCTGCCAGAGGGCGGTTACGACCCCGCAGCGTGTCGCCCGTTGTTTACCGTTCCACTCAATAACTAGCTAGCATTAGCCGACTGCTTAGCCGCAAAGCTCGCGTCACCATTGTTACCGGCTCGCACGCGGGCAGCCATGGCGGGATGCGAAGAGGGTGTGTGTGTGTGGTGGGTGGGGAGCTCCGGATGTGCGTTTTTCTTTTTTAAACTTTTCACCGTGGACGATGCGGGTGCAGCGATCACGTTGCCCCGGTGCACATCCCGTGGAGACACGACTAGGCTAACGGATACACACACACACACACACACACAGGCTAGCATCCCAGACAGCATGGGCGTGGTTTGGCAGTGCATAATAATAAATAAATCAATCAAGGAACGATAGAAAACTGTAGCTAAGGCAACGACGGGTTCGTCATGGCCAGCTGTGAAAGGACACCTTTGCAATCGGTTCGTTTTCTAGCAAGGCAGGACGGGAATGCCACAGTCCATTCAAATAGTCTGATATCAGCAGCTGCAGATCAGCTGCCTGTCCAACAACAAAGAGGAGATCACAGCTGCTGCTGTGGCAGGACGGAGAGAACCACTGATATAACAGTTGTATTTGTTTTGCATGTTGTCAACTGTTTACTGGAGGTGTCAAGCCTGAAAGAGGTTGAAAGAATTCTAGAATCAATTAAACTGCAAAACATGTAATTCATTGTTTATTGAAAGTTAAACCACTTTAAAAACTAACATTAAGTAGTCTTAATGTTTTTTTCAGTTTTAGCCGGTTACGTCATAACGTTTTGGAGATTCCTGCGATTCCTGCGGCTCAGTTGCTGATTGGATCAGAGTGACTCCAGTGAGGTAAAGGAATGTTAGCTTGATACCACGAGTCACACCAGAGAGACCCGCCTGATTTTAAAGCGACGAGAAAATCAAGACTGAGCACTGCCTGAATCGATCTTAGAAATACAGCTTTTTCAGAGGTGGGTGGAGAGCGAATTCAAAACAGTCAGTAAGTCCAGTTCAGCAAATGTCACGATTCATTGAGAGGAGATCGTTAACGTGGCGTAGTGTCTGCCGTCTTACTGCCACGCAGACTGTTCATGCCATTTGCCAACCTTCTGTGATATATTTTGCAGCCAAAACATGTGAAGATAATCAAAAATAGTTTGTTTATGAATTGAATATGGATGGAATGTAACCATAGACTTGTATTGATCTTTCAGCTGCTTAGACAAGAGCGACACTGCCAGTGCTTTAAAGTGTCTAAGCTTCCAGGAAATTGTATCAATATATAAATAACTAGAAATGCATGTGAGAAACCAGTCGACATGTATTCATCTGGCAACACGGCCAAAAGGATGTAGAAACCGATATGTAACCTATGTGAGGTTGTGTCCGATTTAGTGTCGTGCTAATTCACAGAGGGACAAATGTTGCATGCGTGTTGCATTACGTTGTGATGGTGGCATGCGGAACTGTCACAGTCACAAAATATTAAGACCAATGACTTGTACGGACGCTCTCACAGCTACACATTAAATGGGATCAATCACATCTGGCCCGTCTAAGCGGAGTCAGCGCAGTTTCATCAGCCACCTAGGACCGATTGATGGACGTGAACCCCCCCCCCCTCGAAGGCACAACAGCCTCTGAAGGAGGAAAGAGTCCTCCGAGAGCAGCAGTCACAAATGTCGATGCCTTCCGGCTGTGCAGCAACGTAACTCCCACCTGTTCGCCTCACGTTCAAGCCAAATGGCTGAGACCCGGGGGAAAGTTTGGGGCTGTGACTCTCCTCCAGGTGAATGCATGCAAGACTTTGAGGAACGTGGCGGAAGGAGCGCAGCTAGCCGGGTGCCACGGAGACACTAGAATGCGAGCCGGAACACCCTGTCCGCTCACTGCGTCGGCTGCAATGAATGGATGAATGGATGAGTGAGTGTGATCCCAGACCTCGCGAAGAAGTGAGGAAGACGCACAGCAGACGGCCTGCCGCTCAGCTGCGGAATGTGCTGGTAGTTCTCCGGGAAAATTGCGTTTTGGAAACAAGCAATCGCTACAGAACTATTGTCTCGTCTGTTCAACCCACGAGCCGATAATGGCTGCTGCGGCTCGGCCCACGACCAACCTTTTGTTGCGTCCGCTTTTCACTTTTGTTGCCGTTCAGCTCCGAGGGGCCTCAGAACTTCTGCCCAGCGCACGTTGCGAGGCCCGGGAGATGAATGGCGGACCCTCACTCGTTTGCCACGGTTGTGTATTTCTGTTATGCGTTGGGGCATTGTGGGGGCGACAGTCCCACATCGTTTCACTGACCCAATGCTTTCGCATTAGGTCACTAAAGAGGCATGGGGGGGGCGGGGGGGGGGACAATGCGGCTATTGTTTTAAGTTTACACACACACATACACAGCCCCCATTCGGCTATCCTTGCTGGTTCGTTCCTCCTAGATGCAGGTCATTCAGCTGCCAACTGTACGGGTAAACACATTTACACGCAGCAGTGAATGGGAGGCGAGAACTGCTAGACTCTTTTTGGAGTTTGCTTTGCAATTTAGTCCAAATGAAAGCTTTAAAGGTTGAAGATTTACTTCTTTTGTTTGTTGCATAGCCTAGTTTAAGGCACTGAAAGTTGAATGACAGCCTTTGAAAGGTTCTTAATTATCGCAGCGCTACTCAACCTTTCACACAGCATCAATATGTACCTCATGCATAATGCACCTTCTGCCTCGCTCAAAGAGCCGAGAGTTTGTCGCTCCCATTACTTTTGACCCGCTCTGAATTCTATTTAAACGAGTGTTGGTTTGATAAGCCGCCCAGCCAGTCGGTAGTAGCACAGATCAGGGGAATAAGCAGCTCTCGCGCTGCATGTGGTGAATATGGTGACTTGGACTCCCACTGCGGAGACTTTATCTCAGGATCGGCTCTGTTTGGCTTGTGTAACTATATCAAAGGCTCTGGTGGCTCAAAGCTTGTTTAACATGGTCATGGTACATGTTGTATTCTCTTACTGTAGTGGTATTGTGCTTTAGGAGTACACTATTTTAACACCTTTTTTTTTTCGGAAATTAAGTATGAAATTTGGTAAACATTTATTTAAAAATCCCATTTAAATCAGTGCATTTACAAATGTTCATGACAAATAGCCAAATCAAATAGTCACTCAAAATCCACAAAGTATAAACGAATGACACAATATTGACATAGTCCAAGAAAAGCACTGCTCATTGCACAATGCAGCAATCGTTGGTTCTTTTGCCGTGATCAATCCGTACTCCGTCATTTGCCGTCCGGTGTGATGCCGAGTCTGTCCGGCCGGGCTCAGGGTCGACCCGGATGGCCGTCTCCGTGTTAACCGTGGACGTGCTGCGGCGCATTTCACAGTCTGTATCGATTGCTCCGACGGTGGCCTTCTCTGTCGTTTTCTTTCCTCGGCCTGTTTTTTTAGACCCTTTGAATCTGACTCGCGTCTCTGAATAGTTCAGCGGTTGACGAGTCTAATGTGCAGAGATAGTGGCTACATTGATGTTGAGTATACCGTGTTAAAGTTACCAGGCTTCATATATAAGGATATTTTCAGAACACACACACACTGTCACACACTGTGTATACTGATGCACAGTTTTTCGCTCCAGCACAACAGCGAGTGTTGAACTGCTGGTAGGATTGAGGGAGAGGCAGTGAAAGGGCGGAGACAGGAAAGGGCAGGGGGCTGAAGGATGTAGCTTGGGCCAGTTTAACAGACCACAGTCAAAGTTAACCCCGGACAAAACGTCCTCTTTGATGCTCGCCGCATGCTCCCACTCGCACTGCTTGATTCCAGCTGAGAATATGTGATGGTGCTCTTTGTCTTCTCGGAGGTATTCCACTGATGAAAACAGGGAATTGGGCTTCCTGTAGTTCTCCACGGTTTGTGTGTTTGGCAAATGTGCGATGCCTTGTGATTGTGCCGTTTAAGCTCCTGGCCTTGCAGCTCCCTCCCTCCCTCCCTCATGTACTCTACAGCAAAGATGTCGTCACACAAGGAAAATCACTGATGTTTGTACAACCGAAAGATTAAAAAAACACCTGGAAATTAAAGCAGATGTCACCACCACCTCGCAGCGGTTTGTTACGAAACACGGCAGCACAAACAGGACTTTTGATTCGGGTCTCTGATGAAGACACAGAGCCAGTGTTTACTCTGGATGTTGATGACGATGCTATTCGGGGTGACTACGATGCGTGTGCAGGCCTTGTGACGTGTCGGCCCTCCTGCACAGTGAGCACATACATATTACAGAAGCTTTATAAAATAATAATAATAATAATAATAATAAATCACAAATGAAAGGCCGATGTGTAGAAAAGTGTGGCATTGATGGACGGGTCAATAGAGCCATTGGCAGCAGCTTCCCCTCAGGCAGTTACTCTATACCACATGTGAAGGACACGAGTAGGACATCTGACCGAGCTGCGGCTGAATGTCTGCTGGGACAGCGCAACTGGGACAGATGTCGGTGTTGTGCCATAAATAAATGGTCCAGTCCTACAGCAGACAACCTCGCAGGAACCAGACACAAAAAACAATTTTGAAGTTTCCACACAGTTTCTAAAATCAGCATGCACATTGAAACATCTTGCAGTTTTTACTAATGTAATAAGTTATAATTACTAATGATAAAAACCATTCACACAGGAAGGAAGTTGTATATGCGTCTTTACATGCGCAGTACGTTTCATACAGATATTAAGGCAGCCGGTCCGACTCCATAGCCCCCTGGATTGTACTGCGACAAATCAGATTAGGACACGTTGACCCTGCTACAAAGTACGCCGAGGTTAAAGCAATAGACCTCAATGTACGAGGAGGCACCACCCATGCCGGCGCTCCAGGTTCCCCTCTCCTGCAGAGGACCCCGAGTTCTGGTCCTCCAATGGAGCGCATTTTTCTTCTTGCCAATACTAACTGTAGTTGTTTCAGAGCGTTCGTGGTGATCTATTTGACTGTTGTGTTGTTGATAAGGTGCGCGGCCCAGCAGGAAGTTTCTACCTAACTTTGGGGCCTGACTCGTCGGCTCTAAATGCACACGGCTCCCCGGCGAGTCGCCAGGACTCAGCCGATGGCTTTCTGCGTGCTCCGGGGGCCACAAATCCTCTTTGCATAGCGGGGGATCAAGCCATGATGTAAAGGAGCTTAGCAGCAAGAAACCGACAGACAGACAGGAAGCCGCTCTCCTGCTGGCCACAGGTCAGGTGACCACACTCAAAACACAGAGGGGGCAGAGAGAGGCGGAGGCAGCATGCAGATGGGGAAATGGACACCAGAAGGTGTGTGTGAGCACCGGTCAGCACAGGTTAATATACGGTGTGTAGCGATGGTTTTGGTGGGATCGCCCTGGGCCGGGGGGGCAGTCGCTGTTGGGCGCTTTCAGTGCATGTGTACGGATGATGGGAAGTTGAAGGGAACCACGGTGAGAGAAAGGCCACGTTGCTGGTGCTAAGGGCTGCGGCACATGACTGAGAGAAGATTGCGAAAGGTTCCACTCGCAGTTTGTTTATTTTTGCAAACCTAAACTTTTTCATCACTGAGTTTACCGTCGTCCGAGGAAACAAAGGTACAACACGGCGTTCCCATCCCAGCGTGCGAGTGCTCTTACCTCTCCCCCCTCTTCCTACTCGCGCAGGTCACTTCCCCCCCGCCTCCGCCCGTCCTCCCCCACAGCCGTGGTTGTCATGGAGAACTCCTCGGTGGCGTCTGCGTCGTCCGAGGCCGGCAGCACGCGCTCGCAGGAGATCGAGGAGCTGGAGCGCTTCATCGACAGCTACGTGCTGGAGTACCAGGTGCAGGGGCTTCTGGGAGACAAGGCCGACGGAGACTTGGACCTCGACAATGACGTCAAGGTGCCGCAGGTGAGCGCTCGATTATATCAATGGTAGACCCCCCCCCCCCCAGGCCGCTTATCTGTAGGCAGGTGATTGGAACTATGTGAAGTTTGTGATTTCAGTTTGTTTATTGTTTTTCTTTGCCTGTAACCCCCCGCACCCCTCCCTCCTTTTAGCAAATGACGGCACCTTCTCCACCTATTTCTCTCCACCAGTGGACAGATGATTGTAACTACAACAAAGATGGCAGCTGGACGTCTTCAAGGGGAAGAGGCTCAACCAAGCCGGTAAGTTTGTGTTACAGGGTTCTGCTCATTTTAAAGATTTGCAGGTGACGTTCTTAAAAATGACCTTGAATCAAACACATTCTTCAAGGTCTTCATCATAGATCAGTGTGTGGGAAATTAACAAAAGGGGCTATTGTGGATTCAATTTGTTCCGAGTCGCAGCACATTAGGAAGCAAATTCCGGTCTGCGGTTTGTTTGTAGGTGAATACATTTAAACTTAACATTGAAACTTAATTTAACAGGGTTTATTCCTACTAAAGAACTGCAGCTTAAATCTGTTTCTATGGTTTCCTTTCTATTTTTCGCCTCTTTTCGTCTCTTTTGAATTACTACTGTCTGAATCACTACCCGCCGCACTTCCTTCATCCCTAAAGACAAAGTATGCTCTTAATGACTAACATGGGACACTGTGAGCTGGAGCCAGTAATTAAATAACGCAAGTCAGTTGGTCAGCTAAATATATAAATATAAATCTCTCTCCGCTTCAGCTTCTGGAAAAAGATGGTGTCTCTGTGTTCTGTTGTGTGTTTTGTTGGTACACTCCTAACATGATTGAAACAAAAATGTTATTTTTCTTATGACTAAAACACCTATCTTTTTATTTACTGTGACTGGAAATGAAACGTGTTCTGTCGTCCCCTCTCTCCACTCCACAGGACGAGTGGGAACACAGCAGCAACGGCAGCTACCGGCTCCAGGCCCAGCTCCGGCTCCAGGCCCGGGTCCGGCTCCCGCTCGGGCAGCAGAGGCAGAAACAACCAGTTCACAGGCCCCGCCATGGTGCGTGCGTGTGTGTGTGTTGTTTTCTTTGGCTTCTACCGCCACTTCCCCCTCAGGGGTGCTAAGAACAATCTAAAAGAAATGAAAGTTTGAGGCTTTGAGGTACAAATACCTTCCATGTCGACTCTCCAGCGTCCAACGATTTCCTCCAAAAATCCAATCTGCCAGCGTACTTTTTACTTTTCTACTGTTTACGGGGCATTACATTATTTTTGCACTTGAAGATCAGTTCACTTGGCAGATTGACCTCTAATTGACAAAAACAGTATTACAAACAGTAATAGGACCGTATTAAAGACCAAACATCGTATTTTCTTCTTTAAGTCATTTTCTCATTTTATTTTGAAGGGAATAGGCTCTGGTGTATCTGTTTTATATTCGTTAAATACTAAGTGAGGGAGAGTTTGGTAAGAAGTGTTATGTCGTCACACTGAAGATCTCTTCCTCGTGCGTCATCTAGAACGGGAACAGAGACGGCTCCTTGGACATCCTGGGGACAGACATATGGGCCGCCAACACCATGGACTCACGCGGGTACGTTATCCCAAGACCCTGAGCACTGATGGCCTTTAACGTGTGTATGAAATAATATATATTCACGTGAAATGCAATAAGGGACATCTGAGGCCTCATCCCAAAGCAGGCTAATAAGCTACAGTGGAGTGATAGTGATGAGGAGACGTGTTTGGGTTCAGTGTTTGTGAATCTTTTGATTCAGCCAAAGGAGATCCGTGTGAAAGCCCTTCCTGGCTTTTGTGCAACGCTTAAAGAATTTTTCTAACAAGAGCTGGACCTGTAACTTACAGTAATAGAAAGAAAAAGGAAATGAATGGAACAGTAATCAAATTCATTGGAGGGAAGATTGGTTGCCATGGTAACAGCTGCAAGGCAGCTTCATCTACCTGAGAACCGGCCACGCTGGCACATCGAAGCACACTGTGAAAGGGCAGAGGATGATGTAAGCAGTTCTTCCTCCTTGCATAACGAGATATGGTGTTGCATAGTACGAATAATGGAAGAAAAAAAAAAAACAGACATGGCAAGAGTTACCATCCACAAACACGCAAGTCAGTTGCACATTCATTTGTGTTTTTGTGAGAGTCCAAATAATAATCTGGACAAGTCACGTGCTGCCATGCACCAATAAGGAGTCGCTAATATTTTAAACAAAATGTGTTTGCTGATGTTGCTGAGCAACTTGCCATTACAATCTTATCAAACCATGCTAAACTTGAATACCAAACAACCAAGAATGCTCGCTTCAAATTTGATTAATGATTATGTGCTGTTTACAAAAAATGATTTGGGTCCAAAATGTACTTTGAAGGGAAAAAAAGATTTGAGCTTAATTTGATTCCTCTCTTGTGATCAAAACGTAGAAGCTGTCTTTTACCTCTTTTTTTTTAACCTCACGTCTCTTTGTCCCTTGGTTGCAGAGGTGCAGGTTGGGACATACAGCCAGAGAAGCTGGACTTCAGCCACTTCCACAGAAAGCACCTCAGAGGAATACCAAAGCACCTGCCCCACATCGACAGAGAAGGGTGCCTTTTACTTCACTTTGAATTGTTTTGATCCTCCCATATTATCTGTGTTGTCCCTAATGAAGCACTTCTGGGTTCACCTCTCCTCTGATGGTTACTTCCTCTCTTTCAGGATGAACAAAAACAAGTTTGAGGAGGATGACGGTATAGACATGAACGACATAGAGGGGTTTCTTCCCCATCTGCGAACCGTGAGTGAATGGGGGTTTTTTTTATTTAAAGAAAATGCATCCATCTAGTCTAAAAAAGTAAAAAAATACATGTGTTGCTCACAGCAATGGGGATTTAGTAATGTCCGTAGTGAAATTACTATAATAAGAAACATAGTGGCAAAAAATGAAAGTTTTTAATTTGTTTGTTTATTATCAACGAAACATAAAAAATCAGCTTCTACAGATTTATACTGACGTTTTAAAGGAGGGCGGTTAAATTATGAATGAACACATGGGGACATCTGCTGGCCAGATGCTGGAATGAGTCACAACCAACTGGAAAAGTGTTTCACAATGTTCTACCGCCCTCTGCTGGTTGAATATGTGTACAACATTTACACCTCGAGTAGTTTCTGTCTGCAGTCGAGTTATGTTCGTTGTTTCCTTTCTGAGGCTTTCTCCATCAGTTTGATAGTCCCAACAGCCGTTAAGCTCAATTCAAAGAGCCGATGGATGCTGTTTTTGAAGTCCATTGATATACCAGAAGAAGAAATCCCCTCTTTTGGTTTCCCGGTAGAGTTTCCTGGCTCAGCATCAAGGCGACGTGTGTTTCAGCACAGTGACATAGTTCCCTCTCGGTCACCAGTGTCAACCTCTCCGCTTCCTTCCCTGCTCTCTGAGCCAAAAGGTCTTCCATCGTTCATGCTGTTTGAACTGGAGCCTTCCTCTTTCCTTCCCCTCTCGGCCCCTGTGGCCAAACAGCGTTCGGCCTCTCGCACTTTCTCAGCCCTGTGTGGACCGAGGCGGCTTCCTCATTGTATCGCTCCCGAGCCAAGACTGCCTCTTCCGTTTATTGAGTGCCCGGCCAAGAGCGGGGGGTCAACCGGGTCCGTCTGACGAGCTCGGCGTTGGACACGTGTGGGCACTGGGACGTCAGCCGCTCCCGACTGCAGCCGTCCTCGAGCGCCCTTTGTCCTACCGGCCGTGAGAACCCGGCCTCTTGAAGTCGCGTCGCTGTGTTTTTTTATTTTTTTTCTCATTCTTGTGAGGCCATCCGCTGGCGATAACCCCCCACCCCCTCCGTTGGTCCGGGATTGTCCCCGAGACCACGGCGAAGGGCCCTCAAGTTTTTTCATTTCCCGCTTCCTGAGCCAGTAGCAGAAACCACACCGTGACATAAATAACCAAAGCCACATTCCTTCAAGCTCCCGTTGAACTGCAATCGGAGCGACACTCAATCAGCGGTGTGTGGAAGTTCTATTTCCTGTGGCGTGTTAAATATCCAAGTTGTCGAACTGATGAAACATTCGCGCACTCTTCCCCCGGTGCTGTGGGAAGATATTGGTTTGTTGGTCAGGCCCTGGGATTTCTGCCGCGCGTTTGTGTTCAGAGAGTTTGCTCCGTGGTATGTTTGCACGACGACGCGCTGCTTGCGTTTCGACGTGCTGGCTGACGATGTTCGGTCGGAAAAGCTGTTGTATGCGGTTTGAAAAGCATTGTATGTGTGTGTGTGTGTGTGTGTGTGTGTGTGCGTGCGCTTCCTCCTTTTCCCCTCACATTCTGCTTCACCTCCACTGGCCTCTCTGGAATGTCAACCTTCACGTACAATGAGTCGGCCTTCACCTCCAGCATCGGGCGGTAATGACAGAGGAGCATTTAGCTGTAGATTTACGGCAGGCGTCACATGGATTTCACATAGAAGTCTTAAGTTACAAATTACAAAGCTGCATAAAAGGATAAAATAGCAGTAAAACAAACGGTACAACACAGGGTTTTAAAACTAGCGTGTCAATGAGCAGAATCCCATCCAGTTTTCAAGCAATGAGTCCATTTTATAAATCCACATACATTTCTAATGTAACAATAAAACACGGCGTTGCCGATACCAAATGACTGAACACGTCTGATGCTCAATAACACCGAGCTTTCTAATTAATTAGCCAGCGACTCGTTTTGTGTCGTCTGTGAGAAACCAGATCTCATCCTCCCTCTGCATAAAAATTTGATGCCACAAGATTAAATAAATCTGGAGGGAGACAAATTAATTAAGCTGTGTCGTTCGACGTTATAAACCCGGGTTGAAATGGCAGAAACTCCCCATCTTGGAGATGCAGGTTTTTATGATTAATGACTCATAAAATCATCACGAAATCCCCACAGCGGACGGAAGTGGCCCATAGCGGTATTTCATCGCGGAGACGGGGAGGTTGTTACCTCCCCCTCTGCCCTCCGTCCTCCATGACGCGTCCCGTACGCGGCCGTGGACGGCATGTCGGCAGGCATGATCCTCAGCCTGCATATGTGGGGAGGGGGTGCTTCTGCTTGTGTACGACTGGTATGACTGTGATTTTTTGGCTGCAGAGATCACGTCTGCTCGATGTTCCACAGCACGTGGCATGTCGGGAGGAGAGGTCTGACGTGAAATGTACTTGTCACATCCCAAAGTACAAATACTTTAAAAACACACACCTGGCAAACCCTGTTGTTTTTTCCTAATCTAAATTCAAAATCTAAATTGTCTGCAAGGGGGGGTTGCAGCAGCAGCAGCAGCAGCAGCGGGAGGTTAGGGCTCGACCGGGCAGAGAGGAAGAAAGCGACGCGTCATTCGGGAGACGTCCGGTCTCCGACCCCGTGAACAAAGCCGTCCCACAGTGGAACAAAGCAGGAGTCCGGAGCGGAGATATCGCAGACCGGTCGGCCCCCAGCGTCTGGATGTGTACGTGCCGCAGAGCAGGACTCCAGTTGAGAAGGGACACTGTGGGGGGGGGGGTAGGTTTTTTTTTTTTTTTTTTTTTTTTTTGAGGCGGTCTGTTGGCCGTCAGTTTGTCTGAGACCTGCAAACCCACACGGCTTTACTCGCTCCCATTTATTGTGCCTTCTGGCTCCTCCCCCCTCTCCCTCTTGTTCTCGCTAATTGCGCTTTCCCTTTTTTCACCCCCCCTATTCTCTTCTGACCGCAATCATCACCCCCCATCTCTTCTCATGCTGTCCTTCACTCCTCCCATCCATCCTTCAAATGTTGGTGGGCAGCCGAACAATATCCAGGGGGTCACGGTGACCCGCAGGCCCCTCCCTGTGCACCCTTCCTGCCATTGTTCCTGCGCTTCATCCGCCTCCAACGCGAAAGCGGGATGCCTCGCAGGATTGGTTACTAATTCCACCGAGGTATCCAACGGCAGCGCGCTGCTTTCTTGAATTTTAAATTTCATATTTGGGCCGACTGCCGTGACAAAATTAATTCTCCGTCCCTCGCATGTGTTTGCGATACTCTGCGTGCCGTCCGCGATGTCGGTTCCCGGTGACTGCGTAACGGTGAAATGTCCTCCCCAGAACGGGGGTCATTAAATCTAGAACCTGCACCGGTTTGAATCCAACCCAAGCCTTTGTGCACACGTAGTAGAGAAAATGAGACGCTGTTAATGGAATGTCGCACGGAGAGCACATACGATTAAAGTCCCTTTTTGAAGGAGGGCGATGGGGGATGGGTAGAGGGAGGGGGGGGGCGCAAGCATTTGAAACCTGCTGCTGCGGCAGTGGTTGTCGCATGATTGTATTTCTGTAGGGTGCTACAGGTTATTTTTCCTCTCTTTCTCTGATACTTTGATCCCACAATGGCTCCATCTCCCCCCCCCCTCCCCACCTCTCCTCCCCAGCACCGGAGTTGTTTGATGTGCCCGTCTATCTGTCTGCGCTCCGCTGTGGGCCGGGCCTCAGATCACTTATTAAACGAGACACAGGTGTCAGGACCTCGCATCTCTTCCTCTCATCACCGGCTGTGTGTCTGCTCTCTGGCGTCGGCTGCAGAGCGACTCGCGTGGACGGCCTGCAGTAAAACACCGCCTCCCTTTTATTTGTATTATTTATTATTTTATTATTTGCGATCTCAACCTGCTTGGCCCGAATCAGAGCTGGTAGAGCTAACATTGATGGGTAGAGTTGTATGAGAACAACCGATGTTATTCATGTGGGCTGGCCGCTCTGTATTCCGTGTACTATCTTGTATTTACAGTCTCCTCTTGTTTTCATCCCCCTCCTCTGCTCTTCAGCGTCGTGCCACGCCACCCCGGGGCAGTTTTTTAATTCATTGCTTTTGGCCGAGGGCCCTCGCAACATAAATAAGCGGGCGCGATAAACAATGGCCGGACTGAATGAGCTTTCAGACCGGAGCTGCTGGAGGAAGACGCGCACTTCACTTTCTACGCTACTGCAGAGAAAGTTCTATAATCATCGCTCTCTTGTTTCTTTCTATTCTTCACATTTTCCTCCTGTGGCCTTCCCTCATTTCCTAACTCCACTTCCTTGTCACTTACACCGCTTTTCACGCTTCAGCGACGTCATTGTTGCGAACGGACCGACGAGGGTATCTGACCCGGGTCAACTGGAAAAAATGGAACTAAAACCTTTTTCAGATACAAGGAGGTGGGCGGGTCGTAAAATCCAATGGCGGAAACGGGCGTTCCTTCCAGATATGTCGTTGCTCGGGAGCTACGTGGCCAAGTTGTCAGAAGTATGCGTCCTTTTTGGGGATTTTTCCTCTGGATCGCTGCGTGGTGTGTCAACTTCCTGTGAAGGCAGACGCGCAGACCAACACAATGAATACACAAAACAACAGCCTTGCCTCCCCCGCCCTTCCGCCAATCAGGCTGGTAAAGTTTAAACTTGACAGCAAACGGCGTTTTTGTTTTAGGAGAGCTGTTTGTAAAATCGTGCCACAATAAATGCGGACAAACCGGCTGTTGTGGAACACGCCGTCTCGTTGTTAAGATGATCTTGTCGACAGGTTGTTTAATTTTTTAAACACCTCTTGGCTTTAGAACAAATGCTTTTACTTTTCAGCCCTAAACAACCAACGAACTAATGAATCTGCCAATCCCTCGCCCATAACGTCCTTCTAACTTTCCGTTAAACTTTACATGAATCGCGTTGTCAAAACACATCCACATCCCCCCTTTTCATCCTCCCGTTAATCACAATGACACTGCGCGTCTTTGTTGCGGTGATGGGGGGGATTCCAGTGCTTCCCTTGTGATTCTCGAGGTGGAGAACGAATTGAGTGTGACTGTGGCAACTTTCTAGCTTTTTATAAAAGCAGATCTGACTGATCTAGAGCTTTTAACTAAACCCCCAGTGGGTAAAATGTGACGTTCTATGTAGCTTCAGCAGCACATTCACTCCAATGCTGCCCTTTTGCCATTTTCGTACAAGGGCCTGTTTTTCGTTTGAACATCGCTGCAGGCCGATGATGAGAGCGGATCACTGTGTTCATCCACATTTAGCAACTGAAACCATCACATTCATCCCAATAGTCTTTACTCAGTACGAGGCAATGTTGTTGTTATTATAATAGATAAAACAAAGGACAAAATCACACTATCTGTCCATTTTGTATCTGGTCTCTGTCCCTTTTCTGCTTTACGCAGCCGGCCCTCCCCCCCACCGTCCCCCCTCACCCTCCTCCCTCCCTCTCGCCATCCCCGTCACGTCCACAGGGCTTGCTGCCTGCCATGAGGTGAGGGGGTCTCCTGGCTGGGGACCAGGACGGCCCACGCGTCCCTTTGATCTGCTGCTCGCTGGCTGCTACCTGCAGATAGCGTGCGCACACACGCGCACACACACACACACACACACACACACACACACACACACACACACACACACACACACACACACACACACACACACACGCACACAGCGCTCTCCCTTTCAACCAGAGAGACAACTCCACGTCTCTCGCTTCCTCCTCCTCCCAACCCGTCTGATGCATCGCACGCACAGCTGTGGCTCTGAAGTGGTTCTCTTAACGCAATGATGCTCTCCATGGGTTAGCGCTTTTTTTGGGGAGGGGGGTGTAGACACTTCAAAAGAGACATTTTTCATTTAGAGCAAAAATCAAATGGTTTTTGGAAAAAATGACACAAAAAATGTGTGTGCGTGTGTGTGTGTGTGTGTCATCTGGTTACCATTTGAAGGGGAGAATTACGGCTAATGATATCCTAGAGGAAAACTACAGTAGCTAAACATGCAACAGTTTCCCCGTTTATTTCTTCTTTTTTTCTCTCCTCCCTGTCAGGCGGCTCCGGCGGTGAGTCGTCTAAGTCTGCGGGGGGAAAAAAGACGATTTCATCCATATTAATACTTCTTTTGGGTTAATGCGTAAGGCCTGCTCAAAGCAAAGCTTTTGTGCTAGCAGACAGTTCAAGTGTGTGTTTGTTTGCCTTTTGCTGGATATTGCGGTGCCACATGCATAGACTGCCCCACCAAACTCGCGGCCTCTCCCATCTGGATTCAATCGGGACCCAACAATCCCTCAGCAGCCTGTGGAGGAGAGAAGCGGGCTGGAGCCGCGGTTACAAACATCCAGCAGCCTCATTAGAACACGTACAGCGTGGACGTCTGAATGCACAGTATGTGTTTGGGCAAAAGACGAAACCCGTCTGCGTTACAGGTGACTAGGGGTGTGTTGTCCGCACACGCACGCACGCACACACACACACACGAGTTTCAGTCTTACTGGATTAGTTAAAGAATTGCCATTACAGCACCAGAGGAAAGTTTACCATCGTTAATCTGGACGTCTTCTGTTTCTCCTCCTCTCCTTTCATTGCTTGTTTGAAACTGTCTTAACTGTATAATATCAATCACAACCTCTTATGTCTCTCACTAATGGCAACCAAAAACATTCTCTAATTTGAAGAAAAAGATTTAAACTTTGAGAGCCACTGAAAAGAGGATTATTGGCACACGTATAAGCGCAAGAGGGACTTGATCAGTTAGCTTGATCACGTCTAAATGTCCTAAAAAAAGATCTTTTGGTTTTCATCTTGAAGACCAGAAAGGAAGAAGTGGATTGTACCAACATTGCATGAGCCCCTCCTCCCTCTGTACGCACGTTGTACTCGCTGTCTTACACACTGCCTTCACTTGAGAGTCTGGGGAAATTCTTTTTTTTTTTTTTTTCTTTCTTTCTTTGCATCAGCCTCCAACCATTTGTCTCTCTCACATACAAACGCGCTTCCTGGATCTCTGAGTGACGTTTATGCAAACTGGCACACACTCTAGCATCCACAGTTCATACACACAGAGTGCGGTATCTGCTCGTAACATGATGTCTTGTGTATACACAGCTGTTGGACAACACGGGCAAACACGCACATACAGTCACGCACATTTATGCAACGGCTACCATTGCACACAAGGCTGCAGGACCGCGCTGGTCCTCAGTCACTTGTAGCCATGGTAACAGCTGAACAAAGTGATGCTGAGCTAAGGCTGATGTTTAATTGATTTCCTTTTCACGGAAATGACACTTTGGAAGGAAAGAATACATTGAATGAGATTGTGTACCACTGTCAGATGGCAAATAAGTGTTTATAATACAATGAAAATGAAAGATTATTATAAATACTATTGTGTCCGTGCCTGGCGACAGTTTGGTTAGTTGATCAGGAAGCAGAACCTTGAGTTTTTCAAATTCTGCGGAATGTTTGAATCCAGAGAGAAATTGATACCTTGAAGTCTTGAAGAACCGCGCTGCATCCTACCACGCAATGTATTACAATGGTTTTTCCAGCAGAGATGACATCACACACACACACACGCGCAGCTCAGCTCTCTATTTAAACTGAAACGATTAATCAATCAGTCGATCACTATTTTGAATACTGATAAATTGTTGACAGAAACAAATCACACAAACGGGACCAACAACATTTAACGTGTCCCCTGCTGGGAAATGAAGTCTTTTGTTGTGAAGAAGTGATTCCCTAATGTGCATCGTTATTAGTATTAACCCCAATCACCTCCGCCTCCTCTTTGACCAGCCACTTCTCTTAATCTCTCCACGTGTGGTAATAAAGAAAACAAAGAACGGAGGCCGTCATTTCTTTGCACGTTAGCAACTGTTTCATGTGCCGTGGGGATACTTTCCACCAAGTGATCGCTCTGTGTCTCTTCTGTGATTTGTACCCGAACAGGTCTTCACACCCCTTCCTAACGAGGCCGAGATCGCACAGACCAAAAAGCTCTTCCGACGCAGGCGAAATGACCGACGGTAATGACGCACACACACACACACACACACACATATACCTACCTCAGTGAGAGGGAATGCATTTGCTGCTGATGTCAGATGTCAGTGCACAGTCCTCTCCGCTCCCCCGCCAAATCAATGTCAAGACAGGAATGTAGGCTCCACACTTGACTGCAGACAGGAAAAAGAGAAGAGGAATAAATATAAAAATAAAACACACAGGAGACATTCATGGTTTCCAAAAAAATGAAGACCATTATTCAGTCACCGGTTACCTGGCGCGCTCTTTCTTTTTCTTGGCAATGCGTTTACGCGTTGTGACGTTCAGCCTCGTTAGCCTCGTCCTCCTCTCCTCTCCTCAAACCAAACGTTTCGTACCGGGGGCATCTGCTTCGGCTGTACCCACTCTGAAGTCTAATTTCACCCGAGGTGAAAAAAAAAGAAAAGGGAAAAAAAACCTCCCGCTCTCTCGTTCTCTGGTTCTCTCGCTCCCTGCCCTGATGTCACTGGAAAACCGTTCTTCAGTTGCTAAGAAACCAGCAAAGAGAAAATATTTGGGTTGTATTTGTGGTTTTTAAAAAAAAAAAAAAAAAAGGAGGAAATTTCAGCTCTATTAAATGGACAAAAGAACTTTCATCCTTGTTTTTAAGCACAGAGAGTTATTGGTTGGGTCAAGCGCTATTGTGTTTATGTGTGATGGACGCAGCGCAGTTCCTGGCAACAACAAGGGAACAAAAATATAAACTTAGACTGAAAGCAGTTTGCTTCGGTTTCCTTCGGTTTCTTTTGTAAGTTGGAAAATCGGCCATCCTGTTTTCACGTACGCTTCCAATTTGACTGTCGGTGCTTTTGTGGTTCCTATTTGAGCACACGTGTGTGTGTGTGTGTGTGTGTGTGTGTATTTGTGTGTACATTGTAAAACTCTTGAGTTATTATTGAAAACTTGAGTTATTATTTTAAATCAATCTAGTGTGTCTGTCATGTGGTTATATTTTGGGGTAACGAAAATCCTTTTACACTCATGTCCCCTTAAACAAGAGAGTGGTGCAGTACATGTTCCTCAACTAGAAAGGGAGGGGTAAGGAGATAAACCAAAGTATATCCACAAAGTATCACAATAGCATATACACAATATGAGAAAAACACAGACAATTAATATTATTATAAGTGGTAATAAAATACTTTCTGTGTTGTGTGTGGATGTATCCTGCAGCGCTTACCAGAGTTCACCTTTCAACAACCTGGGTTTAAGGAAAGCTTTAAGGAAAGAATAGCTGGTAGTTTGGGAAATCTTTTAATCACATTTGCAAATATCTTTTATGTTTGCTCATCAAATACATTAACTACATGTCTTTCAAACGTGCTCGTCCTCTTGTGTCTACGCCGCCTCCGGGTTCCCAAACACAACACAACAAACAGCCCAGAGAAATGAACATGAATGCAAGTAGATACCGAACAGATGGTGTTGTATTCTTATTCTTTATATTTAATGTTGTATTGTCAGCACAGCTGGGAAAAGGGGGGGAGAGATTTGATGATGAATTATGGACATAAATATTGATCATTTAAATGGAGCTCAGGAAAGAGAAACTGTGAGATGCAGAGAGGAAAAGTGTAGGCTGGCTGCGGCAGGGAGGGAAAGAAAGGGGAGGTGGTGCATGTGTTTCTACTTTAGTATGCACGTCAAGCAGGGCTGAAATTAGTTGTGATTTACTGGAATGTGCCGCTTACGGCTCTCTGCTCCAACACAGAAAAGGGAGAAGAAGAAGAAGAAGAAACCAATGTGCTCCTTCTTTGCTTTCAGGCGCTCAACTTAATTCTGTGCCCCTCGCTAAAACAATTTATTCACAACTGAAGAGCGAGGATTTAACGCTTGGCCTACCTGCCATCCAACTTTCCGCCTTGCTGTTATTACGGGATAAGTTAATGATACTTAAGTGTGAGCTGTTGAATGGAGAGGGGGGTTTCTTAGGAGTCTGTGTGGCACTAAATCTAAATGAACATGCATCTGCGTACAATGGTAGGTATGCTTGTCTTTTCTACTGTGACTACTGTGAACCGCTTCTTTTTCTGGCCACTAAGAGTCAACGTTATTGACTGCGATGTCTAGTTTACGCATGCATGCATGCATGCATGCATGCCTCGGTGAGGCAGTCGCAACCCGTCTCCCCCGCAGTCCATTAAGCCGGCACAAAGCCCCGGCCGGGGTGCTATCGACTGTCTGGCCTGCAGGCTTCTCTTCCTCCGGCCCGATCGATTGGCTGGCCTGGGTCCGCCCGATGGATCCGCGAGTTCTCCGCCCCCCCCCCACCTCCTAACACCACCCCGCACATCCACGATCAATCATCAGTACCCTACCAGCACCACCCATTCATTTCACATTCCCAGTCCCTGTGGTTCTCTGCATGTTGTTTGAACGACCCTAGTTATCAACCTGTAGTTGTTGTTGTTGTTGTTGTGTTGCTTGTTTCCCTCATTGCTGCCCTGCTCTGTTTGTGTGTTCTACCTTCCCCCCCTGTGTCTTTTATGTCCTCGTGTCTTCTCCTTCGTGCTCTCTCTACGAAACACCCCTTTCCGTTTCCCACAAACTGGGCTGCTGCTTCGCTCCACTCTTCCTCCTCGCACCCGTCTGCATTGTGGCGCTCCTCCTCCTCCTCCTCCTCCTCCTCTCCTGCTTTTAGAGCGCTTGATCAGTTCACCCGAGACCAGTTAACCGTACTTCTGCCTTGTGGCCCCGGGGGGAAGCGACAAGTCTCAGCCAGGTTAGTAAATCATAATAAAAACACATGAACCAGATACTAATTGAACCCGGCTACAATGTCCGCATTTGATCCAGTGATTTGATCTATTCGGTTGGAAATGGCCTCGGCATTCAAAGGTCAGCTGATCATGAAATACTGGAAACACCAGACTTTCAGACTCATCACCTCAACAGTTCCTCTTTTGATTTGATGGTCATGGCCGCAGACGTCTTGTGGCCTGCACAGCCAATCCGTCATTTAACCAGTCATTAAATGAGATTTCACAATTTCTGTATAAACAGGTTCTTTTATTTTGTGATTTAGATAAAACATTGGTTGACAAAAAATGTAAACTTTGATAAGCAGCTTTGTATCCATTGAAGGATCCTCCCAGATCCTTCAATGGATAAGAGCAACGAAGATGAACCTCCCTAAAAAGATTTAATTTCTGAAACGGTCAATTTTTATTTTTTATTTTTATTTTGCTCTCACAATAAAATCCACTTTTCCGCCGTGTATCAGGGCTGCAGGATTTCATCTAGAATTCTCATAATAGTTGTTTGACCTGCACATAGGAATATATTAAAGTTCTTTTTGAGCGCAAAGAACATTTCCAAGGTTGTTCAAACATTAATTTATTTGGGATGGAACGAGTGGGCTAGTCACACGCCGTTCTCTTTCACAAGCTAGAATAGCTTATCGGCTTTTTAATTGCAGTCTCGAAAATGTCCAACCTATTGATTCACCTTTCTTTTTCTTGCCCTTAAATCATGCTATTGAAAGTCTGTTATATTAAAAAGTATAAGGAGAGGCCTTTTGTGTGATCGATCGAAGCTGCCCGCCCCCTCAAGGCTAAAATCGCCCGGTTGATGTCAAATATTTTCCTTTTTGTGTCCCTTTTTTTCTTTGATAAAACAAACCTTGCACCTTTTATTTTTTTGTTGAACTAACTTTTGGAAAGAAAGGTTTGCCAACACATGGGATTTAATTATTTCTTCATAATTGACCAAGTGGGGACTATTGATTTCAAACATGAGGCTGGATTTTACCCCAGTGTTCGATGGCTCATCTCATTTGTGTTAACCAGTTATCCGTCCTTCAAAAAGCCTCCGTTCTCATGCGGCTCGGCGCAGTTGCTCTGCGTGTTTTTTGTTTTATTGAAAACATCCATTTTGGCAACCAGCTAGTTTCCATCTGTGGTCTGTGGCGAGTAAAATGAAGTGAATCCGGCTCGCGGTGAGCCTCCGTGGATACAAAGTGCTCCTCCTTCGGGCTCATTGATGTCTCCACCGTTTAATGGGAACTGGAACAAAAGCGATGTTTAAAAAAATAAATAAAAAAATCTAAGAGCTGAGTGCATCCGAGCGAAGGTGTGCTAGTTTACATGCGGCTAATAGGTCGCCTCCCGGGTGCCAGGGCGACTAATCCCCCCCGGACCATATGTCAGCGGCTTGTCGAGCCCAGAGTCAGTGCAGCCAAAGGACGGAGCCACAGACACTCTGTGCCTCCACATGTAAGGATTCGTCGGGCCTTTGAACTTTGACAGTGGGGCCGAGTAGTTTTATAGAAACCAGCCAGCTGCGGCTACATCACGACGAAGCTGACTGAAACTTTCCTCTCATTCCAGGAGACAACAGCGGCCTCAGGGAGATGGAGGTGGAGGAGGAGGAGGAGGAGGAGGAGGACGAGGCAAGATCCAACCTCTGCTGATACAGCAGCAGTCACCGCAGCACCAGAGGGATCCGTCCCAACGTCCATCTCCAAACCAGCAGGAGCAGAATCTGACGGAACGGGAAGACGGCCGAAACGTCAGCGCCGGTCGGCCGCCCCGCCAGTACCAGGGGGGTCACGGCCCGCGCCAAGGAGGACCCCCGCACCACGGGTACAGCCAGAACCGCCGCTGGTCCCACGGTCAGAAAGGCCAGGGCCACGGACCGGCAGACTTTACGGCCGACAGAGGAGCTACCCGCAAGAACTACCAAAGAGACGGAGAATGTTAAACCGCAGGACGAGCCGGTCGGACCGCCGCCGCCGCCCGACAGCGGCGGCAAGAGTCCCGCCGACTCGCCCGTGCCGCAGTCGGCGGCGAGCACAAACGCTCGGCCACATCCGGCGGTCCGAAAGGAGTCTCCCAACACAGCAGCAGCAGGAGGCGGAAGGGGAGGCGAGGGCCAGTGGCAGCAGCCCAGAATCAGCCTGCTGCAGTCGTCGAAGGAGAGGCTGAGGAGGAGACTAAAGGACGAAGGTACCGAAAAGCTGCTTAGCGCCCGTCAGTCAGCATTAGTAAAGTGTGTGTGTGTGGGTGTGTACGCGATGAAACCGAAGCAGCATTGGCTCAACTGTTTCAGATGTTAATTGTCTTGCACATCTTCTGGTAACTACGACTAATATCTGAGGACGATTATCACAAATAAACAGTTCCCGTAGATGAATTGGTTGATTGTTGAGGCCCACTTCAAAAATTGAATTGCAAATTTAAAAAAAATAGACACATGTCATCAGGATGTTGGTTCAGTAGTGTGAGCTTTTCATGTGTCCTCTGTACATCCACTCTTCTTAAAGTGGAATAACACCAAGCCAATTGGCCCTTCTCTCCCCCCGTCCTCCCGCCTCAGGGGGAGGAGGAGGCGCGCGTGGAGGCGCCGGGCTGCGGCTCGCAGAGCATGGACCGGCTGGTGGACCTCCTCAACAGCATGAGGAGCAACAGCAGCGGGGTGGAGCAGCAGCTGGCCTCCTTCATGGAGGAGGCGCAGTGCTCGGCGCGGTCCGAGGAGAACCTGGCCCAGGTGGTCGGCGCCATCTACGCCAAGGCCGTGTCGGACCGGAGCTTCGCCGCCACGGCCGCCAAGCTCTGCGACAAGATGGCGCTGTTCATGGTGGAGGGGACCAAGTTCAGGTCGCTGCTGCTCAACTTGTTGCAGGTGAGAGGCCTCCGCTCGCCTCCCTCTTCACCTCCCCCTCCAACGCCGTCGCAGCCTACCGTGTTCTGTACTTCTGTCTTTCGCAAAGTATATTGTCATGGCAACGCATCAGCTATCGACATATAATTGGGTCAGACTAAGGCGGAACATCGAATGCTCTCGTTGCCGCATCTTAATTGTGTGAATTTTCTGCTGTTCTCTCTTTTTATATAATCGATAAAAATGGATATCTTTAGAAAGGGGGCCGTTATCAGTACAAAGCAGCCAATATTGTGAGCGGTATTTTTTTTCATGACATTTTCCAAACTAATTTGCCAATTGATTAACCTAATCAAAGGTCAAGCGTTATCGCTGCTCGATAATAGTGTAGATGTTTTTTTGGCTAACCGGTTCGTTTTCAACGGAATTCTCCCTGTAATTTCAATACTTTAATAGTTTGTGTGTGTGTGTGTGTGTGTGTGTGGTTTCCTGTAAATGTCAGTGAGTAAAGTGGCTAATCTAAACACCGAAGGGAGACCTGCTGCAGACACACACACTTAACTGCACAGTTCAAGTCTCTCACCCATGATGGCAACATCCTCTCGGCTGGTATATATTTCACTGCCTCTCTCTCTCTCTCTCTCTCTCCCCCCCTCCCCTCCTCGTCCCTCATGAGCTCTATTTTATTGCGTCCTGCCGTCGTGTTGCCTCCCATCACCCATGGACCCACGGACATGGGCCAGCGCCTCCCTGCTCCCTGTCTAACCCTGCTCCTGCTCCCTCCATCCTGACAAACTCCCCGCAGACAGGAGCCAACAAGACCTGCATGCTGTCTTCAGAGGACCGCTGTGGTCTAAATGTTAACCCCTCACCCCCCACCCTGCTGCCTTCTTACTCTCTTTTTTTTTTTTTTTTTTTTTTTCCATCTCCTGCGGATGCTCATTTTGATCCCCCCCTTACACTCTTGACTCTCCTTTTTTCCCCTTCTGTCTGGTTTTGGGTTTTTTTGTCCCATTGAAACACCTTATCCCTCAGGTGTTGAGACTTTTATGGTTGTGAATTCTCCTTCCCCCCCTCCTCCACCCTTTCTATGCTCCCTATGTGCGGTCACCTCCTCTTCTTTCATTTCTCCCTTTTAATTCCCACCTCCCAGCCAGCGTGGACCCCCTGCCCGTCTTTGACATTTATGTTTTACTTTTTGTTGGTTTAAAACATTTTAAAATGCCACCAGTGGGATTCATGAAGGCCGCCATTAATGATGTTGCTTCCAGACGCCTGGATCTCAACGTGGGGGCAATTAGTCTGCGTATAAAAAGAGCGGCACCGTGGTCTGTTGTCGCTGTCATTAGATGTGGTCGGCGTGTTGCCTGTAAAAGACGTGCGAGGAGAGCTGGTGGCTTTTTCCGTGAGAGACGAGACGGCGATGGTGATGATGCCATTGTATTGCCGTTGTATTGTTTTTGCCTATTCAAGGCCGCGGCATCGCGTCTGCGGGCGAGCAGCCGCACAGGTCGGGTGGAAATGAAGCCGTCAATGTGTCCAGTGCGCTTCGGGAGTCGCTGAAGTTTCAGTTGAGCCTGCCGTATGACTCCCCCCCACAAGTGCGCATTACGCATTAACCCGTATTAACCCCCGACACTTTCACAGCGTTGACACCGTTCGCTACCCTTCACTTTCAAACCAAATTAGCATACTCTCTTCTACTTCTGGCAGATAAAAGAAATTTGTTCCAATGTGCTTTTCAACTGCTTTTTTGGGCTCTAAGTGCTTTGAGCGGCGAGGTTAATACGCGCGCCACCTACAGAGGCTCCCATCGGGGAGATAGCGAAGATGCTAATGGTGATTACCAACCCCGCTGATGAATTTGTCAAACGCTTACATGTACACCTACCTGCCGCCTACTGCCAATTTGTATCACGCTTTCACAGAAGATGGTTCGACTGCAGTTTTTCAATTATATTTTGAAATTTTAACACCCAAATTGTTTTTGCTGATTGTATGTTTCTTCCTCCCTCATTAGAGGGACTTTGCCTGTCGCGAGGAGCTCCAGCAGTCGGATGTGGAGAGGTGGCTGGGTTTCATCACCTTCCTGTGCGAGGTGTTCGGCACCATGAGGAGCAGCTCAGCGGACCCGTTCAGGGTGCTGGTGTGTCCAATCTACACCTGCCTTCGAGAGGTCTGTATCCAGATAGACACCCTTTTTATTTCAATTTTTTTTTGTTTTTTAATCAATAAATATGGCCGCAAAAATGAAAGCGCCGAGGTGGGCCTGTACATCACGTCTGCTCGGGCGGAAACGCGCACACGAGTTTCCCGTTTTTGTGCCAGACGTCGTCTAGACGCGAGACACCGCAGCGTGGTTTTTAGTCGGTTAGTGGCGTACGCAGTCGGGACGCCGTCGCTTCCAGGAAACCCGCATGACCCCCCCCCCCCCCCCCCCCACGGTTCACTTCTCAGCAGCTGGTCTCGCTGTCTTGCACACACACTTTTTTTTGGTCTCCATGGGAACCAAATAGGGTAGCCACAGCAGACGCGACGCGATACAGAAGTGGTTGACGAAAGCTGGATCACTGAAAGGGGAAGCGAGCGAGGAGGGAAGGGGGGGGGAGAGAAGGGAAGAGGTGAGACGAAACAAAGGGGTCTGTGGTCAGGTCGACGGTTAGAGTTTGGTAAACGCCGCGACGTGCAAAAGAAGAAGAGCGGAGGCGACGGACGACAGAGTCTAGCGAGCCGTCTCCATGTGTGTGCGTTTCAGGAGGTTGTGAAAAGGCCAATGGCCGGTTTGAGGAACGCGCCGGGTCATTTCACCACCCACGTCCACACCTCCGCCCGTCTGGCACACGGCGCACACAACAATCAACACGCAGCAAATGCCATCCACACCCTGTCTGAGCGCGCGCCGGGCCATTATCTCCGCTTGTTAAGAGGACTTGGCGTCCTGACCGAGCGCAGCAGTGTCACCTTTGGCCTCATTGCACGGCCATGTTTGTATAATAATGTGGGATTGAGTGGACTTGTGGTTGCCATGGTTTCAGGTTTGTATCCATTTGCTGTTTTGCCCCATCGTGCTGTAACATGTAGTTGTTGGGTTCCAGCTGTAATCTGTCTCTGTGTGTGTTTGCACATGACTGTGTGTGTGTGTGTTTGCACATGACTGTGCATGTGTGTGTGTGTGTGTTTGCATATGACTATGTTTGCATGGGACAGTATGTGTGCCTGCGTGCGTGCGTGCGTGCGTGTGTGTGTGTGTGTGTGTGTGTGTTTGCATATGACTATGTTTGCATGGGACAGTATGTGTGCCTGCGTGCCTGCGTGCCTGCGTGCGTGCGTGCGTGCGTGCGTGCAGCGTGCGTGCGTGCATGCGTGTGTGTGTGTGTGTGTGTGCGTGTTTGCATATGACTATGTTTGCATGGGACAGTGTGTGTGTGTGTGTGTGTGTGGCAGTCCATTTTGCGCCGGCTGTCCGCTGCAGCTTCAACCGGCAGAACAGGATTATGTAACAACTGAGGTGTGCTAAGACGAGTCTCTGAGGATACATGACAGCTGTACGTATGAAAGAAGCCAGCCAGCAGGCGGTGATCTCACCCATTCATGATTTACAAGCCAACATAAATAAATACAGACATTCCACATTGATGTAAATGACTTTTAGCAATTTGACCTTATTCATTCTTATTATGGTTACTCGCCTCATATGTTAACTTATGACCGGCACCCTAAACTGACAAATGACATTTTAAGTTGTCACGTGTTTGCTTGCTACACTTTAAGCATGTTGCTGTAGTCATGTTGGTTGCTAAGCGACATGCGGTTGAGCAGCGAGCCATTAAACTGTTTAAACAACACAGGCAAATCAAAGATTTACATTTTTTAATAGCATTTACCAAGACAACTCCATAAATGAGTGTACAGTAACGTAATGTACAGCTCAGCCAGTACTGCACTGCACAATGCAAAACCGAGTCTCATTATAATACTGTAACATCCTTTTCCAAAGAAGGTTCATCCGAATAGTCATGGAGAATCAGAAGGAGGAGGAAAGGGCAAGCAGCAGGGCACTTAGATTATCATAAAACAATCTCCTACCGAAGGAAAAGACGTGCACGGTCGCGGTCTTGTGTCCTCGGGGCCTATTTATATTGTGCGTGCGTACTTCAGCGTGGGCCTCATAGTCTCCCCTCACCCTCATCAATTCAGAAAATAAGTTTAATAAAACAGTGAAAAGAAAAAAATGCCAAACTTGAATGTTTGGAGCATCATCGATTGTTTGTTCTGCAGCCGGAGCTGCTGTTGCTATGCAACTATCGGAAAGCCAGTTCAAGTTGAAACCGTCCGAATATTAACGTTGAGCGCTCGTCCGTGTCATCAGTACTCTGACATGTTTTCTTATGTAACGATCAGAGATCAAGTTGTTTTCAGCTTCAGCCGAGAGGCTTTTTGTGTTTAGAAATGCAGGCAACATGATGTTATTTGTGTAATTTAACAGAGAAGAGGTGGAAGGGGGGGGGGGGGGGGCAAGAAATCACAGTGGAGATGGGCACCACCTAAATGAGTATAGATTAAACCATTTGAAAAGGGTGTTGAGCAATAACTTCACCCTGGGCTCCATTATGAGAAGCCATTATGAGCTTGATCGTGCTCGTCACATGGCTCTCCTTGGTTCCCACATCAAACAGGCTGCGCCCGTCGCAGCACGCCGCCGCACGCCGCCGAGCGGACGTCCGCTGGGCCTGAATGACGGGTGGAATTCCATTAAGCCTTCAGCTTAGATGTAACGGATCGTATCGAGCGCGGATCACAGCTGTCGGATGGTGGGGATCCTTTATTCTGTTGTTTTGCGCGTTATGCAAAGAGTCGGATGCCGTTTCCATAACTTGTTTTTGTTTAGGGGGCCTTTCCTGAACAAAGAGAACATTTAAAAAAAAAAAAAAAAAGCCCCTCGCTGTCACTCAGTTTAATCCTGTTTATTTAAACCTGCAATAATATTTAAGTTGGCAGACTGGTTGAAATTCACGCGTTATGCAGGAACGTTAATCCCTAATATGATGGTGTGTTTTTGAATCTAATCTGCCGTGCACTCAATTAGCAAATGTTTAGTCTACTGAGAGCGGAATGTTCAACGCTTGTACTCTTATTTATGATTTCACCATCCAGTATTACATTATTTAACATAGTCAAGCCTAGTTTTTGTGTTCTTTGTGTCTTATTATTACCTCAGTTCAATTTTAAATGATGCCGTATGCTCGTCATTGAGTTGGAAATGGTGTCATGGAAAGTGTGTCATAAAGTCCTACTATGGTGAGCCCTGTACTTTGACATACTAATGAAAAGTTCTGAAAAAAACTGCCGGGGCTGCAGAGCCAGCGAGCATGTTTACCTGCTCCGCTGTTTGTTTTGTGTCTGTGTTTGTGCAGACGTACGTTGTGCGTAAAGCCGGGCAATATTTGAAATGTTAATGTGGAAAACATTTACAATTGAGATTAAGTGTCTTCCTCTTTTCTTTTTTGTTTTTTTTCCTTCCTCTTTGTGAACTGATTTGAACCGCACGCCAACACTTTGCCCGACCTGCACACTGCGGCCCTGGGTTCGCTCTGCAGGGTCCCGCTGTCCTCACGCTGTCTCACTCTTGTCCCTTCCAGCTGTTGGAGTCCACGGATGTTAAGGAAGATGCAGTCCTGTGCTGTTCCATGGAGGTACGGCACACACACACACACACACACACACACACACACACACACACAGAATGAATACTTTGTTGGCCCCTGTGAAATTAGAGGACTGGTCTAAGTAAAAATATCTAAAATGGTGTTTGTCCCTCTGCTGTCTAAGTGAATCCCTGATTAACAAGGTACCAAATGTTGCCCCCCCCCCCCCCCCACCTCCCCCTCTGCTCTACACCAGTTGCAGAGCATGGGGCGTCTCCTGGAGGAGCAGCTGCCGGAGATGATGACGGAGCTGCTGGCGGCCGTCCGGGACAAGATGCTCAGTCCGGCCGAATCGCAGCTGACCCGCTCCCTCCTCATGGAGGTCATCGAGCTGCACGCACATCGCTGGGGCCCCCTGGAGGCCCTCACCGCCCAATACTACAACCGCACCATCCAAAAGCTCACCACCACTGCCTAGGCGCCGGCCCGAGAACCCCCCCGCCCCCCTCGACCCCTCGAGCATCAATCGGCTTTTCTACATTTTACCAAAACACAGGAATTTTGTTCATTTGTATAATGTGCTAGTTTCTCTCCAAGCGGGGGCGGCCACTGCCCCGGGAAGACCCGCCCACCATCCACCCAGCGGTTGGCTGTCAGGGAAGCCGTCAAGGCGCCGTCACAATAAAAGACCATGCTTGACACGCATTTTGAGCAAACAGTGAACGTGTATATATGGCCAGTAGGGGCATGCTTGGCCACACATGGTCGCTGGCTGCTGAGGGATAAAGGGGGGGAGAGGGTGGGGTCGCGGCGCCCAGCCTGCCCGTTGGGAATTGAGAGATCCGTACCCAAAGATGAATGGAGGGGGGTTAGGGTGGGAGGTCAGGGTAGTCCGTGTCAGTCCCTTCATTGTGCTCAGCGCCTCCCCCCTCTCCCCCTCCTCCGTGCCTCTCCGTCGGCCCCTGGGGTCTGTGTGGCTGATAAAAGAGCGAGTGGATGGAGGAGGAGGAGGAGGAGGAGGAGGAGGAGGCGGAGGAGGAGGCAGGGAGCAAACACGGGGCTGTCTGTCTGGGCCGTCTGCCCCGCCGGGCCAGGGAGCAGGTCAAAGGGCCTCGCCGCGGAGCTGCCGCGGCTCCTCCTCCAGCCTTTGTCTCCCCGGCTCCGCTTGCCCCCTCTCCCTCCCCTGCGGGAAACGTTTTTGTGGAGATGAGACGGCGGGCCTGCTGGAGGATAAGGATCAGGCTGGCTGGAGCAGGGTGGCAGATGGCTACTTGAGCCCATGTGAGACGACACTCCCCTCTGGCACCCTCGGCCGCCGCCACCAATGGAAGCAGTTAAGATATTGCGGTTGAGCGAGGGGGGGGCAGGAAAGGGGGGGTTAGTAGTAGCAGTAGCAACAGCAGCATTGTAAAACCTTTAAAGCAAAAGCTGCTGTGTGACAGTTGTTTTGTTTTGGTCTCCTCCTTTTAGTTGCGCATGTTTATGCTTTGCAAGCCACATCTTTTGATATGATCATTTATTTTTTTTAATCATGTAGTGTTTTTATTATTGGTTCACTTTGAAGTCTTGTTCCGGTCTTAAAAAAAAATAACTAAACGTATGTATGTATGAGGTAGTAGTGGTAGGCCTTATTGCACAGGTTTGATTTGTTTTGCACTGTGTTGCTTTAAAGTTGGGAGGAAAAAAAAAAATCAGACTTTGAAAAGTTAGACTTTGAATCCGTGCTTGTGGGTTAATAGCGACCATCCCAGTGGGTTGAGCGTAGCGAGGGGTTTTAGGATGTTTTAATGGACTCGTGGCCTTATAATTTATGCATCTTCACAGAAGCTCTCTGGCAGCAGAGGACAAGCGGAGGACTGAACCGTTGGTCTGATTCACGTCGTCCTGTCGCTAAAGGACAAAGGGACTGAAAGTGACGTGTCGACAAAGAGAGGATTGCACACGGAGAAGCGATCGGCTTCTTTTCAAATGTTCTCGAGCCATTCTTTGCAGTGGACATTTTGCAAGTGTTTAATATTGACCCGTATTTGCTTTGTGACGACAACTATTAACCTGTGTATTTTGAAGATGACAATGACAAAAATAAGAATTCTTATCCTATGACCTCATTTGCTAAGCATCATGTGACCCTCCCCTCATTCCAGCCAACGCGTGTGACATGATTTAGACGCACCAAGCCGATCGTGTACCATTTGTGAGTGGGCTCTATATATTCTACATACAATATATCTACAAGTATTCAAAAACGTCGCAAACTGAAGGTGGGGGGGGGGGGCGACTGGCGTTTGGCCTCCCCAGGCATTCCTCTGGCGAACCAGTCCCACGCATACGTGGGCAAATGCCACACGCGCATGTACGCACACCGTTGTGTTCACGCTAGTGTTTTTATATTGTTTTTTATCTGTCTTGCATCAAGAATTCTGAATCCCGTGAGGTAGGAACGCCACCACCAAGGTGATCTAAAGCTCCCAGATGTGTTCTTTTCTTTCAACGTGGGCTATAAGTGTGCGTCCACTTAAGAGGTCATTTGTTTTATTGTTTTGTTGTTTTTTTTTTTTTTAATTTAAATTATACTGAAACGCTTGTGATACCCAGCTTGCTGTGTAAGTGTGGCGTCACAGCGTTTCGGTCCATGAAAAGAGAAAAGGGCCCACTGGTGAGTTTCCATTATGCAAAGAGCAACTTGCTCTCACAGCAGATGGGGGCAGGTGGGGTAAGTCCCCCCCCCCATCCCCCCCCATATGCCCTTAGACCCTTCTGCTCGGGGTCCGATGACTCACTCGACTATTGAATGAGACGCCCCTTCATTTGCATATTAGCATTAACATTGACAAAGGAGGTTCCGGCGAGCGCACAGACGAGCTGTAGATGTAGTGGGTCATCTTGTAAGCTCATGTTTTGTTTTGGGGGGAGAAGGGAAGGTGGGGGAGGTGGAGTTTCTAAGCAACTGAAAAATAAACTAACGGCGAAACAAAACTGATGATTGTGGGACAGTTGTGTTTTTTTTTTGTTTGTTTTTTTCGACGACTCACTTGAAATAACTCACCAGCACAGTAGGTCATCATTCAAACAATTCATACATACGTCTTCCCCTTTCACGTGGTCACACGTTAAACCTGAGCACACAGTAGTCGGCCTTCGGGTCGGACCTGACACTCGCCCGGCCGGGGACGTGGGGTCGGAGTTATTATGAAGTATGCCAGATACGTTTTAAATTAAATTATCTACAAGTCCGCTGAGCGTTGTGGAGTTTTCTTTTCAGGTTAAAGAAAAAGCAAAGAAAAATGTTCATAGTGTAGCGGGACTAAAACGGTAGCAATGGTTGTAGCAATATATAATAATAGAACTCATATTCATATAGGATGTCTATTGTTAGGAAACTGTCTGTATAGCATGCTAATTAAAGTCATAAATAACAAAAGTAATAGTTGAGTATTTCAATCAAAAAACACTCGCCAATTGATTGAAGGCCTCTCGCCAATATGCACAATCGAGGTCATAAGCTGACTGTTTCCTAAAAAATTCTGACGGTGCCAATTTTTGTTTTTAATTTTGATTGACATTTCTTTACATTGTTTAGGTCTTTCATTCACAACAGAAAAGTACCAGCGGAATAATTTACAGTGAAAAAACGCCCGTAATCGTCGCGACTTGACCTGAGCTCCGCCCACTTTCCCCCTCCGGCAGCGATTGGACGAGCTGATCCCAGTGTTCAGGGTCACTGACACACACACACACACGCACACACACACACACACACACACACACACACACTCATTGTTCCAGGCAGACAAAAGGCACGTGACGACAACAACGCGGTTGTATTTTTATTTATTTTTATGAGTCTTCTCTGCGTTTGATCGGCGCACAGACAAAATGGAGGAGCGCGCTGCAGAATCCGCTCCGTTTGGTCTGACGGCTACTGAGGGTTCAGATATTGTGCGAAAAAGCGAAGTGAAGTTGAAACTCACAGAAGCATCCCCAGATGTTTTTTTTGTTGTTTTTTTTCCTACACTGCGTTCGCCGTGGGAGAAATCAATAACCGTGGGCTACGAAGTGGTTTTAGCTCGCTCCCTTGACCTCCCCATCTCAGCGGCAGATACCGCGCTGAGGTTTTGTTCTGCTGCCCAAAAAAAACGGATTCCACCTCCGCTGTAATTGGAATCAGACTTTTACTTTTACTTGTATCATGTACGGATGCTCGAGTCCGGCGCAGGAACATTTATTTATTAATAGAGCGTTTTTCATACAGCTTTTTTCTTTATTCTATCAAACATGTGACATTAAACACACACACACACACAAAGGGAAAACCTACACGTGCACAAGCCCGTGACGACAACCCGAAGATTTAAGTGTTTGCTATGATATCAAAGGAAGTGGATTTTCATTGGCTTTTACTCAGGGCCGGCCCAAGGCATAAGCGAACTAAGCGGCTGCTTGGGGCCCCCTGGCAAGCAGCCCTGGTTTTGTATTATAACCTCACTGTATTCGTTTATAATTTTCGCTATAACAGTATAGCGTGACATTTATGCCAATAATCTTCTAGCACAGGTGACTGTGCGTGGTGGCAGGGGGGCCCCCCAAATAAAATTCTGCTTAGGGCCCCCAAGAGGCTCGGGCCGGCACTGCTTTTACTACTTCACTTTCATGCTATTGTGCTGTAGGCCTAGGTGCTGCATTTTTCTTGAGGGTTTATTACCTGGTTTATTATTTAGTGTCTATATATTAGTGTCATTACGATAGTTCACTTTAAACTATAAAAAAAACAGGACTTTTCCAAATGAAACGACTGATGGGAAGCAGAGTGCTACAGCAACCGCCAGCTGCTGCGCAATAAAACGCCAGAATATTAAGTAATAGTACATAGGACTAGCAAAAATAAAAAAACTAACAAGACGCACTTTGTCGAAATTTTTTGAAGAAAAAGTTAAAAAACGTGATCTCAACAAGAGCGGAAACTGGAAGGCTGTATTCGTACTTCCTGGACTGGCAGTGTAGGAAATGATGTCATGACCTCCTCATTTCCTCTTTTTGGTGAATCACCCGCTCAGTCAGTAAATCAACCAAGTAATTGCTCCTCGGGTTGTGAACGGATCACATCCCCTTTAGTTCACTTTCGGGCGTCAGACTGCGTGGATCCTTTTGGTTTCGTGAGAGCGGATTCATTAGTGAATCCAGACGTTGAACGAAATACAGAAAGCAAAAGCTGCACGCAGAAATATTCATCAGGAACATCTGTCTATATCATTAGACATTAGAAGAGAATATGTCGCAGCATGAGGTATAAAAAATGTGCCAATCTGCCAGATCTTTAAAAAAATGGCACTCAATTCTGGAAAAAAAATGAATTTGGGGGATAAATTGAATTGACCGAAATTCAGTCGGCTTCATCCTCTGGGAAACATTATAAAATGTACAACGTCTCGCAATGCAATGCATCCAAAAGCTCTTTGGAAAGTGGTGGATCCAAAAGACCAACGTCACCTCTTAGAACACAACAACAAACTTGTACTTGCTAAGGTGGCAAACACGCAGTGCCATCTCAATCAATCAACAATTCAATCAATACGTCACACTGCACTACAACACAAACCCTTGAAACATTAAATCAAGTCATTCATTTAAAGCACGAGCCGCTTCAGCCCAATAAATGATTGCGTTTTTATTCAGCAGACTGGATGCCAGGCACACGCTCCCAAAAGCGCTCGCTGTGCGTGAGGAATTATGACCACGTGTGCTGTGGCCTGGCTGGGGAGGAGGGGGCTGCAGGGGGCTTTTCTCCAGCGCGCACGCACACACACACACACACACACACACACACACAGACATAGACACGTGCACACGCACCGCCAACGTCAACAGACGGGCCTTTATGCAGACAGAGTGGAACAAAGGTGAGGTTGAGGGGTAAAACAAAGCAAATGATTAAACTCCAGCATTAGATCATCCTCTCTCTCCGCCTTTATCTCTCTTTCAAGGTTCATCGCAGCTGAATGCTGTAATTTATGAGTGCTGTGTGTGTGTGTGTGTGTGTGTGTGTGTGTGTGTGGACTGGACCAGCCACCCAGAAGTGTGTCTTCATTTGTGGCTGACAAGCCGGCGGGAGCAAAGCTTCTGCTGTGAGCTGCACTTAGGGTGTGATCACTCGAGCAGAAATCACACACACGCACACACATGCACACACACGCACACACACGCACACACACGCACACACACACGCACACACACACACTGACACACATGCACATGATGGTTGTAGACAGGAAGGGGACACGAGCAGCATCTCACTGGAGCAGAGGTGAACGAACACGCCACAGCCGTCGCCGGGAAGTGACACCTGATCGTCTTTGTTGGGAGGCTCCCGCCTAGCGACTGTCATCGTGGCAACCCCCGCTGCGACGTGCGCGACCCTGTTGCTAGGCAACGTGAACTTCTGCCAGTGCAGATTGTTTAGAAAGTTCCGCGGCGAGAGATGAAAAAGAAGACGTGACAAATGTCTGGATTTTCACACCACATATGTGTCAACGTCTTGAATGATGTTTGACGTACGTCAATTCCCACACCATCCGTTGATGTAAATGCACATCCGTGTTGGTAAATGTGAGGCTGGTCACTGAGATTTTAGGAGCTAAAACAAGTTTTTTTTAACCCAAAAGTTGAGGATGATTCAAAAAGGGGTGGGCAGGCGGCGATGCTGCGCCACTAAATATAACCGTTAGAGTCCAAACTCCATTAGTGTTGGCACTGTGAGAATACTTGTGATGTGTGAGTCAGAGGGATTTTGACGGGTGAGTGTCACACGCCCCCTCGCTGTAGTCGCTCTCTCTCTCCCTTTTTAAATGATGTGCTCCGCAGTCCACCAAAAATAATGATCTATCATAGCAGCGAATGCCTTTCACATGCACGGCGGTACGAATCCGCTATGTGTTGATTAAAGCTATTGGTGTGGGTTATTCGTCTAAAAGTAACAAACCTCCTCCACACATCTACACGCAACTAATGCATCATGCTACTCCAATGAACCCTTAAAACCAGGCCCTCAGGAACACAGCCGGGCTTTGATGCCTGTTCTTCCGGCTCCATTATATGATGCATTCTAGGGCCCCAAAAAAAACATTTTCCTACGCGCTTACACAGGGGAAAGGGATTTTAAATGGACAGATTATTTATTTTGTTCTCAGTGTGAACACTTAAATAGCACTTATTTTAATCTTTACGATCATCAGAGTTGATCACGTCATTAAAAAAACTGCACTGAACACACACCTGGATTTGACTACTTTGCTTATGTTGTTCACCGAGGCTTTGTTTGCATCGCACAGAACGTTGGTAAGAACATTGTTCCGCGCTGCGCACAAAGCACATGTGCTTTAGCTACAACAACGGCAGGAAAACGTGCAGTGTTCTTGCATCTGCTCATTCCAGTTTACACCTCGTAGGAGAGACGTCGGCCTTCGCAGGCGGTCACATGGTTCACGCAGAGCAACACGCCAGTAACCAAGTGATCCAAACGCACCCGACCGGGAGGAAGGTTGGACCGACGGACGCCGTCATCCCGAGGCCCGGGACGAGAGACGAAGGGACGTCCCACGACGCAGGGGAGGGGCTGATGAGCGAGCTGTGGCTCGACGCCAGTAAGAAAACGAGAAAAAGGTGGCGCGATGACGCCCAGCCGTGCGCTCGGTTAATTCGTCCACTTAAGAGTGCTGTCGTCAGAATATGTCGGGTGCATTTGTGCCGGCAGAGCTTTGAAAGTTTGTGAACAAAAAGAACTGGAGAAAAAAAAAAAGCAAATTAATAAGCACAAAAAACCATTGGCCGGTGCGTGAATTATTTACAACGTTCTTTGTTGTGTTTTTGTTAACTGCTCTGAGGTCTTTCATCTCCCGCAGAAAGACTTGTTCATGATCTCTCTCCTCCATCTTACGGTGCGTCACTAATAAGGGTGGTTTTCTCTCTTGTCTCCCTCCCCCCAACCCCTCCCTTTTGTCTTCCTCCTTTCTCTCTTACTTGCACATAATAACGGCGGGCCCACTTGAAAGCGCGCGCACACACACACACACACACACACACACACAGAAGTCACGCACAGACGTTAGGCGCAGTAGGCGTCTTTACACATCGAGTCTCTTAGTCTCCTAGTAACCGGAGTCGGTGCAGCGGCAGAGCAGATGTCGTCTGTTTTTATGGGCTGCCGCCTGTCTGCCGGCTCCACGTTTAGTGTGAATCAATCGGGGGGGGGGGGGGGGGAAACGCATCTCTTTCACACTCAAAGCTGTGTGCAACGGGCCTTTCACAAAACACACAGCGCCGGGATAAAGTTCAACGCTCGAGCCGGAATCGAAGAAGCTCCGAATGGTTTGATGAGAAGAAAAAAAAAGAGGGATGCAAAACGTCGTCAAAAAGGAAACGCTCGTTGTGGAGGAACAGTAGTTCAGGTTCACGATGCTGGAGTCCCCAATGTCAACCTGCTCGCTTCACAACTTCCACCACCTTCAGGGCAATTTCATCCCATTGATAACAACCTCGCTGCTCATTTTGTTTGCTCTCGAGAGAAAACAGCCTCGCGTAAAAAAGCACCGGAGCACCGAGTGCAGAACTCGGTGCTCGTGTAGCGACGTCATTGTAAACCGACTGCAAACCGAGGCCTGCGTTGTGTTAGCGCGGCAGAGAGGGGGGGGGGGGCACGTGGGAAACAGGAAGTGGCGTCAAGGCCTTCTCTGTTTGGGGGTTTTGGGATATTTTCGAAGGTTTACGAGGAACGTGAAACAAGCGTGGCGGATAATCTGTCCCCCCCTCGTGTTCACGCGGCCCCCCCACGTTGTGTCATGTAATGCGCCCGAACCGCAACCCGGCCCAGATGAGAGGGCAGTGAGCTCGGCGACGGCTATGTCGGCCATGTTGTTTTCTTTCTCTGTGTCTCGGTTCATGGATTCCTTCCTTTCCTCTGAGAAGAACTCAACGTGGCTTCTTCTTCTTCTTCTTCTTCTCCGTCCGTTCGCCGTGAAGCAGCGGAGCAGAGAGAAAATAACAGTACATCTTCACCCGCGAGGCCCTCCGCTAAAGCAATATCAGAAATGTGATTAGTTGTGAGGCGCCTGTCACGAATGTATATTACTCCTCCTTTATGCCAATATTAACACGCATAACTAGATCACAGGATCCGCTCTCTATACGACCTGCAGCTTCTCTTTCCCAGAGCCGGGCTTTTCATTAAATACGGACCTTTTTTTGACATTGAGCCATGAGTGAAATGCCAATACAATATATATGATAATTACATCGCCCACCTCCTTAAAGTCATTTATTGTCCCCCCTCTGTCCCCCTCTGTCCCCCCCCCCCCAGGTAAACGCTTCACTTACGCTAATCTGTGTGCAACACAGACGCAACATTTCAGTCTGGCCTCCTCGCTATCAAAGGTATCCGCTAAATGAGTGTGTGTGTGTGTGTGTGTGTGTGTGTGTGTGTCGGAGCCGTCACGGCTGCACTTCAGACGAGAGGCACGCAGACAAAGGGCCATTCATCAAGCCGCTTCAGCGGGTCGCGAGGCCTCCCTCTCTGTGGAGAGACACCGGGGCCGACGCCGAGAATGGTGGCACCCGGGCGCCATCATTTGTCGGAGCGCCACGCTTCTCGGAAGAGCCATTCAAAAAGGGAAGAAAAAGGGGCCCCGGCTCCAAAATGCTCCCCTCCAGTTGGAAACAAAGTGAGACGTTGGCGTCCTGGAAAGCGTTCGCCGGTCGTGATGTTGATGCTTGTTTCTCTTTGCAGGAGCAGTGGGTGTTTTTATAGGCACGTTGTCTCGGTAACGGCATATTTCCCGTCTCCCTCAAGGCGATCCGCTCGCTTCTCACCTCTCCGCACATTCTCACAAACGCTCATTGTTGTTTTGTGGCGCGTCGGCGAGGGAGCACATGGTGAGACTCTCCCGCCGTTTTTTTTTCTTCTGGTCGTCCACATGCTTTTCGAAAAACTTTTGCCGTTTTTTTTTTTCCCCATTGAAGCCCGGATTTCGAAATGTCTCTGGTTCAAAAAAGGTGAATTTTTGAGTCCTGTCTAACATATTGACAAACCCTTTAGACGATCAGATCACATGATGGATTTTTTTTTTCTGGTTAGTGTATTTAGTCTTGCCGCGCTGGTTAAAGTGAGACATTATTGAATCTTATGGCTCATCGTTTGCACCTCTGCCAGACTGATTGATTAATTCATTGATCGCCCGCTATGAGAGCATAACCATTGTTCGATAACAGCCTCGTCGGTGTGGGTTTCGTCTTCTGCCATTAATCTAAATTAATAATGAAGCACACACCTTACACATGTGCATGTAAACACCAGATGGGGGGCGGGAGGGGGGATGGTGAGAGAGACGAGGAACGAGAGGACACGGATCGTATACGCAGCACATTTTGGCCAATCAAATTTGGAAACATCAAATATTTTTTTATCCTGCCTCTTTTTGCCTATGATATCCAAACCAATCCAATCCAAGCCGGCGCTTTGTAGCCGCGTAAAGTAGCAGACAGGTGAGTGAGTTGTTGCACATTGCTTCATCAGCGATGCACTTTCATCCACCTGTTTTTCTCCATCCGGCCCGTATTCACAGCGCCAGGGCCGGCCCAAGGCATCAGCGAACCAAGCGGCTGCTTGGGGGTTTCGCTTATGCTGCAAGCAGCCCTAGTTTTGTATTATAGCCTCACTGTATTCGTTTATAATTTTCGCTATAACATTATAGCAGTGACATTTGTGCCAATAATCTTCTAGCACAGGTGACTGTGCGTGGTGGGAGGGGGGCCCCCAAATAAATTTCTGCTTAGGGCCCCCAAGAGGCTCGGGCCGGCACTGTCCAACGTGGGCTGCTGCAAGCGCCATAGTTTGTCCATGACACTCGCCCCGGAGCCAAGGGAAACACCGGCGTGTCAGTGTTAACATGTAACATGTGACAGAGTAACAGAGTGTGTTTGTACGTGCAGTCGGAGCGCCTCTGTTTTAAGGAGGACTAAGCTTTTTTAAACGATAACAATTCCTTCTGTTTGTCATTGCTCGGGGGCGGAGAAACTAAACCTTTCAGCTTTTTGTAAAAGTTTCAATGCTCGTTTTACCGAGGGGACGTTCTCGACCGCAGCTCTAATTCCAGAAACAACGCTTTCTAATCGTTGTTCTTTTACCTCCTACGACTCGGCCGATGGATGCCATGCTTTTTGGCATTTCCACTCACTTTTTTATTAAAAAATAGCAGAGAAAAATTGCAGATTGGTTTCAGCTTCTTGCAATGTGGGGATAAGTCAATATTTTGGATTTGGGTTGATGGCCTCCCTCAAAACGAAAAATACATTTTCAAAAGAAAAGGATTTTATGAAACAATGTGGAACATGAACAATGAAAATAATCTCTAATAAGAGACCTAGCCAATGAACTGAATTCATTGTACATCGAACACAACAGGACAACTGGAAAAGAAGGGAATTAATCTTAAAAAACGTATAATCTAACACAATGGATGTGTTTTTTCCTTGTGGAGTCAATAAACTCCAAAAAATTTCGTTTGAGCTTGTGCCAAATACACCCAAATGTGATCGCAGGGGGCAAAGTTAGAGCTCAAGCCTCAACCACCAGGAGAAGCCTTGAGCTCCAGACTAATTGGGGAGACGATTTGTTTACGATGTTGGTGATGAGCTTAGAAATTCGACCTCATGGAGAAAGAGGAGACGGAAACATCGTCCTCGGTCGTTCTTCACACCCTCCGTCCCCCTCGCGACCAAGACAGAATCACCAACCCGACACACGCCAAAAAAGTCACAGGCGCCTTTCTTGGAATAAGAGCTTTCAAGCATAAACCGTGTGTGTGTGTGTGTGTTGGTGCGTGTGTGTCTACTCGCATTATCGCCCCTCTTCTGCCCTTGCGGCTTCCTGTTGACGTGCAAAGCAAGAAAAGCAAAAAAAAAAAAACCTGTGAAGCAGAATGCGAGAGACACGCTGGATGAACTGTTAACTTCCACCAACCCGCCCCCTCTCCCCCCTCCTCCCCCTCCCAATCGGCCTCACCCACCCACGCTGCTGCACTCTGCTCTTTGTCCCGGCTCTCCCCCCCTCACCCCTCCCTCCCTCCCCTGTCCTCCATTCCTCTTTCCTCTCCGTCACCGCCTGTGACCTCGGCACCCGTATAAAAAGCCGACCGGCCCACGTCAGCCGAAGGTCACGCGCCGCGCGCGGGGCGGTCAAGGAGAGGTCGCCTTCGTGCCCCGGGCCGCCGCTTCTGTCCCAGAGGACCGTGGGCAGTGTGACGAGAATGAGGGGGGGTGGAGGGGGAAGGGAGGTGGGGCGGGGGTGGGGGGGGGGTCCCACTTGACCTCGGAGGGGTTGTGGGTGTTCAGCTAACAAATACACAGCTGTATGCTTAATAGTGTAGCTATATGCAGAATACGCATTTACAGGAGACACGCATGGCAGAAAATAAAGCTGCACATTTTGAGCGTAATTGTTCTGTCTATATAAAGATAAAAATGCTGCCGGTCTTTCCTTCCAGGATTAAATATTTCCACATATTATAAGGCGGCTTCTTTTGTACTCTGCAGAGTGAAACCATCCTTAGTTATCTCTCATTTTCTGGATAATTCTTCTCTTTTGTCCTCCCTTTGGTGTACGTGCGAGTGTCTGCCTACAAACTGATCCGTCTTCCTCAGAGCAGTGTGACGGGTCCCTCTGTGTCTCACAATACACAGACAACCCCCCCCGCCGCCGCCTCCCCTCACACAGACACACAGACACACACACACACACACACACACACACACTCCCACACAGTCACACTTACCATAGAGCCAGATGGGCCTGTGTCCCCCATCGCCAGACAAATTAAGTTTTGGCTCCCAGATTAATATTCAGGCAAAGCACTGGCTCTATATAATTGAATCACGGTGCCATGAGTGTACAACAGGGGCTACTTTAGATGCAGCCGCCACGTGCACACACACACACACACACACACAGGCATCAACACTAGGCTGCCAGCTGCGCTCAGTATTCTGTCTGCTGGTCGGGGGCCGGTTATGAATACAAAATGAAAACTCACTGTGCATCCAACATTGTTTCACGTTGGGTAAATTCTCTCCTCCGCTTACATTCAGAAGAAGCGAGAGTAAACATCAAAAATAAAAATGAGCCAAGTTGATTGACAATCAATGAGCTTGATCGGTCAACAGGCCAGACAGACATATGGACCTAATGCAGGTGCATGCGTGTGTCTCTGCAGAAATGAACGGGAAGGTGTGACGTGTTCTTCCACTGAGGGCATTTTAACAGCAGAAGGATCTCATAGGTTCGTGTTTCTTAGACAAGGAACCAGCTCCGGTCGAAGCTTTAGCTTCGGCTAATGTAAAAATGTATAAAGGATTCCCTCGATTCGGCGTGTGCTGCAGGTAAGGTTAAATATTTAACCGGGACGGTTACCTCGACCTCATAACGAGCGCCTGCTTGAAAAACAGCCTGTTTCTACGGACTCTTAATGAAAACTACACTCTCACTATGTAAATGGGTTTATTTTGAACCCAAATGCGTTATTGTAGTCTATCATTTTTATTTTTTGCAAAAAGGTATAGATCCTATTAATAAAACAGAGTGCTAGACTGCGCAACCGGCTGCCAGCCTGCCAACTTATATTTTAGACACACACACACACACACACACACTCATTGTCTCCTCTGCTTCCTGTGCTCTCACAGGCTGTCGCCCTCACAAGTTGTGGTGCAGAGAGGAGGTGACATGAACACACCGGCAGACACACACTCACCACTTCACACCAGGCTTTTTCTGTCTCTCCCACACCACCACCTCCTCCTCCATCACCTCCTCCTCCTCCTCCTCCTTCTTCCTCGTCTCTCGCTCTCTCCGTCACACTCAGGGTTCAGTTGTGGGTTGGCTGGCACGGTCGCCCCATATTGTGTTTCATGTCGACTATTCCTCTGATTTCTTCTGCACTTACGGTTTCGCGCTGCCAATATTTTTGTTTGAGCTTTAACACGACTCAGGGAGGCGGAGACTTCTTCCGTCCTTTCCGACGCTCCTCGTCCGCGGAGAAGACTTAAGCGTCGAATGCCAGCTCTCGCCTCGTTCCCAGACAAAACACCACATGAAAAAAAAGCGCCTCACGCCGACGTCGGGGGCCTATCAGCGGCTCCCCCCCCCTCTCCGGTATCGTTTTATGGCTTCCTTTTGAGCGGCGAGGATACGCGAGCGACGGCCGCCAATCAGTGCATGACTGCTCGCCACCTGCTCACAGCCCCCCCCCTGTCTCAGCAGGACGCAGGAAGACGCGCTAACTGAAGCTGTGAAACCGGCTTTACCTTAGCGGCCCTCTGAAAACCACAGCGGGCGGGGCCGAGTCTGGAGTCTGCCAGACACAATCGCTTTCAGGTGATTAAATCCCCCCACCGGTCGTCTTATCGGGAGACAGCAGGACAGGTGTGAGCGCGCTGCTTACCGCTGGCGGCAGCCGTTTACTCGCACATTATCAAAGAGACATCCCAATCGCGCACGAGTGCATAACCAGAACCAGGCTTTTCTCGGGACTTAACGGGTCTCCGGTGCAGAGAGATTCGACGGGGCGCCACAGCGGGCATTGGCATGAAATCACATTCGTCAACTGTGTCGGCCCTGAAGACGCAACAACGCTGTGTGTCTGTAATCCCTGATGTTTCACCAGCAGCTACGCAACCAACAAATATCACTGTGCAGAAGATGCTGCGTCTGCAGGATCAGGCCTGGACGCACGGTGACAGAATAAGCCGGTCGACGCAGCGCGCACGTCGCTTCGTGATGCCGCAACGCTGCGCGCCGGAGAAAGCGTGACTTTTTCCCAGAATGCAGCAGGCCGAGGACTCAGCCTCTTCCCCCTCCCCCCTCCCGAGAGGCCCTTGGAGCTTTGCCGCTGCGATTCTTCTGCACTCTCCCTGGCCAGCGGAGGGTATTAGCGGCATGAATAATTAGGTCAGACGTCCCGTTCCGGGCCCGGCGATGCCCAGCTACCTCCGGTGGCCGACACACAGAGGGAGGGAGGGAGGGAGTCCTGGTGGGACGGTCAAAAGGCAAACAGGGGCCCGATGTGACGTCGTCATGGGCCACAAATAAAAAGGAAATGGAAAATGTTCAAACTTCATGAAAGGGAAGACCTAGATGTCCCTGCGGTGGTGTTTTTCAATGTGTGGAGCACTTAGTGGGCCGGGGAGGCACACGAAGAGAGGCGGAGAGGGACGCGCCGCACATAAATAAAAAGCCCCCCCCTCTTCTCGAAGCCCGGAAGCGGCTTTCTGGTCTTTGGTAAATCTTTCTTGGGACGTCGTCCCTTGATGTTCGCTCACACCCGTCTGAAATGTGCCAACGGGAAGAAAAGGAAGTTTAAAAAAAAGGGGGCAGACGAGGCGCCCCGGACGCCCGTCTAATTGGCTGTGTGAGCGAAATCAATGCCGCAGCACTGGATGTGCTTTTCAGCTCGTCCAACAGGGCACCGGTTCACTGAGAGTTCAGCATGCCACAGTAAATGGTGAGGGATTTGTTTGTGGCTCCGCTGGTGGGACAAGAGTCAACAAAAGCCCCAGATGGAGAGAGAGAGAGAAAAAAAGAGGAAATCACAACCCTTTTTTGTGCCTTTTTTAATCCACGAGGAGTTAAGAAGTTAAACCAAATGGAGAGTCAGTGTGTGTTTTCTGTTTCTTTGGTCATACAAGGTAGGACAAACACACACACACACACACAACTTTGCTGCAATGGGCCTCCTCTTCCTCACGTTTCAGGGTCAAGGTGGGATTTTCTTTCACTCGATATAGAACCTACATGTACCGTACAAACACACACACGTACACACACACACAAACACGCAAATTCCGAGATGGGCGCAGCGTCGAAACCCGTTTCCGGGAAATTTTGGATGGTTTCCACTGTTTGAACTGTACAGGACTTTGAGGCATGCAGTTGCTTGGCAACAGCAGAACCGTATCGCGCTCTCGGGCGTCTGCATATTCCAGCTTTTGACTTCGACCCGAGTCGGAGGATCTGAAATGATTGTGGTTTTCTGTAAATACACTTTAGTTGCATCAGACATAGGCAAATAAACAACTTCGAGCCATAAAATGTCCTGTTATGATTTATCAGTGCTTTTTGTTTGAACACTACACTCGCAAAGCATTTCCACAGAATAGTTTGAATTGTATACAGAAGGGAGAAGCTATAAGACGACCCTCCCCACCCCCCCTCGTTAAAAAGCCCCGAGATCTGTTAAACGCATCGCATCTGTTGACTCGCATCCTCTGCTTCCTCCCTTCACACTGTGTGTGTGTTGGTGTGTGTGTGTGAAGTCAAATATTTGATAAGGCTTTTCATTGCCCAAATAGACCCCCCCCCGACCTGTGGACAAATTCCTCGGCTGAGGAAAAGGATTTCATACATGTCATTGTCTCCGCTTGTTTCTTACTAGGTGTCGGATCAAAGGGTCAATTCATCAATTTCATATGAAATCAGGTCTGAGACACGCTCAGCTCAGAAAGTGGAAGCCGTCAAAAGGTTCTTTCCAAATCTTGTTTTTCATCTCTGCGGTTTGTCTACTCGAAGAAGTTCATTTAAATAAAATGGAGGAAGTGATTTATTTGAGTGTCTAAATGGAGCTTTACAACAGCAAGTTTCCATAAACGATCCTCCTTCACTCCGAGTCTACGAAAGAGATCTTCCAGAACTTCAAATATAAATGCTTTTTAATTGCATTCAGGTCCCCGTTTAACAGTATTTATCATATTTTGCTTTCCAATAAAACGTCCACCCTCCTGTAACGCGAGAGCCGGCGCTAAGTAGCAGTGGCGGAGAGCTGGAATGGGACCTATTTTCTCAGGCTGTGTGCGGCCGGGGAGCCACTCATCATCGCGCGCAGCTTGTCAGCACACTTGGTGATTGTTCTCCATAACCCCCCCCCACCCTAACACCCCCCCTGCCTATGAATGACGGCAGGTTCTGGACGAAAGCCAGCTCCGGCTTCACCTCGGACGGAAGCCTCTCTCTCTCTCTCTCTCTCTCTCTCTCTCCAACCTTTCACTCACTGCCGTCCAATGTCAGGCATCGCCACGCAAACCCAAGAGCGATGCGTGACAGAGAGAGAGAGCGAGAGAGAGAGAGAGAGAGAGAGTCCACCAGGTGTGACCGAGGCCGAAAGCAGCTTCAGCTCTAAAGCAGAAACGCTTTGACGTCCGATCGAACAAGCACAAGGATCTACATCCACGTATTGGGTCCAGTTATTGCTGCTGTTGAGTTACGAGAAAAGCACAACGTGGAAGTCAACAAGGAATCAGGTGATTCTCCTCCAATGATTCAAGCTTTGAAAATTTGGGTGAACAAATCTGATGGCACCAGCTTCAGTGCCGGCCCGAGCCTCTTGGGGGCCCTAAGCAGAATTTTATTTGGGGGCCCCCCCTTCCCACCACGCACAGTCACCTGTGCTAGAAGATTATTGGCACAAATGTTACGCTATAATGTTATAGCGAAATTATAAACGCAAAACTCCAGGCGGGCCCCAAGCAGCCGCTTAGTTCGCTTATGCCTTGGGCCGGCCCTGCACAGCTTCATAACCACCGCCGTGTTCACTTCCACCCTCCCTTGCAGCGATAATTAAACCGCCTGCTTTTTTTTTTTTACGCTTTGCTATCTCGATCTTCTCTCCTGCCTGTGTGCGTCTCTCCGTCGGCCTCCGTTGTGTTTGTTTGGAGAGCGCAGCCCGCGGCGGAAGTACGTCAGCATCGCTGGCTCGTGCTTAGAAAAAAGGGCAACAGGAAGAGACCACTCAGCGAGGGAAAAGGAGACAGGAGGGGCGGCGAAGGAGTGGAGGAGAGAAGGGTGAAGGGTGAAGGGGGAGGGAGAGAGAGAGAGAGAGAGAGAGAGAGAGAGAGAAGGACGAGGCCGTTGACAGCTAAAGGATTTTGTGTTTGCGGCTGAATGTCTTGAAAGGCAGCTCTGGCCCCACTGTTCCTTTTTAAACGACTGCTGTTTGGCAGATATTTAACGTCCGAGCAGCAGGGAGTCTTCGTCCTTGAGGTCTTCCCTCTTTTTGAAATGAAACATGATATTGGCCTGCATCCACGACGACCAACTCCGAAAGACACGCTGTGAACCGACGATGAAGGAGCTACTTCAAATGGGATTTACAGGGAAAACGCCATCTTGGCACAATACGGCCCGGCCGCATCAAAAGCATGTAGCCGGTTAAAAGTCCCTATATCAACGAGTTCTGCATCCATCGCAAAATGATGGAGGCGAATGTGAACGCCGTGCCTGCAGCACTGCATGTTCAACCTTTTTTTTTGTTCAATCCAATCCAAATAATTTAGAGCGAGGTCTGATGATTGTCTGAAATATCAAGGACACATTCTCACGAAAGAGATGGTCTCTTTAAACCCTTAAAACTAAACAAAAGCTCCTGAAACTGCACAGGCCGGTCGGCAACGTCGGTTTAATGATGACAAAGTCGGCAGCCTGGAGTCGGCGGCGCTGGATCTCTTTACCAAGCGCCTCGGTTAACGACGAGAGGTCGCAGTTTCTCTTAATGTTTTTCTGGCATTGAGCGAGGAGATAATTAGAGTAAAAGCTGAAGTTATGGCCGTCTGCGCATTAATCCCATGATGTTCATTCTTTCTCCCTCTCTCTCTCTCTCTCTCTCTCTCAGCACTCAGGCTTTGATCTCACTCTCCAACATAACGAGGCCTCAGGGTCCACCGAGCGAGACAGTAGAGAAAGTCCAAACTACACAGTGTGTGTGTGTGTGTGTGTGTGCACATATGTGTATGAGTGCACATACGTAAAAATATGTGTTGTAATATCGTCTTGTCTTGGTCAGACAGATTTTCCATGTGGGACGAAATCTTCAAGGTTTTTTTCTTCTTCTTCTTCTTCTCTCTTAAACGATTACGCCACTTTTATTAGTGCGTCTTTTAGTGATGCTGCTCGGCTGAATTATTAAACAGTTTTTCTGTATTTTTTTCTTCTGAACCTCTAAAGCAGCACGCTGGCGGTTGTAAAAAAAAAAATGAATATATAATTTAAAAGTCCGGGAGAATTTCATTTAAGTTAAATCTTGACAGTCGTGTTTTAATGAATAATGAAGAGCTGCGTGGGAAAGTGCTAAGTTGCAAAAGCAAAGGACAACATGTCCTCCGGCAGAGGGACAAAGTGCTGTCTCCGTGTGTCCAAGCTGTCCTCTTCTCTTTCCCAGTGAAAACAACGTCACGCGCCTCCTCTTGTTTGTGTCTCTCTCTCTCGGCAGACAGGATGTTTTGAGGAGTAAAGACAGCGGGTTCACGGTCTGATCCCGAAAGGATGATAAAGATCAACCATTTCCTTTGCATCATGTGTGTGTGTGTGTGTTTGTTCCTGTGTGCACATCCTCCTCTACAATAACCCAAACGTTTTTATTTTGTTGGGAAAAGGCTCATTTGCCAAACATTAATAATTTAACTATTAACTACGTGTTGACTGAATGTTATGAATTAATAAACACCCGGTTCATGCCTTCATCACATAGAGCAGAACAAACGTAGAAGAACTAGATGTGACTGAAAAGCTTACTTTCTTAAGTAAGTTTACTTTCTTAACGTAAAAATATTAGGAAAATTGCGAGAAAAACACTGTTCGCAACCGTCTTTGTTTTGTCCAAACGGACACGGGTTAACATGAGTGGGAGAGAACATACAGAACACGCTAGATGAAGTCCACAATCCCTGCTTTAGTTTGAGCGCCGAAGAAACCGAAGAAATCCCCTCCTCAGGGGCAGTAAACACTCCACACAGACAAGAGCCCACGGACGTAAATGGGACTTTTTGGAGGCCGGACACTGAGGGCCCGGGTTTGGGTAAAAGGGAGGCGGGGGTGGGGGGAGGTTTTAAGGTCGCAGCCAAAGTGTCTGCTGCAGGAGGCGGCCGTGTCGGCATGGAGGGATTCCCGCTCCTCTGAAGTCTGGCGGCCGGTATCTGGTTACTCCTGCAGGTCGGCCCGTGATTACCCCTCCGCTTCACATTCCGCCGCCCTCGTTTTGCTCCGATCCACACGGGTGATCCTGCAGGGTCCGCGGGACACGCAGAGCAAAACGCGCACAGAAGCAACACGCAACACGCAAACCCCAACAGGTCTCGAGTGATAAAAAAACAACTTCTGACTCAAAACACGCTGTGGTGATAACCCCAGTTGTAAAATGCCAGAAATGCTGTAATCCACACGTGGGTGTTTGTCACGTCACAACAAACTGAGAGGGGAGCGGCGGTAACGTGGTGGTGAACCCCCCCCCCGCACCCCTCCCCCACTCCTCCCCCCTCAGGCCCCATCCGTTGCCCTCCTGCTGGAAGGAATGTTACAGTCGGCCAACTGGACCCGATTTATGACATTGGTGTTTGTACACATATCTGCATGCCGTGTGTGTGTGTGAATACAAGCTCGGCTCCACTTTTTCAAAGTCAGCACTCTGTCCTGTCAGTCAGTCAGTCAGGGCCGGCCCAAGGCATAAGCGAACTAAGCGGCTGCTTGGGGCCCCAAGCAGCCGCTTAGTTCGCTTATGCTGCAAGCAGCCCTAGTTTTGTATTATAACCTCACTGTATTCATTTATAATTTTTGCTATAACAGTATATACTGCAGTCAGTGAGACTGACATCATTGTTCCTCGGGGGACGGGGAGGGGTTGGCCTCTGGGAGGACGGCCCAATGGGACAGAGGACAGTTCGATTCATAACCACGAGGGAAGGAAAGGAAATGGCTCTTCCTGCGTAATGTAATTGGAAAAGAAGAGCGAAGGGATATTGTAGTCATCTCGAGCTTGTCGCATGTCGATATTGCGCCGATCAATCATATTTCATAGGGTGTCTTCTGTGTATTCAGTGACATTTCTCCTGATTTATCAAGGTAATAATACACGCACATAGTGCATGTATAAATTTACAAAAATAGAAGGGCCACAGTAGAGGGAAATGTATGGGACTTAATGTGATGCGTGCAGGATGAGGGGAATATATATATGAATTAGAAATGATTGAGCCGGATGGGGCTGTTTACATGTTGCGTTCACTTATTACTTTCACAGCACTTCAAAGTCAACACAGTGAACGCTGCAGCAGGAAGTCTTATCCAACGCTTGATATATCTGACAAACATTTAACATTTGATGAGGACAGAAAGTGAACGCATCGTTTCTTTCAGCGTAGACGTTTAATTATAGATAGATAGTAGTATACTATAAGCACTTGTGTTAAAACTCAGGGGGCTTTTCTTAAGCCAGCTATTGCCATAAAATCATTGTGATCAGATCACACGGCGGAGAAGAATGAACATCACCACTTGTCTGTTTCGTCCTTATAAAAGACGCCGTATCCGTGTGTTTCTGCGCTGCAAAAAAACAACTCTCAAACTCTCATTACAACCGCAAACAGTGTACAGAGGAGCCGCCTGGCTGCGTGACTGCTCCAAGCAACAGATCAATATTGGCTCGACGTTCACTACATGCAAAATCAAGGACGTTGTTCAAAGGACGACCGGCGAGCTGGATTCTTGCCACCGTCAGCTAGTTCTGATGATAGTGCATAAAACATAGGCTGAATATTTTAATTAACCGCAATGCGGGTTTCACTAACAACTGGTTCAAATCTTTTAAATAAGGAGGACCTATTATTTGCCACACGGAACAAAGACTCGCACACTTACGTCCAGCCACTGAGTGAATGTATTTTCATTTTTCTATGATTCATTGAGGTTAAGAAAAAAGGGGGGAAAAAAGAGATAAAAAAAACATGCCTGCAGGCCATGTCGGGGTTAAATAAGCATAAGAATGCCAGAAGTGACTGTCCCCTCCTTTCAACCCCCAACAGACACATCCAGCCAGTAAAATCGGCTAGACCGCCCCCCCCCCCCCCCCGCCCCACCCTCCTCCACCCCCTCCACCCCCACCACCCCGGGCTCAAACCCCCCTCAGGCAGATAGACAGACTGTCTTACCCCCCCCCCCCCCCCCCAGAGGAAGAGGGGGATGGAGCGGGTCTGGCTTTGTGTCTGCCGGCACGGCCGAGGACTTTGTGTTGCAGACATGCTTGTATGTAGTGCAGGAGTGTCCACCTGAGGACACACACACACACACACAAACGGGCCAACGGCACACGGATGCAAAGACAACACGTGCAGAATCCTTTGATCTGTATAGGCTGCATATGTGTAGGATGTCCTAAACAACAACGCGGTTTGAGATGACTTTACGTCCCAGAAAAAGTCTACCAAGCATTACACAAACCATCAAGGGGATGTTTACGTGTGATTCAATGTCAGAGGACACTGTAATTAGGAAGGACAAAGCACGCATTCACACACACAAAGAGCCAGAGCAAACCCCTTCTAACCCTGCAGGCCCCACCTATACCACGATCACCCCCCCAGGTCTGCATGCAAAGACCCACACATTTTTAAATGCAAGGCGTTGCCCTGCTATGGATTGCATGGGTGTATGAACCACGGACAGACCGCATGTGGGTTTGATTCTCACCAAAGAAGACAGAAAGGACTAGAGACGGTCCAGCGTGCCGAGGCTGAGCGGCTTTTGTTGTGCTGTGGGATGGGATGTGGGTACAAATGTGGCATTTCTGTCAGCAAGACAGTGTTCAAAAGTGTTCAGAAGTCTCCTAATACAATGCTCACACACCCAAACGTCTGTTTTGGACGATTGATTTAAGATAATTGGTTTAATGAAGCATATTTTCTTTAAATGAAAAAGGAAATCTTTTTTCCTTCATCTCTATTCAACGAAAAATGTACCTGCAACAATCTTCAATCAGGAATTCATTGTCATTTCTAAGCGAACGTGTAAGTGACTGGGACCAGCTCCTTAAATGTGTGTGTTTTGTGTTTTTTGGTTTTCTTTGTCATTTTAAAAATATTTGTTGGGCAAAACAAGCAGTTTAAAAAAAGAAAGAAAGAAAAAACTCGTCTCTGCCAAACAATACACTAAACAAACTGCAGCCCTAACGTTGTGTGAGTGTCATTCGGATTGACTGGAATCAACCAGAAACCCCCTTTCCAGGGTGAACAAACACTGTAGAGAGCCAAAAACAAGCTTGGGAAACAAGGCCATCTGCACCGGCTACCAACCAGCACATCAGCCACAAGAGCCAACGGGTGACCGAGCAGCCGTTAAAGACAAACACAGCAAGGACTTAAACACACACATTTATGGACAACTAAAGCCAACAGCAAGGACAGACAGACAGACAGACAGACAGACAGACAGACATGACAGGATGATTCCATGTATGTCTGTATGTATTCCTTGTAGGTCTGACATATTTTGGCAAATACAACTTTTCTGATTCTGATGATGTGCAGCTGATGTGCTCAAAGTCCAGGAAGTAATCATGTCCCTCTGGGTTGAATTAATTTTGGTGTGAGACATGAAACTATTTTACAGTTTATTTTGACAGAGACTCATATCCATTAACAGCTTCACGGGTTTGTCACCACATCGGATTAACTGAACTACCAAGAAAAAAAATGATGCAAACCGCACATGACCGCTTTAGTTCTGCTAAAGTGTAATACTCTTTCTCACCACACAGCTTTAACGCGACGGGACAGGCGCTTCAACCCAGAGGGGCGCTGTTTCACCAAATGACGTTGAATGATTGTTTTCCTTGGAAGCTGCTGGCGAGGACAGCTTTCGTGTATCATACACATGTTCAAGCTGCTGGCTGGAGACGCTGGTGAAATCTGTGACAGTTTTAATGGAATTATTGTTGGGCAGAATCAGGGTCACCCTACGCCATTCCTCTCTCGCACACAAACACACACACACACACACACACACACACACACACACACAGAGCTGCGAGCTGCTATGGTTGTATTAACGGGGTTAGGGATTATTGTGGAGAGGATATACAGGCAGTTTAAAGTACACGATGTCAAGGACCAGGCTCCTGTTTTCTGAATAATGTATATTCTTTTGTTTCATAATGAATTCATTTTCTTTCTGGGTTTTTATAGTAAATCGAGTGATACACAACGCGTGTATTATAACGCATCCTTGGATGAGCGTTTATTCAGGGAGACTATTAACGTTTATTATTCTATGTCTCAAATCATAATACCTTCCAGATTATACCGCACAAATATTGTGTTCATTGTCCTTTTTTGTAGAAATGATTTGTTGAAAAACACCAAACACTAAAAATGCTATTCAACGCTTTCACAAGCAGGGTTTAAAGGAACTACGGAGAAACCACACACGCATGCTTCCTCTCCCGCCTCCACCACGTCGTCATTGGCACAAAACGCGTTGTTTACTCTGTCACATTGTAAACAAACTCAAGGTTTTTCAAGGCGCTGTTGAACAGAGAGGAGGAAGGGGGTCGGATCGCGTGGAAAGTGGGTCTTGTAAATGTAGGTCTTTAAGACAGTGTGTGTGTGTGTGTGTGTGGGTAAAGCAGGCTTACAGAAGTAATCCTCTTCACAGACACCCATCTGACTAGCAACAGGACGCAGGCCAGACAGACACGCACAAACACACACACACACACACACACACAGACAGAGCGCTTTTATCACCAGGAAATCTATTATGTTGTGTATCGTTTTCAGACATGCCAAACTAAGCCACGCTCACAAATCACATCATCAGGCCATTCATCTGCTATCAAATAGGTCTAAGTAGAGTTATCTTCCAGTACATTTCCAGTGTGTTCATTTCCTCAGGTGTGGCACGGAATTCTTTCCACGATTGTTTGATTACTTTCCTGGAAGTTTGATCAGCCGCTTGAACGAAGAGGGCTCCTCCAGGAAGCCGGGACCTTCTGCTGACTTCATTGGTTCATGAAATTTGTCATTTCGGCTTCCTGGCTGTGCCGTCATCGGTTAATGACAGAGGGGGGAAGAGGGACATTGGTCCCGAAATAACCAGACCATTGTAAAAAGGCGTAATGAGCCTGTAAGGACAGGCGCGATGAGTTACGACCGACAAGAGCCTGACTCATCGCGTCTCAGAGGGAAGTGCTTCTACGAACCGCAGCACGACATCAACGTCGCTCAGCAAAGTCGAGCCAATGTTGACTTTGATAGCAACGAACAAGACAATATTCCTCACGAAAATTGAATTGGAAGGGTTTTAGAGAAACAATCCAATTTGGATTGTGCACAAAACTGAAGGCCGGAATAAAAAAACTCAATGCAACTACCGCAAACCTCAAGATAAGAGACGGGAAAGGACATGTTATTTGTATTTTTTTTTTTTATTTTGGCATTTCTTTGTTTTGCATTTATATTAAGCAAAGTGCATCTTATTTTCTTTTTCTCATCAACACATTGCACAATACATAAATAATGATGCATATAAAACGTCTTCATATTTACAATTAATAATATATTTATATATAACATAAAATACATTTTCGCTTCTTACTTTATTTCAATTAAATCTTAGTCATTGTCATTAAACAAAAGTCCGGCGAGAGTTTTTTTTTTTATACTTTCTCCTTCTTCTAAAAACAGCTTTCCTCCACTGTTTGGACCTCTCTGAAACAAACCAAGGAAAAGAGGGTGCAGTCCTTTTGTGAGTGGGGGGAGGGGGGACGAGGAGGGTGAAGAAGAGGAAAAAAAAAAAAAAAAAAGAAAGCTCCTGCTATCGCGTGTTGAAGATGACCTCCAGCCAGCACGGGCAGCTGCTGATGAACTGTCTGGTGTAGCACTGGCCCCAGCCCTTCACGAAGCTGATCTGCACCGTGAAGCCCGTGCGCGGCTGCTGCGTGAACTCGTGGTCGTTGGGCCTCTGCAGGCTGCCGGCCTTGTCGTAGTCGAACGCCTTGATGGAGAACCCGGGGAACACCTTGTGCACCAGCAGCGCGCGCGAGTCCGGGTTGTCCAGTGTGGCCGACTTGATGAAGATGGGGTAGCAGCTGCGGTTGTAGACCCACACGCCGTCCGGCTCGCGCGTCAGCTGGATGCCGTAGCCGATCTTGGCCCGCACCATCTGCACCAGCTGGGACTTGTTCTCGGAGCAGAGCTGGCCCAGGCAGAAGCCGTTCCCTTGAGGTAGATCGTAGAAGATGTCCAGAGAGGGCTCCTGGACCGAGTAGAGGCGCCCGACGCGCGTCTTCTCCTCCCAGTAGGCCACCACGCACCAGTGGGCCCGGTCGCCAGACTCCTGCAGTGCCAGGGAATCTGAAAGGAGAGGAGGGGAGGGGGGGGGGGAGGACATGGTCAGACTTGTCGTGAATAATTGAGGACACTGAAGTGTTGTAAATGGAGCAAATACACAGAAATAATGGAAGAGGAAGAGAAAAGATGAGGCTTTAAAAAAATAAAAGAAAAGAAAAGACACAGACATCGCTCCTCCCTTCCAACTCCTCCATTTATCTGGCTTCAGTCAAGAGGGAGCCAAAACTTGGGAGGCGTCCGCCAGTTGCCCCCGAGCACCGCAGTGCTTTTTATCTCCCGTCTGGCTCGCTGTGTTGTTGCAGCAGCGGCGGCGCGGCCGGCGATGCGCTGACGTCAGACCCTTCCACCTGGCGCCGAGCACAGGCGAGGCGCGCGAGCCCTCCCCCGTCCTCTCGCCGGAGCACGAGCCCTCGACTCCCGAACCCCTCCACCCCCCCACTCCCAGCCCCTCCACCCCCGGAGCGCCAGATTGGTCGACAAGTCAGCCCTTAAGTTTCCCCTGAGGCGTAAAAGAAGTGAAGCGTTGGCCACGCTCCAGTTTCTTTCCTCCCCTCTCTCTCTCTCTCTCTCTCCCTCCCGTCTCCCTTCGGCGCGCCTCCCGCGTCGCTCCTCTCTCCCCCTCGCCCCCCCTCGTCGTATCTCGATTGCACAGAAATCTGGCTGCCAGCTACTCCCAGTTCCAAAAAGTAGGAGCCAGTCAGGCGCAAAGGGAAAGAGAGGGAGACAGAGGGAGCGCGAGAGGAAAGAGGGGAGGGGGGCGGGGTGAGGAAGAGAAGGAATGCTTTTCACATATTTGGACTGTTACTTTTGCAACTTTGCTTCCTCTCCTGATTTCTAGGATCGTCGCCTAATTGCTGCGACTCCCGTCGGCGGCTCACCGACCTCGTATGCTTCCTCTCGGCTCACACGCTGAGTCACACGCACACACACACACACACACACACACGCACAAACTCAAATAAAGTTGTGATGAAAGACACATTCAAGGGTTAAGAAAGCTTGAAGAGGGGAAATATATGTGAGGGGGAAAAAAAAGAAAAAATTAACAGAGCCCCCTCTCAGAGCCGTTTCAGCCGCTCCCGGCCCCCCCACCCCCCCCTTTCCCCTCCTCCCTCCTCCCTTCCTCGTTTCATCTGGCAGTGGCTGTGAATGTAACCGGTAATTTGGAAGGTCCCGTCTGAGACAAACTGCAACGTTAATGCGGCAGGATCTCTGCCGGCCTGAGCGAACTCACCGTGGCCTGTCATTAGCCTTCATTAGACGCAGGGAGAAGGCGGGAGGGGAGGGAGGGGGGGGAGAAAAAGACAACACTAGGAGAAGACAGAAACAGACAGGAGGTGAGGAAGGGGCGGGAGGGGGGCAGGGGGCGGGCTGAAAGCATGCCTTCCATAAAACAAGAGAAGGCTGTGTTCTTTGAAGTCGGTCGGACCCAGCCTCGGGGAGTTTATCGTAAATCCGTCCTTGTGTGCCGCTGGGGGGGGGGAAACTAAGTACCCTGCTATCTACCTTAGACTAAATGGGGGTAAGAGGGGGGGGTGGGGGGGGGCATTTATCTTTGGGATAAGGGACACAAAGTGTATTTTGTGTCTCGGGCCTTGACGTCAGACAGAATCTCCAATCCCGCCCGATCTTTGCAGAGCAGCCCGGGTTGATGCGGAGAAGGATGCTGTGGACTTTCTCAACAGCTGACAGAGGGCCTGCTGGTGGAGCTCACCTGTGGGGCCCTCTGTGTGTGCGTGTGTGTGTGTGTGTGTGTGTGTGTTTGTTATTGCTGGGAGAGACAGAGCCTGGCGTCAGAGGTCATTAGAGCGGCTGCCTGTCTGAGCCTGTCATTGCAGCCTGAAAACACCCTGCTATTCAGGACTTCACTGGCTGCCCCGCTTCCCCTCCCCTCCCTCCCTCCCTCCCTTCCTCCTCCCCCCTCTTCCCCTCAGAAACTCTGACTGGTGGCAAGTGAGAACCGCAGGAGGAGAGAACAGCGAAGGCCCGGATTAAAGCAGGGGGCCGAAGAGAGACGGAAAAACAACAGAGGGGAAACACGGAGGCCAAGAGAAGAGGTCAGCTAGCGAAGCGGCGGCGCGAGAAGCACAGTGTGTTTATGTAAAAGCTGCAATGCCAGGATGTGGGAATAATAGTCCAGTCTTGCCGGAGCGGGATTTAAAAAAAAAAAAAAAAAGAATGGTTTAAGTCAATAATCCACTCTGGATATATCATTCCTACTATGGGTCGAGCTCCAAACTAAGGACGTCATCTCAAACGTTCACCGGACGCCGAAGGGTGTAAAAACTACAAAATGTCCATCTGGATTGTGGTGGAGAATAAGTGTAACACTGCAACAGTCAGATAAGAGGCCGTCCGAAATCATGATACGACTAAATATAATTACTCTGCTCACGGGGAAAGAAAACCCTACTTTTTTTTGTTGGTTATATCATCGACGCAAACGGCAGACAGACAGACTCCTGCGTTTGTGGGGCGCAGCCTTGTGGAGAATATGTTCACAACTTGTCCTGACAGCAGATGAGCTTACACCTCTTGAGTAAGAACACACAACACACACACGCACACACACTAATGGGACCACAGCGCGCAACAACACACATTTAACTGAATTTTAATTTGTACCACATCATGGTTTAGTATGTGTGTGTGTGTGTGTGTGTTAGGTTGCTGCCGGTCGCACTCCTCGTGTTACGCTCCCACGCTATTTCAGGTGGTTTCTCACGTAGGTGTGTGTGTGTGTGTGTGTGTGTGTGCATGTGTGCGTGCGTGTGTGTGTGTGCGTGTGTGCGTGCATGCTTGTCAGACGCTGTCGTCAGAATGTCTGTGTTTCCGTTAGCTCTGAATGCTTCCAGAGCTCGTCTGCACGTCCGTCTGCGTATGGGAGCATTAGTCCGTCTATCTGTCTGCCCCTCCCCTCCCCCCGGCTCCCCCTCTCCCTCCCCCTCCAGCCCCCCCGTCTGCTCCGCGGCCTTTCAGCCCGAGCGTCTCGGGCTTCTTCCGCGACGGAGATAAGCGGGCTAGCCGGCAGCCCGAGGCCATCTGTCACCCCGGCGCTGTGCGCTCTGCTCCAGTTAGATGTCTGCTGCCAGTCTGTCCCAGTCTGGTTTGTCCCATGGGGGCCTAGACACATGAAGCCCACCCCCCCAGAAAAAAACCCCACAGTGATGGTCTTAATAAAAGAGCTAGATTGTTGTTACTGGAGCAGATTGGTGTGCGTCACATTACCGTTGTTTATAATGATGATAGAAAAAGGTTATAGCCAGTTTATAAGACATTGCTGGTGCAAGCTAATATGGATGCTAGCCATTAGCGGCACCGCACACAACAACAGCATATTGCTCCCACGTTTTCTAGGCATTTAATGGATGATCAGCTTATGGTCTGCAAGGTACGGGGGAGGGGAGGGGGGGGGGGGGGCACACTGTAAATGTCTGCGATTAAATAAAGCCCCTCTGCAATGCAAAATATTTAAACCACAGCACAGGCAGGGAACATTTGGCAAAGAGACACACACCACTAGCTCCCCTGTGGATTTGAATGGCCCACGGCCTTAAAGAGTGGACGCCATGCTAGCTGAGACAATTGGACTTGGTCGAGGGGGGGAGGGGGTCGTGGGGGCTGGCTGGGGGGGGGGGTGATAAGGGGAGTGGGGGGTTCACAACAGACTGGGTGCTTCTCACAGGGCCAGTCTGGAAAGGTTAATCATTACCTCTGTCTGACTCCACACACACACACACACACACACACACACACACACACACACACACACAGACAAGCCTTGTTGCTACTATACTTCTGAGCGCACACACACACACACTTGTCAACCTTCAATCCTGCACACAACACTGTCAACATTGGTAAATAGTGAGGAGGCTCCTGAGAACGAGTCTCATATCGATCCAATAGAGCCCTGTGTGTGTCTGTGTGTGTCTGTGTGTGTGTGTGTGTGCGTGTGTGTGTGCGTGCCTCGCTCGCTCTCAGACGTGTAATGACCCTGTCGTCATCAGACACACACACACACACACACACACACACACACACAGCAGCTGAGGAGAGGAATGGGGAGGGGGGGGGGCATGAAGGCAACAGCTCTAGGGGGAAGGAAGGACTCCTCATGGTGCCTTATTTTCTAAGTCAACACCCTCTCTCCAGCCAGGGAAAGTCTATTCCAAAGGTCAGGGGTCACCCTGGAGGCATTTCTTTTGTTCTCAGTGCCACGCCGTATATGTTCAGCCCGGAGTGTGCGTGCGTGCGTGTGTGTGTGCGTGCGTGTGTGTACGTCTCTCCCTCCCTGCTCACAAGGTGATACAAGTAAAAGGGTACAACGTAGAGTAGGAGGCCTAAACATCGGGCTTGTTGTCCCTTGGCGTCCTTCTTACTCGGTGACGGACGACCCCTTCAGACAGAAAGGGGTCAGCTGTTCTGCGCAGCGAAGACACAGCGTCCTTGTTTTATATCAATACGCGATAGCCTATGAGTTTCCGCCGCAGACTGTAAACTGAGAAATGAGTCACTCCGTCTTTGGTTTTGATTACTTGTCGTGTCGTAAAGAAGAGAAAAAGGCGCCATAAAATCGTCGGTTGGACTGTTCCTCTTTAAAGAGCACAAAAGATCCCACAATGCAAGTCAGACCGACGCAGTTCAATTGGAGATTCAAGTGGTTTTTTTTTTGTTAGAGGCAACTAAAAGGAGCCTTGAGGCTCCCCCTCGAGCAATCAATTCTTTCCAGCTCCGTAATTACCTAAAAACCGTACCGAGTGGATGGCGTGTTTCGAGTGCCTCCTTCGCCAAGAAGAAAGGTCATATTGTTTAGTTCAACAAAGTATGTAAACAGACGGCTGGAGAAATGGGAGTAGCTAAAGATAGGAAGCTCTTCTTTATGGTGGCGGGTTACGTACGAGATGTTAAGTCCCGCCCCCCCCCCTCATCTCCACTTCAGGAAACCGAGAAAAAAAAAAGAAGCCCTGATGGCAGGAAAACCACGCAGGGGAGTGGCGCAGTTTCCCTATCTACAGATGCAGAAACGCAGATAGAGCGAATGAGTTGCAGACACGCCATCTCTAACTTCAACCATCCGGCCGCGACCGGCAGGAGATAAGGAGGAGAAATGGCTCGTGTTTTTGTCTGCGGTATAATTTTTGTCCCCGAATGGAAGCGCCTGCTGTAATTACACGATCCACATATCTCGATGCTGCCCTGGCCCCCGGTGTTTATCGCAAGTTTGAGATCAAACACGGGAACGTTTCATAATTAATTTGGGGAAGGCATCTTCCGTTCGAGTCTATATTATCAGAAAACTAAAGCGCGATGGTTTTTTTCTACTGAAGGACATTTTATTCCCCTGAAACACCTCCTTCCTACTTCTGCAAAGTTATTGTGCCAACACTTCATCATGCTGGCCCTCACACACACACACACACACACACACGCACACACACACACACACACACACACACACACACACACACACACAACCGGCAGAGCCAGTTGTTGTTGCTTTGTTTTCCAATCGTGTGAAACTCCCGAGCGTCTGCGAACGTGCCGTCGCGGTGGCGCTGCGGTCCGCGATGGAGTTGTTGCCTCCGGACAGGGCTCAGTCTGTCGCCGAGATGAAAGACACTCAACGCCCAACCAGTTCGCAGTTCCCAAAAAGACAAAAGCCGAATTCAAATGGATGAGGAGCGAGATGGGAGGGCGGGGACAGCGGTGTGTCACACTGGAAACACACCCACACACACATATCCAGTGCCTCTTTCATATGTTCACCCGTCGTGGTAAGGTCAGGATCCACTTCCACCGAAGAATGTTCACCTTGTCCCGGGCCTCCGTCCAGCTCTGGCCGGGAGCCACGTCCGCAAAGTCCACCTTTCCATCAGCCGGGGCCGACGCTTCGGTAGGTTTATTAACGTTTTATACGGCGATAAAGGATCGCGATCGGATGAAAGCCTCCAGCACGAACCCCCAAAACTAGCTAGGCGAGCTCTCCTCTTAGCCGCCCCCCCCCCCCCCTCTCTCTCTCCATCCTCCACCGCCTTCACGTGCTGTTTTTTCGATTTGTGCAGCATAATGACACAGGGTGGGGGAGCAGAGGACGGCCAAAACCAAAAAATGAAGTCCCTCTGCCAAGAGGCGGCTTTGGCTGCCGTGCGAGGAGAGGAAGTGGGGAGTAATGAGAGATCCTGGCCCCCGGCTCGCAGCGCCTGCCCCCCCCCCCCCCCCTCCCCCCCCGGCTCCGCTCCACTCCGCCCGGCTCGGCTCGGCCCGCCGGGCTGAACACACAGCAGCCTCCAAATTACAGAGAGCGCGGCGGAGCTGGCCGGCAATCTCTCCCTCCACCCAAAGCCGCCATCTTCTCTCCCTCCTTCATTCCTCCCTCTTACTGTTCAAGCGAGAGAGAGAAAAAAACAACAGGACCAAAAGCAGATTTGCGGCGTCCATCTTCTCTTAAGTTACCGTCGGCCGAGCTGCGTATAGAAGAAAATGTAATCGACTACTTTCTCCTTCCTTTAAGTCCCTCTTTCTTTCTAGTCGGTGCACTTCACTGTTTGTTTTGCGTCGACGAGAGGGCCCCCCCTCCCGGCTGCCTCCCCGTCCGCTCCCCTTTTCCTCAAAGACATGAGGTCACATCCTGCGCGGCCCTTTCCTTCGCCCGCTAACCCAAACAAGGCAGGAATGCCGAGCAGAGAGGCGGCGGCGGAGGACTGAGGGCGCTCTGTCTCTGACTCGAGCTGCAGATCGGCAGAAAGTTAGTTTCCCATTAAATATAGTATAACCCTAACAGAAAGCAGTGAAGAAAGAAAGACAACAAAGCCCCTTTTTCCCTCCATGGGCCGTTTCTTCGGGGCCTTTTCTTTTTCGACAGCGGAACCAGTTTGATTTAATGAGCCGAGGCGCCTCGACCAAATTGAATCTCTTGTCAGAGCCCCCCGATGAAGGTTACACCTCCGGCCCGATTCCCCCGGATGACTAATTGCCTGAAATGCCGGGGGCCGACAGTCGAGCGAGGTGACTGGCCGGCCGGTGTAAGAATACAGCCGGGCCTAAATTTAACCCGCGGTGGGAGGAAGCGCCTGCGTGACAGTCGGCAGCGCGCCAGGGCTCGCACCCGGTCACTCGATCCGGCCCCCTTTCCGTGTGCATGTGCGTAGATGGCCCCCCAACCCTCCCCACCCCAACACCCTCCCGCCGCCGCTGCCCGACCGGATCCCCTTACACGCAGACACGCCGGCCCGGTCCCCCCCCGGCGGAACCGTCCGGCACGCCACCGACAACACCCCCCCCCCCCTCCCCGTTGCCCCCCTCTCTCCCCAACGACTACAAGTGATCGTCAAATAGTCTAGTTTTCGAATTGGTACCAAAACTGAGGCACCGTAGCAGCGCTAGCCCGAACCGCTTTGCCCACGTTTCTGGCTACGTGGGTGCTAACAGATCCGCCCGCTCTCTCTCTCTCTACGTTACTCATAACCAACAATCCATCGCCCTCTTCACCCGGACTCTCCCATTTCCCCGAGTCCCTGTGGATCGCTCCCCTCGGCTCCTGGGTGAACCTAAACCTCCCAGCTAAGCTTTGACGCCAACGCAAACCAAGATCAGCACCCTGACTCGCGGCTCCGGGGGCCCGCAGCCATCAACCCTCCACCCTCCTGCTCCTCTTCCCTCCTCTCTGCTCTGCTCCAAGCTGATGACGTGAGCCTGCGAGAGGAGCTTTGGAGCTGGCAGCCTGGCAGGCAGCCTAGTTTGCATTTGCGCTCGTCGCTGTCGCAGCTCACTTAACTCCTTCCAGCCTTGATGCGCTTGGCTTTTTTTTTTTTTCAAGATGGATAAACGAATGGTATTAAAAAAAAAAAAAGATGTTATGTTATCAGCTCTATCGAAAACCGTGTTTTAGTAGACGTACGAGCTCCTTCTAAAGCTGCTTTAGTCCACTCAAGCTTTTTGCTAAATGTCTCTGTTAAGTCGACTGCAATGGCACAACTCATGCCGACGACAAGTCTTCAGCACCCTCCCTCCCTAAAAGCCAGGCCTCATCTCTCTTCCTCCTTCCTCTCTGTAAATATGTCTGGAGAAGAACATAAAAAGGGCAGAGTGAGTGAATTAGAAGGTCAGCAGCAGGCCTCTGGGAGAGCCATGTTTCTCTTGTCAGGGCCCCAGAGGGAGGGAAGCAGGGAGAGAAGGAGGCAGGGAGGCAGGGAGGAGGCAGGAGGGGGAGAAATGGAGCAGCCGATTTCTTTTTTTTCTTTTCTGTTTTTTCGTTGCTTGCCAGGGAAATGATGAGGCCAGAGAGCTTCAGCCGTCTCACCTCCACTGCTTTTACTGAGGAGGTCCATTCACTGGAGCACTGGGCCGCCGCTGCCATGGGGGGACGGGAGGGGAGGGAGTGGGTGGGGGGGGGGCATCTGTTAAGACTCCAGTTCTAGGGTTTCACAGTTTGAACCGGGTCTCTACAATGTGTCTTTAGTTAGCGCACACGGGGAGGACTTTGGTGTCCCTCGGAAGGTGTGGAGGACACGAGAGTGGAGGAAAGACGGGAGAGACGGATTTTTAGTTCTCGTTAGCACTACTCCAATCTCACACAAACCCCCTCCACCCCCCCCACACACACACACACACACACAGTCAAGCTAACCCCCCCCCCACACCACCAAACAAAGGAGGGGGGAACGGGCAGCGAACACCAACTGACATAAAACAGGCTTTAAAAGGCCCAGTAATGAGAACCATCTGAGGCAAAGGAAAGCAGGGAACGGCACAGAGCAGACTCCCTCTGTCCCTCCCCCCTCCCTCCCTCTGTCCCTCCCTCCCTCCCTCCCTGTAGCCTGCGGACAGGCCACTCGGTGGGGAAGGCGGCGCTGCCAAACGGGGATTACGGGAGAAAAGCCGAGGAAGCCCGAAACGCGTCCCGCGTGAGAGGCGGGGGAGAGGGGGGGGGGGGGGAATGGGGGGAAAAGGCGCCTGTGTCTCCTGCGCCTCTTGTCTGCACACGGGGGGGGGGAGCCGGCCTGTACACAAAGACGTCTCCCTGTGCGCACAAACACACCCAAACAAAAAACACTCGCACGTCAGTCCGAGCCGCTCGCCGCTGCCACGACACGACGCCGCGCCGCACGCACGCACGCAGACGACTGCTCGCCGCGTCGGTTCTCCCATTACGCCGCCGCACAGAAGACGAGAGGAGAGGAGCGGCGATCAAAGAGCCAAGAGGGAGGAATTCATGTGGACGTGGGAGAAATACCCCAGCCATCTTCACCGGCCTATTTTTTTTTACAGCGTGGAAGACGGGGGTTGGGGGGGGGTGGGGGGAGCCCCAACAATCAGCGCCTCTTCATTACAAGTACGGAGGGAACAGGGGCGTGTGTGTCTTTAGAGCAATGCAATGGATGAATGAAAAAGGAAACGCAGGAGGAAAAAGACGACTTTGAAAAAAGGAGGAAAACAGCGGTAGTGAAATTTACCTGAGAGCCCCACAGGGGCCGAGTATGTCGTTCCCACAGTATCACCAGATGATGGTCCGGAGTCTGGAGAGTCTGATGGAGAGAGGAGAGACTTTGTGTTAGAACTCTGTGTGTGTGTGCGTGTGTGTGTGTGTGTGTGTGTGGGGGGAGAAGGCAAAGCGGCAGCTGTGAGGCCGTCAATCACTGTAGTGAAATCAATGCCTAATGAAGACGCTGACGACGAAGCTCACACTCTCACACACGCAAGGAAGACTTACTGAGGAGAGTTTCTTACACCCCTGATAATCCCCCATAAGCCACTGCTTCAGATTGTTAGCCCCGCGTCTCGGTGCAGACGAGCTACTGATCTGGAAGTATTCTTTCTGCTAAAGACAGAAGGAGACTTTTGATACCTGCTCAATAATCAAACCTTGTTTTTTTACATGGAGATGACCAAACTCCTCTGATCTCCTAATGTTTCTACGGCTCCTGCTCCTAAAAAAACATGAGCCATGAGCACTTCCTTCTACATTGAGTTGCATCGGAGGCGGAAAGAGCTCAGAAGAGGCCTTGAAAGCTGTTCACCATAAATATGAGAATACAACTTGGCACTAGATGGCAAACAGCTCCCTCCCCCCCAAAAAAACTCACTCTCTGTTAGCATTTCACTGCTCCCCACTCCCAATAAGGCTTGTAAACGTAGACTTGTTTCAACATGGAGCTCAGACAGAAAAAGGCGCTGCGTGTGGCGAGCGCCTTTTATCCGATCGGCGGGAGATCTCGCCAACACGTTGCATTAAATCAAGTTATTAAAAAAAAAAAAAACATTTAAACAAAGTTGCTGTAATCGGAGGTGTTTGGTAGTAAATACATACACATACACCTGGAGAGTTGGGCTTCTGCATGTATTTAATCCACATAAGGCGAGGAGGAGGAGGAGGAGGAGGAGGAGGAGGCCATTTCTGTTGAATTATTATCTGACCTCCCGTTTGACCGAGCGGGGCTGCAAAGTGGCCAACGAGAAATAAAGAAACAGCATCCGGAGCGGTTTCACCCGGGTTCTGGCCGCAGTAACGAGACACACAGGCACAGATGGAGCCGTGCTTCGCTCTCATTGGGTGCCAGCAGCCTTTGCCCCGGTTTCCTGGGCAACAGTTCACTGCGGACCACAGGGCCAATGGGGCATCGGCGAGAAGGAGCCAAAACAGGGTGTGATTTATATTCCCCAGAGCTGAAACAGGGAAGCGTTTCTGCGCGTTCGGCTGCCCTCATGTTGGCTGCCGCCGCCGCCGGGCTCCCTGACACACGCGGCCCCACTTCCTGCTCGGTGGAATAATAACGCCGCCATTATAAAATCCACATGCTGATTTTTTTTTCTTCGTTTTTTATTTTTTTTTTCACGCCTCATCACCTCCTGAAAGTTATAAATGGGAGATTTTTCCACGTTTCACAGTGATTTAACAGAGCCTAAGATAAAGCAAATACATAAGAGTATAGAAAATTGTAAGGTCCTCGGGTAATGAGATGGAATGGATGATTGACAGCTCCCAGAGGCCACGCAGGAGCCCCGCCCCCACCGTCTTTCTGCACGATAAGCTCATCTGTCCTCTGTGCGTTGGTCTGTGGCCTGCAGCCTGCTCCATTGTCCTATTGATATATGTTGTCTTACACCCTCCTTCGGCAGACAGACAGACAGACGGACGGACGGACAGACGGACACTTCTTTGATTAACAACAGCTGCAGCGAATGAATGAGCAAACAGCCTGACAGGTGACTCAACACAACCTTTAGCTACTTTAAAGAAAGGCCAATTACAGCGTCTCTTTTAAAAAGTTTAAAGCCTCCACTCGGGAGCCACCGCGGGATATTTACTTTGCCTTGATCCGCTCTTGTTCGGCAATAATGAATTCCCACAAAAGCGAAACTAATTCCAGTTAGCTCTCAGGCGGAGAAGCAGGGTGGTCACATGGGTTCTATAATCATTTCCTTTGTCTGCGTCCGGCTTGTATTTCCCATTTACCTTTCTCGCTTCCTTTTGGGCGCTGGAACGTTTCCAACCGGACCCGTGTACGCGAGCTGTACCCGGGGAGACGGACACCACAACCTGGGTGGGGGGGCTGTTTGGTATGAACCCTGCATGTATTTACAGTTCTGCAGTTGCTTTCAGGTGAAACAGTATCGCGAAAGCCTGGTCAATGAAAACAGGGAGGGGGGGGGGGGGGGGGGGGGGGGGGTTGAAGAACCACAGCTGCAGCTGCAATGACTTCCTATTGTTTCCACTCACTGAAAGCCACTTTCTCCTTCTCCCGACTGAGCGGCTGACCCGTCATTGTTCCAGCCCGAGCTATTCCTGCGCCGCCGACAGGCAGCCAGAAAAGACGCAGCTGAACAGAGCGAAGCGAGAGAAAAAAAAACCCTGTTTACTGCATTTTCTATATTTGTCACCCCCCTCAGTCTCGCAGCAATCTGCTTATAGCCTGAAATTAAGCAGACTTTAAGAGCACTGGGAGAACAGCATGACAAACCCCAGCAGCATGTGGAGTCTGACACAGGTGGAGGGAGAAAACAATTAAGCATCAGGGGGGGTTGTTTGGTGGACACATTTTAAAAAAACAGCCACAAAAAAACAAACACGCATCCAAAACAGAGCTGTCGGTCCGGCGGCAGACGCACACATACATACACATCTTTAACCCTAATCTGATGATTAATTCAGATGATAAACGCCTGCTGTCTGTGCAGGGTCTACATGGACACACACCAACACACACACACACACACACACACACACACACACTACGCCCCTCTGGGGACATGCCAGTCAGTCTATAGGGTGGTGTCTCAAATTTGTGCCGCCCAGCCAGACGCTTCCCTGTGATCGTAAATCAAAACATAACACCGAGCTTGTTTCCGTGCGTGCACAAACACACACACGCACACACACACACACACACACACACACACAGACAGGGTGAGTGCGTGAGAACGTCCACAAATGGGATGCTGATCAACATGTAAACATTCACGAATGGCTTTGGAGATACGCAATGTTTTGCAGTGAAACAAAAAAAAAAAATGTGCCCACTGTGCTCACCTGGTGGTTTAAGATAGTCCATGGGATAGCGCGAATATGGAGGAGGAGGAGACTCTGCGTGGAAAATAAAAAGCAGAACATGAGTAAAAATAAAAAAATAAAGAAATAAAAGGAAAAAGACAAGTGAGAGATCGTAACGTCATGATAACGAGTTGTCATTCTTCCGGGAAAAAGGTTTTGTGTCTGTCAGCTGAGCCTGGAGAGAGGCAGGGCTGAGGAC